>QLNU02015360.1:303046584-303064904 GCA_006491805.2 Dysdera silvatica | reverse complement strand
CAACCGAGTATATGAAGTTACTCTAGGCAACTCATATTTCACATGATCATCATGACAAATTAATTTTGGATAAGGCAATAATTTAATTCAATAATGTAATTATATGAAACATGTGATACATCATTGCCCCGAGAACGGAATACATTTTTAGATTTCTTAACAGATTGTAATACCAGTACCTCTATCGGAACTTGTTCCGATAGAGGTACTGGTATTACAATGTTGTTTCAAAGCTTGAGTAACACAAAGATAAAAATACATGATTTTATTGCTGGAAAATTTAACAATAACATACTGGTCACAACTCAGCAAAAAAGCTGAAACTGGAACGGCGGTATCAACACTGCCAGTTGACGCACTAGCAGATGTCGTAAAATTTGCTGTTTTGGATTGAGGAGCAGCTGGTAATGATTTTGTATTAGGAAAGCTCATGGAGGGTTGAAAATTATTCTCTGAAAATTCAGAGAGAATAATTGGAGAACCAACCTTGCCAGTATGACAAGCTTTCGGTTTATTTTATATGATGCCATGTGGTGCATTGTAACTTCGAGAAGCAGCGCTACAGCTAAGTTCAATAAATTTGACTTTGCTCACTGCTTTTGTAATTGGGATTCTGTATACGTTAAATAAGAACTTTTACCAACGATTTTCTCTGCTTTTCGTGGCATTTTACTGGCTGACAACGCTACCCCGATTTAGACTTCAAACAGAGAACTTTTCGTCAAATATTATTTTACAGAAAAGTTATGAACATATATTTTTAAAATATATAGCAAAGGTGCTATGCATAGTTAAACTGTCACATAATGGAAAAATAAGTTCCCTTGTTTGAATTGTGTGTTTGCAGGACATGGATTTTTTGGGTGCTTAAAAAACACTCTTTTTGTGCATACAGTTTTGATTTTTTTTTTTGCTACCATTACCTAAACCTAGATGGGTTAAAGTGAAATTCTTAGTACAATATTTATTACACTTACACTTAGTAATTCTTTTATTCAACAAAATCAAATGGTTAGGTGTGAAAAACATCGATGAAAGGTTTTTATAAAAATCTGCCAATGTTACCCCATTCTATGGTAAACTAAAGGTCTAATTTTTGGTTTTAATCACGATTTTTTTCAATTCTGTGTTTGAGAATTAATCATTTCATCACACTGGTACAATTTGTAAGTTTTTATATTAAGGGAATTTTGTTTCATGCCTTGCCCACAATAGCATTCATATTTAAACTTCGGTATCAGTAGTAAAAAAATGAAAGCAGCTATTAATTTTTCTTTCTGTTGTGCATATATTTTGTGTATTTTCATAAGTGGTAATTAGCTATTCTTATATCTGACGAAAAACTATAATAGGCTCCAAGGGTCATTATACAATTGCCTTGAATGTAAACCATGAAAAAATCATATGTAAGTGCTATTTCTATGTATTCAAATACTGGGCTTGTACGTTAATAAAAATAATTTTCATCGATACAGATATTTCTCGGAGTATTTTTCTTAGTCTTAATAACCATTTCAAAAGTACAACTGAAATGTTGGGGGGAGGGGGACATATTCACTATAACAGTTTGACTGGCAGAAATATGTTTTTTGCTTTCATTTTATTTTGGACTTTTTGACATTTTTAGGAAATTAAGGAAATATTAACTACTTCACACAAAACATCTAATTAAAAGAATGTAACCCATGTTTTCTAAACAAAATATGGGCCTTGCGGTGGCGCAGTGTGGTAACGCGTTCTCCTAGTGCGCCGCTAATCCGGGTTCGACTCCCAGCAGTGCAAAAAGAACGCTTACTCAGAGATCTCATAAAGATCGCACTGCTCACTGTAGTCCGGGGTTTGGTTCCCTAGGCCTTAAGAGGTTCGGATTCCTCGGAAAACAGTAGGTCCCGGCGCAGCATGACCACTGTAGTCTTTGAGCCGTAAAACCGCAAGTAAGCAAAGCAAACAAAATAAGGCTGATTTCAAGCAACCCCCCCATGAAAATTTGTTTTAACAGTAGGTATATTCTGTCAACACTCCACAAACTTTGTAGATTTAGAAGGTTTAAGTGTTGCTGTACTAAAACAAATTATTTTTTTATTTTTTTTTCAAGTACTCATGCTCTGTCAGACCTTTCTGTCTAAATAAGACGCTTGTGTCAACTCAACGCTTCATCCTGCCCTATATCGCAGTTTCTCAAATGAGGCCATATATCTACATAAAACAACGCTCTGATTTATAACGCATTCATATAAATACACTCACTAAAAAATATTGAAATAACACACTGATTCTATATAAATAATTGAAATTATGATATTTGAAAGATGTTACATAATTTGATGGAGAGTCTCGCAACAAGCTTTTATTTTCTGCTCTCCTCCATTTCAAACCTACTATTATAAATGTTCTACAAATTTAATAAAATCTCTACTGTATCGTCAGATAGATGTCACAATTTCTATTTCATTTCCAAGCAGCTAACATTTTTATGCTAAATATATAGCTTCAAATGCAATATAAGGATTGCTAAGAACTTCAGTCAAAAGTAAGTACTATTTCATAAAGACATATTTTCATTCTCTCCAAAGGATGGAAATGTGGTTGGTTTTTTTTGGGGTTTTTTTTTTTTTTTGGTGAAGTTCTGATTCCAGTGGCAAATTATTTTAATAATTATTAGCGCCATTTTAAAATGTAGTTTATTATAATTGATTTTAACATGGCCACCTTTTTAATGTTCCGCATAACAAACATTAGTTGAGCCTAATAAACACGGGATTGTCAAAAAAAATTGCTAATTGTATACCCCTATATACTGCTTCTTTAGCAGGCAATCCCGTTTTCAAAGATTTTCTGAATTTGTGATGGGAAGGTTTCGGCCTTCTGCTGGTGATGTCATAAACCAGCCAGACGGCTTTGCAAATTTAGGAGGTAGTGTTTGTGCCTCATGTCCATTTTGATAGTCTGCAGTTCATGCCTGGATTAGTGGAAGGGTTGAATCAATGGTTGCTTCATATCCCCTTAAAACATGGATCAAAAATTTACGATTTTTTAGACGACAAAAACATCGTAAAGTTATGATTAAGTACAGAGACCATGAAGAAAATGGTAAGTGGCATTGTGCTAACATAAAAGTACCAGTTCGTTTTCACGGTTTCTAAAAACAATTTTTACAAAAACTTCCACAAACATAGGTGAGTTTTTTCAATACATTTGTAAAATTTCTGGGCTAATCCATCATAGCGTCACATAAACTGGAAATCAAGGCTAGCAGAAATGAAGTTGGTGCCATTGGCAACCAAAGGGTGAGATTGTTATGAAGTGACACTAAAATAAATTTTGAGGAAACTTAAAATTGGAGTGTCACTGCATTATATATTACCCACTGAATTTTTGCCGTTGTTGCCAAAAATTGACTGGCAAAGCGACCAGCTGCCATATTGTTTGCAGCATTTTTTGTAATTTTTGTGAACCAGTGAAAGGTATGTATCAGTGAAGGGATTGTGGGAGGGCTGCGCCCTTACTGTCCATTCAGATAGGCTTTGAGTACCCATAAATCAGTATATAATGTTGAATCACAAAAATCCTGCAAAGTCGGGAAAGCAAAAAGCGAGTACTCACCTAGTTCGTGGGGAATAAAAATAGTCTTAATTGCGTACATAATCCATAGAAAAAATAAATATGTCACACGTTTTCACTGCAATGAGCAAAACACAGCGAACGTGAAGCAAAAAGAAAATTGTGCAACACCCACACCAGTTCTCACTGCATCATACAGACATATATGATGTCACAAGCCGATCTACTGAAATGTAGAATGATTTCAAGTGGACAGAGAGAAAAGTGCTGTGTAGTAGTGCCAAAATTGAAATAGAAAAAAATCGAAATTGTATTTGCGTTTGGAAAAAAAAATAGTAGGAGAGAACCAGAATTAGATTAGGAGAAAAATGTAGGCAAGAAAACACTCTCCAAAATGTTAAACCAAAGCGGGTACCGTATTGTAAAAACGCACTGCAAATACTTTTTTGCTCACTGTAAAATGGACACTGACTTTTACGTTTATTATAAAAATCACGGCTCTAGTGCACAACATGTCCCCCTAGCGACTTTTCGTGGGATGTATTTCCAACACGCATGACAATTGTGACACTGACTTGCTGCCATGTTGTTTACATCATGCTAACAATATGGACGTCTCGATTAAGCAAAGTTTAAAAAAAGGATGTACTAACTTTTATTCGTCTTTTGTGTTGGATATGTGACATTGAAAATCGCGGGGAAACGAATTTTCTAGTCTATTTTTGTGCCTGTGCCACCATTTTATGACTCGAACAGTTTCTCATTCCCCGATTAGTTTTTCCTTACTTCATTCTTTCTCTCCTCCGGTTCCTCTTCTTTTCCCGCTTCTTTGCCTCTCTTATTTCCATCTTCTTCATCTCCTCCTCTATCCCTCTTCTTCCCTTCCTTGCCCCTTTTTTTCTCTTCCCCTATCATGCACATTTACACTTCATGGTAACTTCATTCAAACAATGCCTAGCCCACGATCTCCTCTCACACTCATATCTGGATGAAATTATTTCTTCTTTCATAACCTACTCACACATTTTTTTTTCCTTTCATAACCTACTACTGCACATTTCTTTTCCCTTTCCACTGCAATTCCACAAAAAAACACAACGTTAACACATAATACAATTCATATGTTCACATGTCCTTTCACGTCCAAATATCCCGTATGTGTGATGTCACAAGCCTGTGTACTAAATCTAGTCACCTCGATTCATTTCAAGAGAATAGAAACACTAGGGGATGTGTTGTGCACTATTACCAAAATCACTTATATAGCGTCCGGGTAACAATATCACGTTCGTTACCCAAAACTCACTCTATTCCCTTGAAAACACTGCAAATTCCGCTAGATTGCCGTATAACGTGAGAGTGTGACGTCACGTAGGTATGTACGAAACCCAAGCAAGCTGTGAGTGAACGCGTCATGTTTTTCTCGGACGTAAGGGGATTTTTTGGGAATGAATATTTTTTCTGTATCAGTGAAAACCTAGTGGCGGGGGTGCTCCCACACCTCCCCGCCACCAAAAATAATCAGTAAAGCACGGAGTAGTACTCTCCCGCCGTAAGAAGCAATGGCAGCTAGTCACTGTGTGCCAATTGCCAGGTTTTGAGTTCTTGGAAACACTGCACTAGAATCTGCTAAAATTGCGCTAGTTTTAGGGGGGTAACGAACCAAGTATTTGAGCCACCGTCCGTTACCTATACATGGAAGATATGAAAATATTATGTAATTATTTATTAATCAGCTAGATACGCTTTCATTGAATTTTTTTTTTCCCTTAAATCTTTTTATGGAAGGAATAAAAGTTATCGTCATCGTAATCACATCGGCTTTTTTTTTTTTACAAAGAAATTAAACGCTAACATCTCACATAACCCCATTTAAACATCTGCCCCACAATATTTGCCGAAACCACTATTTGCAAAATTATGTAAAACTTTCTCATGTGCAATGTCAGTATTACTAAATTTTCGAATGGAAAAAAACTACGTAGAAAGAAAAAAGCACATTGATTACTAACCACAAAAAATACCCAGAGTTTTATTGCAACAGACTAGATCCTACTTCATACTTTTGACAATGATGCAGCAGTTGCTAACTATTTAAGCTAGAGATTCAAAAACACCCGTTCGTGAACGGATCTTTTTGAACAATTCACAAAGATGACCCGTATGTACAGATTTCTTTTTTTGTCCGTAATCATCGTTCTCAGTTCGTCCACTTATATGGAAAAAAAAATGCAATCCTTTATTTCTTTTTCGATATGTTCATTGATATATTGCCAAATGCAGTCAATTATTTCATTCTGAATAGTCTTAGAATTGCCGGCAAACATGGGTGTGATTTTTCAAAAGTGCTCATGAATGTCCATTCAGATATATTAGAATGAATCAATATTTCATAAGGCTTCTAACCGCAGAAAATAAACCTCCACGTGCGGCATTGCTAGTTACGTCCCTTCTGCCTTTTCCGTGGCTAACGAGAAGCCACATTCCCGTTCTCGTTAGTCGCGTGTATGACGTCACAGCTGCCTTTGAGAGGTTGAGGTCGTTTTCGCGTCCCTTCTTTTATACGTCAAACTTTAAAAAAATTTAAAAGTTAAATACTGCACGAATATTAGAAATATTTTAAATTTATCCATTTTTCGACTTACTGAATAGAATAAAAAAATAAAAACAATGCTGAAACCCCCTATTCTTTAAAATTCCCACGATTAGTGGAGATTACGTCTTCGTGATGACCACGAAATGCTAATTCTTGCTTCCCCAAGTAAAGAACAGCACGAATGGGCGGGCAATTGAATGAAACGTCTATTAAGCTGCACATTCTCGTTGAAGGGTTTAATATATAGCCTAAAGTTTTCTTTTAAAGCATCCTCAATACCACTTAAATTTTTCTTTAGATTTGAAAAACATAATGAACCACAACGGGTGCACGAGGTTTTGCAGAAAAGTGGATTCACAGAAATTCAACGTCATGACTTATGATATAGTGACGTGAGTCATCTTACATGCTGTTTGGTTCACTGTTAAATTGTATTACTACCACATATTGGAGTTACTCCCTGTTTTGGCTAAAACAATCATTTTCTTCAATATTTCGTCGTTGTTTATGTTTGTAATTCGAAATGAAAGATGGAAGTGATAGAAGGTACGGAGGCGGGAACGTCATATTACATTGAGGATAATTTCGTTTACCGACAACATTCGTCAAATAATGTGGCAAACACTCTTTATCTGGTTTGGGGGTCACTGCACGAGACATCACCCACTTATCTCACTTTCCGCTAGAAATCGCTAAAAATTGCACTAGATGGATTTGTAACGCAACAGAGTTACTAGCCCGTAGCGGGAAAGCAGATCGGCCGGAGAGCAATCCTCCTGCGCATGTGCGTGGACGTCATCAGTAAAAAAAAATAAATAAATAAAAAAAAGCTCAGACATTTTCACTGCAACGAACACAACCACAAAACACACAAAACAACAAAATATTCCAAAACTATTTTCTACTGATTTTCGAAGCGTGGAATTTCATCAGGACAAAGCGAGCAGCCACACCTCCAAAAGTACAATCGCATTTCTAGAAAAAATGAGACAAGAAACTGGAATTAAGTCAACACCAATTAGCCATATTCCTACCAAGTCTCCAGATGTAGCACCGATGGCTTATTGTGCATTTGGACTTTTAAAACAATCTCTTTCAAAACGCCAACCCACTACCTTGGATGGACTGTGGAAAGATGTGGAGGAGGAATTGGAGAAAATCCCGTTTGTGACTTTACGAAAAGTCCTATTATCGTAGAAATCTAGATGTAATATGATAGTTCAAAAACAGGGCTATCAGATAGAATACGGTAAAAAATAATTTTTTTATTGTATGCATGTTGTTTAGCTGTTAAAATCGTTATAAATATGTGTAAACACTTTCTGTATATGCATTCTGCTGGAATAAAATATATGCACCCAGAAAGCATTGAGCCACAAGTACAAAACCCAGCATGCAATTGTGGTTCGACGAGTTACACAATGATCAAATGTACAGCACCAATGAGCATTGTGAAGGCACGCAATGTGTGTATGAACTGCGACACGAGTATATTTTAAAAGGGTTGGTGCGCTCAATTATGGACATTTACAACTGAACTGGCAGCTCGGAAACACGACATTAGTACGAAAGACGCCTTACAAACGTGCCCGACGGCATAACAAACAGTTGTCCGATTTTGAAATGGGATGGATCACAGGCGAGAGACCGGTTGGTTCAACAGACAGGTCAGCTGGCATATTGGATAAAAGAGTTGGTGACAGTACAGAACATGTGCCCTAGTGCTTTTTTTCTTCTTGAAAAGAGTCAAAAATAATTGTAGATCGGCTTGTGACATCATACACTCGCTGACATCACACGCACGTTGTTTTCCAAAGTGGTTCGTGATACGCCATTTTTTTTTTGGCTGTTTCGTTTGTTGTTTGTATTATATCTGAACAATTGACGTTGCCTTTTTTTTGTGGAATTACGGTTGAAAGAGAAAAATGTGCTGCAGTGAGTTAAAAACGATTGATTTCGCCTGGATATGAGTGTGTTACAAGATCATAGACTAGGCCTTGTTTGAATGACGCTTTTTTGTGCCGTTACCAGAAAGTGAGAATATGCATGATAGAGGAGGAAAGAAAGAGGAGGAAAGAAGGAGGAAGAGGGAAAAGAGGGAGTAAGGAAAAGCCATAGTCGTGAATAAGGAACTGTTCGACTCCTACTTCGCGGAGTTTATATGGCGGCGTCGGTATAAAAATATACCAGAAAATTTGTTTCCCGCATTTTTAAACACCATAAAAACCACACACATCCGATGAAGAAGAGAAATAAAGGCTGGTACCTCCATTTTTTTAGCTACGCTAAATTGAGATGTCCATGTTAAGATGACGTAATCAACATGGTGACAAGTCAGTGTCATTGTTACAAAACATTTTGGAAACACTTCCCACTAAAAAGCATTAGGTCACATGTTCTGTACTATGGCCAACGAGTTTAACTATATAATCGCAAAGCTGATACTCCCTCTTCTATTCAAGTAAAATGTGTGTATGACTATAAGGGGAAGGAGGTTGATCAAAATTCCTTACAGATTGGATAATTTAGCTAAAAACTTTTTTTTTCCAAGTTTTAGTTACATATTTGGCAAACATTTTCTCCTGAGAAATATATGGGCTTAATAATTTTATATAAATTATATTAGTTTTGGTGCAAAAGGGTAATTTTTGGAAGAAGTTTAGTCAAAAGTACAAGTTTTTCAAAATTTTCAGTATGCAATGTGGTACGAAAAGCACAGTTCAGAAAAATTATTTTAATAAGTTATTTATTATAACAATGAATTTCAAATTTTCCTGACTTGGGCCTTTGTATTTCCAATTTCCCTGACTTTTTCGGTCAAAAAAATAAAAAATAAAAAACCCTCCTTGACTTTTTCAGATTTTCTAGATCTGTAAATACCCTGACAACATGGCACATGTAGAAAGGAAATTACAGTAAACAGGAAAGAAGTTGGCACCATTGGCGACCAAAGGGCGAAATTGTTATGCAGTGACACTAATTTTGTCATGATTTCATTAATGTTTCGTTGAGATCTGAGATAGCATGTTAATACATATTTACATATAAAAACATATTCAAA
This sequence comes from Dysdera silvatica, assembly GCA_006491805.2. Taxonomy (NCBI): domain Eukaryota; kingdom Metazoa; phylum Arthropoda; class Arachnida; order Araneae; family Dysderidae; genus Dysdera; species Dysdera silvatica. Next base: position 303,055,686 of record QLNU02015360.1, on the reverse strand, counting down.
CTGTATAAAACATAATCATTATGTGGTGGTTTTATACTCAGGGCCAAAAATACACAATACTCAAAATACATAATACGAAGTTTCAAAATAAACAATAGAAAGTTTCAAAATATACAATAGAAAGTTTCAAAATATACAATAGAAAGTCTCAAAATACACAATAGAAAGTTAAAAAAAAATAATGATAATAATTATGACATTAATTCAGAGATTCAAAAAGTTGACAGCTAATCCAATGGCAGTCTACAAATTTTAGTAATAGGACGTTTCAAAATGCAGGTATCATTTTTGAGTGTGACTATTCTGACTCTTTGATCTTTAACTGAATGCACCTCGAGCACACGGGCAAGCTTCCATTTCAATGGAGGCAGTACTTCAGTTTTTATGAGCACCAACTCTCCAATTGCTATGTTGGTCTTTGAAACATACCATTTTGGCCGTTGTTGCAATCTTGAGAGGAATTCACCACTCCATCTCTTCCAAAATTGTTTCACTAAACGTTGAACTGATTGCCAGCACCCAAGATGAGATAGTGAAAGAACCAATAGATCTGGTTCAGGAATTGCGGTCAGTGCCGAACCTATCAGAAAGTGACCTGGTGTCAATGGTGAAAGGTCGTTTGGATCACATGACAATGGGCAAAGTGGTCTTGAGTTAAGACATGCTTCTATTTGTGACGAAAATGTGAATAATTCTTCCAGCGTGAGCAATGTAGTTCCCATGGATCTCTTTAGATGATACTTCATCGATTTTACTACAGCCTCCCAAAGTCCTCCAAAGTGAGGGGCTGCAGGTGGGTTGAAGCTCCACTTGATTCCCTCAGAAGCAGAGTATCTGAGAATCTCATTGTCATTCCTTGAGGTGAGCAGCGACTTTAAGGTAGATCGGAGCTTTTTGCCAGCTCCAATAAAATTAGTTGCACAGTCACTAATTATCTCTGAAAGCTTGCCTCTCCTTGAAATAAAGCATTTTAATGCTGCGATGAAAGCTTGTGAAGTGAGGTCACTTACTACCTCCAAATGTATAGCTCGAGAAGAAAAGCAAACAAATAAGGCAATATAGATTTTGAAGGCTTTTTTCCCCTTCCACTTCTCTCTTTAGCCAAGAATGGGCCAGCAAAGTCAACTCCAGAACACGAAAATGCTCTAGATGGTGTTACTCTAGAAGCTGGAAGGTCACCCATAAGTTGACTCATGGAAGAAGCAGGCAGACGAAAACATTTGACACAAGATCTAACAAATCTTCGAACAACGTCTCTTCCACAGGGAATCCAGAATTTCTGTCGGATGACAGATAGCAAAAGTTGAGGTGCAGCATGGAGATGTGTTACATGAAAATGATGAATTATCAAGGTTGTGATGTGATGATTCTTGGGAATAATCATGGGGTGTCTTACGTCCTGCGAGACACCAGCATTTCTTAGTCTCCCCCCAACGCGCATAACACCATCACTATCCAAAAATGGGCGTAATTGCAAAATCTTGCTTTATGATTTTAAAGGTTTTCCTGCTCTTAAACTGTGCAATTCTTCATAAAATTCCGATTGCTGTACGATCTTTACAATAGATTTCGTTGCTGTGGATAATTCGTCACATGTCAGATGACTGAAACATCTTTCTGGAGGCGGTTTAGAGCAATTTCTCACAAACCGAAGACACCAAGCAAAAACACGACACAGTTTTGAGAATGTTGAAAATTTAAAAATGACCGGATCAATCTGAATCTGAACAGCAGCTGATGTGTAACGATTCTTCAGCTCCTTAAAATGTGATTCATCAAATGTAAAGTTCAAAGATTCTTGACTATCAACTTCTTTCTCAAGTGATTGTCTTAGAAAATTAGAACCACGTGTCCATAACTCACAATTTACAAATTCAGATGGGAGAAGTCCTCTAGTAGCACAGTCCGCAGGGTTTTCCGTCCCAGAAACATGGTTCCATATAACACCCGGTAGTGCTTCCTGGATTTTTGCAACTCTGTTGGCAACGAATGGAAGCCAACGACAAGGTTCAGAAGCAATCCATGCCAACGCAACCTTTGAATCAGACCAGGCAAAAGAGTTATTGATTGGTAACTCTAAAGTTGAGATAACTGTTTCTAATAAAGATGACAATAATAGTGCAGAGCATAACTCAAGTCTTGGGAGAGATTGAGTTTTTACTGGAGCAACTCTGGTTTTTGACGTTAAGAGTGGCACATTGATTGACTGATCAGAATCTACTGTGCGAAGGTATACTACAGCACAGAATGCTTTATCTGACGCATCACAGAAGGCATGCAATTGAATATTTGTTGGATGTGCAGAGAGTACATATCTAGGAATTTTGAACAATGCAAGTAAAGGCAACTGCGTCTTGAACTCCTTCCAACGGGTTGCAATGAGTTCACCAACTTCATCATCCCATCCCAACTTGCAGCTCCAAAGTTCTTGCAACCAAATCTTAGCAAGGATGACAGTAGGTGCAAGCCATCCCAAAGGATCAGATATTTTTGCAATATCTGAAAGTATTTAACGGTTAGTCAATACTCTATGTTCACATACAGAAAAGGAAAACTGAAACAAATCGTTGCCTGGATGCCAAACAATTCCAAGAACCTTGACTGTCTTGTCATTATCTATTTTCAAAGAGTGGTTGATGGCTCTGGACTCACCTGGTATATTCTGCAGTACAGATGGGCAATTCGAAATCCATTTACGAAGTATGAATCCTCCTCGCTCCATCATCCTTTGACATCTGTTCGGTGAGCTCTAATGCCTCTTCTTCGGAACTTGCTCCTGACATTAGATCATCGACATAGAAATCTCTAAGACACACTTTTGAGGCCAAGGGAAAGGCCTCTTTCTCATCCAAGGCAAGCTGTTTCATCACTCTAGTTGATAAGAATGGGGCACACGCAGTTCTATACGTAACAGTAGTTAACTGAAAAATACTGACTGGCTCTGAAGAATGATTCCTCCAGATGATATCAGCATCATCAAAGTGCACCATAATCTTGCGAAACATTTTCTCCACACCAGCACAGACTGCAACCTTAAAGGTTCGGAAGCAAAAAAGGATAAGAAATAGTTCCTGTTGGACCCTAGGTCCAATCATCAGAAACTAATTTAGTGAGATACCTGATGAAGACTTTGCCGAAGCGTCGAAAACAACTCGAAGTTTTGTAGTGGTACTTGATTCCTTGATCACAGCATGATGGGGCAAATAATAAGTTGATTTCTGTTCAGATACTGGCTCTTCAATTTTTTTTTCATATGTTCATATGTCCAAGTTCAAGGTACTCTTTCATAAAGTCTCTGTAGCGGTTGTATAAATCAGGTTTCGATGACAACATTTTTTCCAAAGAATGGAATTGATATAACGCTCACTGCTTTGAACCTCCCATTTGACAAGGAGACGAATGAAAAGGCAACCTTACAATATATTTTCCACTTGTGTCTCTAGAATGATTGTTACTAAAGTGGTTTTCACAAGCTTGTTCTGCTTTTGTTAATGAATTTGCCATGGGCACTGAATCCAGGTTTCAAAATTTAGAAATTAAATCGTGAGTGTCTACATGAATGTTATTCACAAGAATTGAGGATGGTTTTTTGGACGAAACTTAAACATTGCCAGAAACTACCCATCCCAACTCTGAACGGACGGCAAAGGGCTTTTCGGCACCATACTTCATTAATTCACCCTTTAGCATAGGTAAAGAAATATCAAAGCCCAGCAGGATGTCAATGGGACCGGTTTGGAAAAATGTGGGATCTGCTAGCGTTAAGTCATTGAACTGCTCAGCAAAGCTGGGATCTAATGAATAATGTGGCAGCTCTCCTATAATCTTATTAATTACAAACACTGAAGTCGAAAACACAGGATTAGATTTGAAATGAGGTACAAACGTTATGTTGGTTGTACCATTTGCATGAGTATCAGAAGAACCAGGGCAAGAGATTTGTATTCTTGCCTTTCTCCTAAGTAGGCCCAGACTGTTGCAACACTCTTCTGAAATAAATGAGGCCTGGGACCCAGGATCTAGAAGAGCTTGAATACACTGATAATTATTTGAAGCGTCTAATACTTTAAGGCAGTGCACAGGAGCACCTGCTTTGGCACGCCAAGGTGCGAAACACAAGAAGAAACATTCGACCAAACTGCTTCAGTAACATTAGGAGTTGTGGGTTTGTCTGAGTCAGTAAACTTCGGAATGAAGACATTTGCATCTGCTGACAAGGAAGTAGTAGGGCTTGAAGTCTGATGATTTTTCTCAAAATGAAGAAGCATATTGTGCTTCTTATCACACTCCGTACATTTAAATTTGCTTTTGCAAGCATTAACTTTGTGACTCTGAAGACAATTGAAACAGAGCCCTTGATTCTTCACAAAATTATGACGTTTTTGTACTGTTAATGCTTTAAATTCAGAACAACCATACACATAGTGGTTGCCATTACAGAAAACACACTGTCCCTTTACTTGGGACGCAAATGAAGAAACCTTTTGCACTGGTTTCTTGAAAACCTGAGTTTTATTTTGTCGCAGTGTTCAGGAGTGAGGGTTAAAAAATGTAGCAAATCATTTAAGGATGGAATAGTGTCATCCCTTAAATTTCTTTCCCACCAAGCCCTTGTGGCTGGGTCCATTTTTTGGATTCACACAAACACTATCATTGAAGTTGCGAAATTCTCTATTTTATATCAATGCTCTCTAATGAGCGACCTATTCCCTTAGCACTGTCAACAATATTTGGCAAATGATGTGCATTTTCAATACTTAATTGAGGCAAATTCCATAGCCTTTTGAGCAATGCAAACACAAGTTCTCTTTTGTTAGAGTACCTCACCTTTAGCAGACCCCAAGCAATGTCAAAATTGGCATCTGTAATAGGAATGGATTGAATGATGCGAAGAGCATCCCCTTCCAAAGCACCTCTTAAATATTGCAATTTTTGTGCCTGTGAAATTTCATTATTTTGACCAACACTTGCCCAAAACAAATCACTAAAGGAGAGCCAATCTATAATCGAACACCCAGAAAAACTTGGAATGTGAAACTCCGGAAGCCTCACATTTACAGCTTCCTGTGTATTAACTGCCCTTTTCTCAGGTTCTGTTTGATTTTCAATACGCAGGATAACTAAATTCAAATTATCAATAATCTCCTGGAGTTCCTGAGACTCCAGCAAAAACGTATCAAATTCTTAATCCTTACACAATTCAAAAATTTTATCAAAAAGATCATTAAACGTTTTCTCCAAATCCACAATTTTTGACTTGAATAGAACTGCTTTTTCTTTATCTTCCCCAAAGGTTTCACATTCCATATTTTACCTCAGTTTTGTAAGCGATGTCTTAAGCACTCGCTTATTAGTTTTCAATTTATCCATAAATATACAAATGAAAGATCACGAGTTCAAATAAAAACCAAAAACAGGGAACAGAACAAGAGGAGAGAAATAACATAAATTTCGACAATAATTATATTAAATTAATTATACCAATTAAAATTAATGTACCAATTCTATTTAAAAATACGAACCCTATTCACTCTGAACACTTCTTCATTTTGGAAGAAAGTGCTGAGTCGCCAACCATGAAGACAGCACAACGAAAATAGAAACACACTGTAATGGACTGTATACTTTAATGATGAGAAACTAATGAAGATGCAGCACAAAGACAATTATTACTCACAAAAACTACGCGTAGATCATTCGCTCGTGGAGCGAACCACAAAGACAACCTTCCTGTTCAACTGTGATAAACACACTGACTGACTTTCGCCCCCACCTTTGCCGTCGGAGTAACTTCCGATCACGTGAACGACCGAACAAAGTTCAAACCGATTCTTCAATTGTTAAAAGGGCTGAAATGGCGATGGGCTGGGCATATTGCAAGAAGAACTGATCAACGATGGACAACAGAAATTCTGAACTGGATTCCAAGAGACCACCGAAGACCTAGAAAACGTCCTCAAACTAGATGGGTGGATGAAATAAGAAAACAGGTTGGGGTGACGTGGAAGCGAATTATGGAAAGCATTTGGAGAGACCTTCATCCAGCAGTGGATAGATAATGGTTGAATATGATGATGATATATATATATATATGCTATACTACCCATCTAAAACTTTCATCCGAACTTTATTTCATGATGATATATACTGAGTATTTAAAAAAAAATAATAACTGTCTTGGCCAACTAAATTGCAATGCGCGTGGGCACAGGCCCTAACTCCATGGGGTCAGGGCCGCCATTTGGGGAATACAGGTGCAAGGACCTGCGACGCTGATTTTGTTTTTTACCCGGCCTTGGAGTTTGTAGGGACCCACAATGCTGAATATGTTTTTATCAGAGGGCCCGTTGAGAAAATCGGTACCGGGGACCGGTTATTGTTAGCGGCGACCCTGCATGGGCCCCCCGATATTTTAATGTATTCGCCTCCCCCAGCCAATAAAACATGATACGAAAATTCAAGTAATGAAAAGAAATATGTTGAGTATCATTAACGTTCCTAGCTATTCTAAAAATCAGCTGCATTTTCTGAATAACAGTGTTTTGTTCATCAGTCACTCGTATTATTTGAATTACTTTTTGGAAGAGACTGATAAAAATATAAAGCGTCACCAAAACTTACGTTAAATTTTTAATAAACACAGTTAGTTTTATATTTATTAGCAAATATTTTCTTATATTGATGATTTTTGATTATAATCTTTGAATGAAAATAATGTAAATAAATTTGATAAAGATTAAAGTAGGGATGCCTTTTAAAGAAAATCCTCTAACTCAAAAATGGCTTATATTTGCCGTACGAATAAGGTATTAAGACTAAAACTCAGCTGTTTATTCATATTTTCATAACTAGGATCTACTTCAGTTTTGATTTGTTTTCCCTATTAGAAACGAAGCCATTTGTTCGGAGCAATTGCATTTTAAAAAATAAATGAAAACTCTAACTGCTTCATCGATTAATTTATCGATTAGAGTGAAAGACAGCGAGTTTTTCTAGTACGCGGATTCAATTGGAGGTACCGCCTTTTATGCAGTACAAGACCCATCCACCCTCCCTACTTCAGCTTGACTCCTTCTACTAAATTTGTCGGTGAAACGTCCGACACACGAGTGTGCATAGATCTGAAGATAATCTGCGCAATATAGAAAAAGTGATTTTGAGAAAAAAAGTGTTCAAGTTGGAACTTGGTAACAAGGTAACATGTAATAGTTATTTTTATTATAGAATAATGTTTACCCACGTATATTTAGCTCAAGCATTTTTATACAATATTTTAAACATTATTTTATATAATAATGCAAGAAGTAAGTGAAGGTTTGTTTTAAAACACTGCCAAAAATCGACATTATTTTTTAAGCTAATAAATAAAAAATCGATTTTTTAAAGATTTAAAGGTCCTGTGTCCCCTTAAGAAACAAAAACACAACGAAATTACACGCTTCTACTGTTACCACTCAACGTGCCTCGAAATACTTCAGGGTAATTAAATAATTTTAACAGATATAACACTAAACTGTTTGTAGTTTGAATCAAAGTTTTATTCAATTCTTTGATTTAATTTTTTTTCTTTGACCAGTAACACCCCCACAGAAAATTTTTTACCTCTAGAAACCTCTGTGGTAATCAAAAATCTCAATTTTTATTTCTGATCAAGCCATACCTCTGTTTTGGTAATTTTTACCTTTTTTCCCATGCAAAACCTCTAGATTCAGAGGTAAAACCTCTGATCTGGCAATACTAGATCTTATGATGATGTAACAAAAATCATTCTTCTTTGACACCACTTGCTTTCGCCGTAAATATTCCATCGCCATGGTAACCATGTTCGCAAAGCATTTCCGTTTTGAAGCGAAGCTCTGAATTTCTACCGTCGCTTCATCCGTCCCTTTTTCTCAGCGGGCAATATTTCGTTGGTGCGTTTAACGCGTTTAAAGCGCTGACTTAAAAACGTAGCCTTCTGTTCCTGAATGTAATTCCAATTATATTAAAGGAATTAAATTAAAAAAAAAAAAAAAATAGTGGGCTCAAAATAAAATTTTGAATTTTATTTTTCTAATCAACTTTTAAATTTGATAAAAAATAAAATAAAAGAATTTCCAGAATTTAAATAAAAAAAAACTGCTCGACCATCCAATTTTTTTAGGTGAAGTGCCGCTTCACTCGCGTCACCCGACAAGCCGCCACTGTTGTTATTCTAACTATTTTGTTATAAATACTGAGTAAAATGGAGTACCACCTGTTTTTGGGTATAATTATTATTTTTGCTATTTTGAGCGGTAAACAAGAACTTGAGTACAATGGACAAAATCGTAACTTAAATGAACATTTCGTCAATTTAACAGCAACTTATCTACCAAATCGTTCCTGGGCAATATTCGCCCGTATTACCAATGGCTTAACCTACACGTTTACTGCTGATATAGTACCAAAAATTATCTGTGGAGTTATTAATTATAAATGTAAAGTTTAGCTTATCTCCGCAGTCTAGCCATTGTGTAAGTGTTTACTTAATTTAATTTATGTTATTAATATTAATTATAACATTTTGGGCGATTGCCCAGAGCTTGAGTATAATGGGCCCTCAAAATTAATCAGATTGGATTCATACCGAAGACGTAGGTCCCTGATACACCTGGTGTTAGTGATGAGAATATAGATATGAGAAACTTGCCCCCACAGAGCGAAATTCAAATGAGCGAGTTGAAAGTACTGGGTATGTAAATAGTATATATATTGTCTCTCATCCAACTTTTGGAACGTATTGATTCATACATTTCGAGTTCAGCTCTGAAAACTGTATATGCAGTTCTTTGCTAAAGGGGTAGATTTGATATGAACATTATGTTATACTTGTTTTTTCCTCTTGTCACCTGGGCTATTGCTGCACAGGTTAGTGTTTATGTGTAAATTCCTAATAATAAATAATTTTTTTTAGTATTTTTTAAAAAAATTAAAGTTCTTTCATAGAAATATTTTTGTTTTGTGTAAAAAAGTAATGTATTTTTTCCTTTCTCAATGTTTGAAATGAAATCAATATTTAAAAGAAAAATAATAGGCGCTAGTACAGATACCGCCCCATTTCGTTTTTAGTGGGAAGTGTTT
>QLNU02015360.1:303029484-303046484 GCA_006491805.2 Dysdera silvatica | reverse complement strand
ATTCATCACGGAACACTATCACCCTTTTATTCAAAAGCACATATGTCATTTTTGGTAGTTTTTACCCAATGACAAGATTCTTGTACCGGTCGGAGAAAGAACCTGGGAAGGTTAGGGATTTTTCCCCTCCATTGTGAATGGGAACTCTTCAGTTATCTTTTTTTTTTTTCAAGTCAGCTGATATTTTATATTGTATACTAAAGTATGAATTATTTTCCAATTACTAAATGGCTAAAATTTTGATCTAAACTTGGTTTTTCCAAGAGATCTTGTCACATACATTTTCTTTTCTTTTGAATGTGTTTGTGGAGTACTTAAAGATGCTTTGCAGAGCACAGTGTGGTAACCACTGATCTATAATTAGAATTATGCTGTACATGTAATTTTACTTGAGTCTTTCACTGAATATGTTTTTAATATTTTAAATATATTTTTTAGTATCCCGTGAAGTATGATACTTTTGACAGTATTTCATTGAGTATACCAACTCCCGCATGGGTAAGTTTGATTTTTTCGATGAGTGAACAATTAATTAAAAATTTGAAGGAATTAACAATTTATTACTTGTGTGAGTGTGTCTCTGGTAAGCTTGTGTATCTAGATACGTTCAAAATCAATGTCAGCATGAGAAAGTGAAGCACCCTTTCTCGTTGCATTTGTTAAGTGAGGATCAAGGAACCAGCTATGCAATATCATTTTAATAATTAATCCGATATTTTTTAAAAAGGTATTTTAATATATATATATATATACTTCTTTAGTTTTAAGTAATGGTTAACTATTGTTTAAACTTGCGATGTTCGGCAGTGATGGACCAAACATAAGCAAAACAGTATGGAATACAGCTAATAAAAAAGCTATGGAAACTGAAAGACCTGGTGGCATTGGGCTTGTAAATGTAGGCACTTGTAATTTACATATAGTTAATAACGCATTTGGAAAGAGACTGGCTACTTGTATAAACAATGTGCCCAAGCTTGTTATTGACGTTTATCACTGGTTTAAGTAAGGAAAGAAGTTTTGGCCGTTCAAGAGGAATTTGGCTTGCCAGCTCATGTCTTTCTCAAACATGTCGAGTTCATGTGGCTTACGCGACTACCTGCCATTGAGAGGATTGATGAACAATGGAAAGCACTCTGTCATTACATCATTACTGAAGGCTGATCCATCAGTCACAAACGATATGCTGTACAGAAGAATTAGGAATCAGCTTTCCAGAATAGAAACCCCAGCAGAAATATAGTTCTTGAAGTTAGCTGCAACATATTTCAGTGGATTCCTTGCATTCTTCCATAGAGAGAGAGGAGCTGATGATTCATCTCCTTCATGAGAAGTTGTTTGATTCCTTAAAAAAACTGTACATGAGATTTGTGAAGTATGAACTGGTCCAGACCAGCAAGATTGTTTTAGGTCTCAAAGCACTCAATGTTTACAACACAGATACGAGGTGTGATCAAAAAGTATTAGGATTGGTACCCTGCGCTTAAGGTAAATCCATGCAGAATGAAGATGCTTGGCAGATATTGACCTTGAACCCTCCCACACATGCACCAAAAGTCACAACGTCATAGCTCCCACCACTTCTTTACAGTAGAGTTTTGAACAAACGTACTGTGTTGTCGTCGCATTCATCTGGCAACGCAGCGTCGCTTTGGTGAAAAAGGACATAATATGCAATGTCCCCACACCTTTTTAATTAGTGCTTTTTAATCGGTCAGGGGTGCTGTCGAATTTAGTTCGGTCCCTGTGATTCAGGTAAGTGAACTAATTGCATGAAAAGTACTAATTACAACATATTAATTCAGTCTTCTACTGACTCAGGCAGCGCACAGCGAATGTGATTGGAATGGTTACGAGTCGCGAAGCAACAAATTGGGGGATCTACCCCCAGTTTGGTCCCTGTGATTGAGGTAAGTGTACTAATCCCGTGAAAAATACTAATTGCAACATAATATTGATTCAGTCTTTTACTGACTTACATACACCTTGGTGATATCATAGGCGTATCTTGGTGCCCTAGGCAACTTTGGCATAATCCTAAAGTCACCAAATGACTTTGGGGGCTGCTATAATAAGAAAGTACCCTTTTTTTTAAACATTATAGTAGAATCTCCGTTAACAGCAACAAAGGGGTGGGGGCAAGGTTTCAGATAAAGTTATTTCTTAGGTTAAAGGTTGAAATATGCAACGAAAACTCAATATACACCAATAATTAAGTATTTAGAATTATATGCAATATGTATTGTATTATGTAATCCCCAGAATGTTTTTAATTGTTTTTTTTTGAAAAATCGTTAATTTTCCTTTGCTTCTTTCTCTCGCATCATTTTCGTAAAGCTATCTTGTCATCTTTTCATTAGAAGAACATCTAAAGGTTGTGCTTCACCAGATTGCTTAACAAACCATAATGCAATTGCCTCACTCAGCTTTTCAGAAAGAATTTGTCTTTTCTTGAATAATTAGGCCTGATAAGGTCATACCTTTTCACTTTATTGGATAAACCATAAAAATACGGACTCGTTGACTTTCTCATTTTGCGCTGTTTTCATTGTTTCCTCGTTTGGCATTTTTGAGGCATGTTCTTCAAATTTTAATTTTACCCAGTCGGGCACAGTGGAAATGCCAATGCCAAAATCTGCTACTATTCATAAAATCTTCCCATTTTGTATTCTAATTGCTTCCAATTTTTCTTCAATTGTAATAACTCTCTTCTGTTTAGCTGACATATCAGTAATACTCTGCACACACACAAATTAACATACAGAAATCAATCACATGAATAAGCCACAATACACCATTTACACAGGTTACTGTATGAGCGAAGATAAGATAACCGACTGGGAGAACAGAAGCCACAAGACTAAACAAACACAGTAGCCTTAAAATGCCACTGCTGGCTCTGGAAAAGATGGTGTTACTCATCTCCATGTTCATGTGCTACATTATTATAGTACCATTTAATATATTACACAGTATTTCATTTTTTACCAAGAAAAGTGTATTTCTTTCAAAAATCTTAAAAAAAAAAAAAAATCTCTTTTAATACTACATATTTTCGTTAATTGGTATTTCAGTTAAATGTTCAGTTCAGTTAACGGAGGTTTTACTGTAATTCAAGATGGTTAGAGTAACATCTATAATGAACTGGTTGGTTCTAATTGTATTTATACTGGTACTGAATGTATCTTTAATTCTGTAAATTCAGGGCATCAGGAAAACATTATGCTGATTTAGTTAAAACAGCAATCACAGAAGTAGGAAAGGAATGTAAAGTGAAACTTCTTGCAACAGATAGTAAAAATAAAATGGAGTCAATGTGACAGAAGATTTATGAAGAGAATCCATTAGTTGCAATTTATGAGTGCTCAGCTTACATTCTTAACCTTCTTGGACATGGCATTACAGCAGAGTCTATTGTGAAGCATGTGATAATTGTATAGAAATATTTCAGAAAATATTACAAACAAGGTTCTTGGTTGATGGAATTCTTAAATGCTATGACGTCATAAATATGCAACAATATAAGGCGGAACAGTCAGGTAGATTGCTTAGCACCAATCATAAAGAATCATCCATATTACTTTCAGATCATGAAATTGATGTGAACGATAAAGGAGTTGTTAAAGTCATCAATAAATAGATAATTAACTCTTTGTACTCCAGGCTATTTAGCCAATGGAATTAAAAGCCGTATATTGAATGTCTCCCTAGCGGGGTCACTGGAGTAAAACAGGTTAATAAAAATGGAAAAAACTTGGTGTAGCTGTTGTCCTGTATAAGATCTAAAAAGATTACTGTTCTATTGCAAATGCTTTTGAAATTTGGTTTACCTTAATACAGTAAAACCTCTCTACAATGATATCCGATATAACGATAAATCCCTCTACAACGATAATTTTTCTCAGTCCATATAATAGTGTTGTAGAGAGGTTTTACTGTATAATCAGGGGTGATTTTGTTCCATAAATTCCGGGAATTTCAACTTGCCTCTTCAGGGATTTCTTTTTAAAAAATTAAAAATATTTTGTTTTGTTTCTTATTTTTTGCATTCCTTTGGAAATCAGTGTCTGTACCAAAAATATTCCGTAACTTTTCAGGGAATCTGGTTCGGACTTACGATCACCCCTGTATCACGAACCCTCCCTATAACAATAACTCCCTCTACAATGATAATTTTTCTCGGTCCGTATAATATTGTTGTAGAGAGGTTTTACTGTATATGATGATCTCGTAGAAATAAATTAAAGAAGGGCTAAAAGTAGATTTAATATCAGGCAATAGCTCAACATCATATGCCAGCTTATGTACTATATACAAAGTAAATGGCATCTAATTGTCACATGAGCAGGAAGAAAATACTAGGAAATTCTTCAGTGCCATGAGTCCAAATTTAGTGCCTTACGTTGTAGCTTTGTATGCAAAATTGGTTCCCTTTTCTGAAACACATGACTCTATTGAAATCTTGAAAAATGCTTCAACTTCTACATAGTGCTTTAGCTTAAGGAAAACAACTATAAACGAAGACTTTGTAACTCTTGTCTGCACATTAATGATAATGCTTGTAAGTTCTGTTAGGATTGGGAGAATAATTATCTCAAGGTTTTTGTTTATTCATAATGAACCAAGAAATTGTTTGGGTTGAGAAGTAGCTGCAAAACTGATTTTTTTCTGTAAACTACTTTATTGAAAAGCTGTACCTGAACTTAAATGCTGTAGACATTGTAACTAAACCTATTTTACTTTAAAATACACTCCCTTTTGCCATTTGGGGTATTTTGCTAAGTCTGTAATACACAAAATAATATTTTCTGGATTTCTGCTGGTTATTGCTACTTTTATGGCAGGAATTAATTTCTGCCATGCTGGTTTTAATCAGTTATAACCAGTGGTTTTAACCTTGGCAGAAACTGCCTAATCTTGATTTTATAACTTGTAAAAATCATTTTTGATTTTTAGGAAGTTCATCAGTGGAAAAAATGGCCATCTCGGATTCGTAATCGATATCTCAGTGTTTTAAAGCACAATTTATACCGTTTGCACAGGTTAAGGATAGCAGTAAGTTTAATGTACTTTTGCATACTGTTTTATTTTATAAAATATAATTACATGCAGCAGAACCTTTTTTAATCCACATGGTGTTGGGTTCTCAATCCCTGCCAAAGTGTAAGTCACTAAAAAGTAAAACATGTCCTTTTTACCCGTAAATGTATCTATATTAAAACCAGGTATCTTTTTATTTTTGGTTTCATGCCTTTTTCAGGAAGAGGTTTGTAGGAAGGGAATTAGTGAGATTAAATTTTTAAACACCCATGTACTATATTTCATACCAGAGTTTTTTCACCCATTATTACAGATCAAGATATTGTCATTCTCTTTCTTTGAAAAAGCTTTAGCATGAGTCATAGATTGTGGGTGTTTGAAAATTTAATCTTATTAATTCTGACTGTGAATCTCCCTTTTAAAAAGGTGTGAAGTTTACAAAGATAAGGAATCTCCAGCTGTAAGTGGTTCAGTGGCTGAGATGCTTGGGTTGTAACCAAGAGGTTATTGGTTTGAATCCAGCTTGAGACAATGCATTTTTACACATTTATATAGTCATACCTCGTTAAGACAAACTCTAGGGTGAACAGAAAATCTGTTCGTATTAACAGTAATTCGTATTATCCGTAATAAATGGGGGATCGTATTACTAAGTTATTTATGCCATCTCTAGGTATGTTATATATATTTTATGTGTAATATGTATTATGTTAATGTATTACTCTTATATTTTCTCAGTATTTTATTATAGCATACGTATTTTATAACAAAAAGCGTAGTATATGTATCAGGGTTCAAAATTAGCGGGTGCATTGTGCACATGAAATTTTATCCGTGCATGTAACATCCAAATTAAAATGCTATTGCTATTCAAAACCATGGCTACTTATGTTTATTTTTCAAGAACAGTGACCTATGGAATAATTTTATATAATTTTCTCAATGTATCTGCATTTGCTTTGAATGTTTTTTATATATATTACAATCCAATGTTTAATTATTTTTAAAAGTTTCATTTTGTTAGCTTGTATGCTTAAACGTAATTGCTACACTTGCATTTTACATGTTTTTAATGTTGAGGTTTACTTTCTATTCTGTTACTTAATACACATAACTAGTATTTTATGCACCTAAGTCGTAAGACTTGGGTGCATTTGTGCACCTGATTTAAAAAGTTAATTTTGACCCCTGATATATGTACATACTTTTTAAAGTGGATATTATGTGTTGATGCATCCAAAAAACTCTTGTTTTATTATATATACATATCAGGGTTTAAGCTGGCTCAAAACATGCTGTCGCAAAAATGCTAAAATGGGGCAAAAAAGTTGTAGCAAAATGCTAAAAAATATTAGTTGCTTTCGTTGTTCCAAGAACCGTATCAATGAAATTATTTATATCAACGATGCTTAACAGGTGCTGTTAAGAATTTTGAAGAGGAAACAAAAAGGAACAAGAAAAGATCGCTGAAGTGCAAAACGGATATTCTGGAATCGAGGAATCCTGTTTTCAGAGAATAAACTGTGGTTAAAAATGCCTGTCGCATTTTCGCGATGGGCAATAATTTTTTCTTCGCATTTTCGAGCAACTCATCGCATTTTGCGAAAAACGAGACTGCAGCTTAAACCCTGCTACATATTATGGTTTAGTAAATATTTTTTTCTCCTGATTACATACTGTGACACTAAAGAAAATTAAATTGCTTTAATGCACTTAAAAAATTTAGTAATTGCAGATTCTTTTTGCTTTCTGTTAGCACAAGATCGACAAAAATCATTAAGTTTGCCAATAGTTTCTAAAGAAGCCCCAGAATCTTAGTCTCTCATCTCAAAACAATGCACAGTGAAAGCCTCTATTACATTAACAGGATTTTTGTCTGATGTGGCAGGGTAGTCAGTATCTTCGTCACTATCCAAAGAATGGATGATTACAAGAGTCCGAATCATATGCAAATGCATATGTGCATATACAGTTGCATATTTTAGCTCTTTTTAGTGTTAGTGCATATAAATGCCATTTTTTTAATAAATGCATATTTTAAGGGTTTTAGTAATTTTAAGTGTTTGGTTATTCCTTTATGGAAAATATTTCCCAGCAACGTTAAAGTTAAACTTTCCTCTTGCTCCTCATCTAAGATTAAAGGTAAAAATTTGTAAACGTATATGCTTATGTCCTACGGCGTCCCAAAATGTCCTATCTGAATTATAGCCACTGTTCTCATTAGAGAAACCGAAGATTTGGTTTTATTCTGATAGATTGACAGTTACCTTAAGGTCAGATTAAAACAATTATTTACATAGGGTAAAATTCGACGTCATTATCTATCAACAATAGACGTGGATGATAGTCTCTCACGAATAAACTATCAGTAATAGACAATCCGCAAAATTTTATAAATGCTGTCCAATAATCCCTATAGTTCTGGAAAGGATGTTTTTGGCACAGAAGTGCTATTGAATGATAGAAGACAGAGCTTAACCGCTCGGAACATCAAGTCAATGCGCCATAATAGAAATTGCACTGTATAAAGCATATCATTTTGCGTATATCGAATATTTCTACTTAGCAGTTAATAATAAACCTATTCGTTTTAAAACACAGGAAGTATGATTTTCAAAGATATTAAGATATTTAAGTGCGTAGTTATTCATCATAGGTACATGTTTATTGATTTTAAGTGCGTATAAACAAGGCTGGCACCAAGAGAGGGCAAACCAGACATTCGCCTTGAGCAGCAGATTTTAAGGCCGACAAAATAGGATGATTATAAAAAATGAATTCATTTTGGGGTGGCAAAACACATTCACCCCGAGCAGGCATGATACCTAGCACCAGTCCTGCATATAAATACATAATTTGAGGTTTTTAGTGCATACTTGCATAGTTTTCTGATCGTTTAGTGCATATGATCCAAACTCTAGCTATTACTGAGTCAAAATAAACAAATGTAAAGAACTGAGTGACTTTAAAAGAGGGTGAAATTGTAGTCACCTATAAATTTGGGTATTCCCTCAGAAATTTCTCTGAAATTAAATGTAACCAAGTCTACTGTCAGTGATGTTGTTAGTTGGTGGAAACGATAACTAATAAGTACAGTAACTAATAAGCATTACATTCATTCAGGTAGACAGATAGGGACTGCAGGATACTTAATCATGTTGTTAAAAAACAACTGCCAAGCATCCCTACCAGCAATCTCAGATAACTTCCGAGGCCAAACACATACAAAAGTCAGTGACAACACGATCCATCGTGAGATAATTGAACTTGGGTTTCATGGACCCACAAGCCTCTGGTAACACATATCAATGCTAGATGGTATCTGCAATGGTGCAAGGAACACCTCCATTGGACTGTTGCTTAATGAAAAAAGATGTTATGGAGTGATGAGTCCAGATACATGGTGGGCCATTCAGACAGATGCATATGGACCTGGTGAATGGCATTTACCAGAGTGTATACTTCTAATTATGAAGTTTGGTGGTGGGAGCATTATGGTGTGGAGCTATTTTTCTTGATTCGGGCTTAGCCCATTAGTTTCAATAAAAGGCAGGATGAACGCAAGCATATACCAAGGTGTGCTGGACAATAGCATGCTTCTCACATTATGGCAAGAGTTTGGGGTAAGCCCATTCCTCTACCAGTAGAGGAATGGGCTACCCTACACACAATTTTTGTGATATTCTATAATTTTTATGCAGGTTGTCCTATATAATTGGCTACCGAATTATGAAAGAAAAAATTTATCTTTTGAGCATGAACAGTTAAAAATCATTACCTATAAATACTCATATCTTCGAACATTCAATATATTCATTTCAAATTTCAGTATATTTTTCTTTTAAATTGACAAGTTTTATATAAGTTTTTTGAAATTTGGTTGAAAACTCTGCATCCCATAAGTAAAAAAATGTGAAAAAAAATGGAATTTTTCAAAGAAACATTCATATCTTCGTGGATATACATGCATATTTTTACAAAAATGCACGAAAGTATTGCACATAGAAAGCAAAAATTTTTTTGAAAGTTACGAATGATTTCCACTTTTTTGTGATACCGGGTGATTGCAAATACAGTAGAACCTCCATATAACGTACTTCCGTATAGCGAAATTCTCTATATAGCGAAGTTTTGGTAAATCCCCATGGTCATTATACACGAAAGTGTTTTATATAAAGATATAAATTTCTATATAACGAAATTTTTAATGACTAAAACAGAAAATCGAGTGGTCACGTCAGCGACATTGGGCTTCCTAATACTATGGGAATAAATTGCGATTTTAAGAAAAGTAGCAAATAGAATAAGGCATGTCTAAGGGACTTTAAACTTCCTAATAAAGAGTTTTCCTAAGCACACAGACTGAAAAAATAGCTGCTCCTGGTTGCCCTATACAATGTGAAGCTACTGGGCTAGAACAGGCCCCAATTGTCCTTGAATACACTGTATTGTTTGAATAGTATTATTTGTCGCGCTTTTTTGCTCGTTTGATTACCAGAAATCCAGACCTTGCAAATTTCCCACAGGGGTGCTAACACTTTTATGATGAATCAACATCACCATTTGTTGTGCAGCAGGATATTAGAATTTTTTTTACAAAAGCATGAATGTGTATGAAAGAAGCATTAAATATGTTTTCATTTTAAGGAAAGAATTGTTCAACTATTTTTTTTTTTATATGCATGTATATTTGACACTTAAAACGTCTATTTTTAAATGGTTGAATGTTATTTATGAGAAACAGTCGTTAACTGAAAAATGGGATTTTAATTGTGGTATCATATTGTAATACCCTGGTTCATGAATACATCGTTTCCACATAGCGAATTTTCTATATAACGAATTTTTTTTTATGGAACCGTCCATTTCATTATATGGAGGTTCTACTTTTATTTTTTTTTTCTTTGATTTGTTATCGGCCCCCTTAAATGCATTCTTGAGTGAATCTTTACTGGAAAGTGTGAGTCCAAGCATGTTTTTTACATAACTGAAGTTGAATAATTCAGTCAGTATTTCTCAAACTTGAGAAAAATGTCTAAAATCGAAAGTGTCAGGTGACTTTTGGGTATATAGTGTATTTTCAGAGGGGGCAGGCTCAGCCCCCTCTAGCCACAGCCTGGCTATGGCTCTGATTTGATATACTACTAGAAAAAATGAATGTATACTTCTGTATTTATTTATACAAATTCAGGCATACCATGCACTATTTCCAATATATAATAACGAAACTACAATAAACATAATTAAAAATAAATGACAAAGTAAACATAGAAATACCAAAATGAAAATTGTGATTGCAGATTAATGGAGTATTTATATATAATAAATGATTATTGTTAGTGATTGAGTTAGTAGATAAAAGCGTGACTGCATCGTAGTGATGAGATTATGCATGTTTTACCTGGGTGATTACAAGTAAAGATGTGAATCTGACCAGCTGGAGCCACCTGGATTTGGATATAAATGGAGAGAGTTGTAGATGCAAAATATTTAGTTAATGTGTATTGAGTGACGCAATGAGTGAGAAGGCACTGTATCTCACAGCAAGTGCAATATTATAAATTGTAGGAGACTAAAACAATTAAAATTATAGTGTTAATACAAATAGATAATGCATTAGACAGTCACAATATGCAATAAAACTATAAAGACTCAAGTTGATCGAGTAGATATTTTTTTTAAGTAATGCTTGAAGAGTGGATAGAAGAGTACTGTTGTAAGTTAACGATAGGAGGTGATATCATGACCATGTTTTGGAACATAATATTTTAGTAGATTGTGTATTTGCAGTACATTAAGTCATTTTTGAATTTCATTATTACTAATCTTAGAAAATTTTCAATTAAATCAAAAAATCTGTTTTGCAGAGACTGAATTCTATGTAAATTGTGTTTAGTTATGAAACCTCAGATTGTATGCCAATAATAGAAATGAGAAAAGAGAAAGGAAAAATAGTTGAATAAGCATATTAAGTGGTATGATAAAAACAAGGTTATGAAGTATGCCAATGTTTCTACTAACAATAGAGCAGACATGGTTAATGTGGATGTCCTATTTCAAATTAGATTGGAGCATTGTTCTCAAAAATTTTGTTTCTTTGGATAGTAATAGTGGTATTATCAATTGTAATTTCGTCATATTCAGGATTTGTGCTGATTGGTGAGTTAGAAAATTGAAGGTATTTAGTTTTGCTGGTATTAAGTGTAAGATAGTTATTTCTGAAATATTCAATGAAAGACTTAATGTCATGGGAAGTAGTCAAGAAAAGATCACCCAGAACATTGTTTTTAAAGAAAATGCTCGTATTGCCGGCAAAACAATCTTAGAGTGGGTACATAAAAAAAACCCCATTGATATAAATAATAAAGGGTTAATGGTTGATCCTTGAGAAACACCGCAAAGTGTAGTTATGAAGGGTGAACAATATTCATCAATCTGTACGTACTAAGATCTGTTAGTTAAATAATTCAGAAATAGTTTGTTCTGTTGACCATGGATGTCAGCAAGCCTTACTTTAAAAAGAAGTCTGTCATGGTTGATAGTGTCAAATGCTCTTGACGAATAAAAAAATGTACCTAATACTGAATCGTTCTTGTCAATAGAGTAAATAAAATCAGTGGCAGATAATAAAGCTTGTTCGGTAGACCTATTTTTCCTAAACCCAAATTGGTTGTCGTTAAGTATTTTGAGATGCTCAAAAAATCTGAGTCTATTATAAATTTTTGAAAATTTTGGCAAAGATGGAAAGTATTGCTATGAGATGCGATAATTAACAATCTCATTTCTCTGTCTCTCTCTCGAGCCCTTTTTAAAAATGGGGATGACTTTAGTTAGTGTTCCACCTGACCTTAAACTATCAGTTTCAAATATGAGATCATAAACGTGAGTGATCGGCAAGAGTATTTCGTTAATCGAGAATTTTACTGCACTGGGATGAATATCATCATGATCAGGACCTTTGTTTTTGGGAAGCTTGTTAACCAGTTTCCAAATTTTATCAGGGTTAACTTCTGTTAAGTAAAATGAATTGGAGATGTTATAGCCATTGCAGTTCAGTGAAATATTATTATTATTATTGCAGTTGTGTGTAGATGACAAAGTAAAAGGGTAATGAATGAAATAATTATTGCAGGCTTCACAAATTTGGTCCATAATAGTTATGTGGTTCAAAGTTAGCTTATTAATTGTGTGAAGGGGGAGTGTTTTTCCCCAAAAGTTCATTGATCTTGGACCATTTTTTTTTTTGGATTGGGTGAATTGCAAAGATCATTAAAGTAAGATTGTTTAGAAAGTTTAATTTTTTGTTAAGCTTGTTACGAAAAGTCTTAAATATAGAAAAGTTGCGAATAGTTTCATTTTTAACAAAGTTGAAAAAGAGTTTAATTTTATTTCCTTTAGTAGATAATTGCTTCTCCATGGTTTTCTTATGCGTCTGTTACGAGAAGTCATTTTTATGGGAAAACAGAAATCATAGTGGTATTTAAAAATGGTATAGAATGGGTTGTATGAATGACATTTTTCGATGTTAATACATAATCCCAATTTAGATTGATAAGTTTAGTTCTGAAAAGTAGTAAATTGTTATCAGTAAAATCAAGAGTCGAGTATTTTATGTGATTTGAGAGTTTTCTATTTGAGATATTCATATTGATGAGAGAGAAAATTGGTAAGTGATCACTTATGTGGTGCAGTATAACACTGCATTGTGGGTTATTTATATTAGTAATACAATGACCGATTAGTGTTTGAGTGTTACATGTTATTCTAGTTGGGCTTTTAATGTGGTTTTCAAAACCGTATGAATCATATCAGTGAAGAGCCTAGAATTATAAAATTAAGAGTATTTGTAATGCTATTAATGTTAAGATCAATATTAAGGTCTCGAAGTAGGATTAAGACCATTACCCGATATGAATGCGAAAGGATCACCAAGATAGTCAACAAAATCTCCAACACTACCATTGGATGGACAATATACAGCAGAAACGAAGATATTGTCAATGGAGACAGTCACTATTTCAATGTATACAGATTTAGAGAGAATTGTGTTACATGTATGTATACAGATTCAGACGTATACGGATTTAGAGGGAAAATAATTTAAAGGACTACTTAAATGCTAAATGCAAATAGTATTTAATAACAAAAAATCGGATTTAATAAGAAATAACTGTCCCAACCCCTGTAGTACACCATAGTTATTTCATTGGTATTCAGTTATTATTTCATTGGGACAGTTATTATTTTGCCTTTATGTAAATATTTTTAATGTAGCGGAGGAAGGGGAAATACTCTTTGCAAATTACACAAGTATAGGGGGAACCTGGGGAGCCTTGACCACGTTTTCAGAAAAGTAATTTTCTAAATTTAATTTTGAAAATTAGAAATCAATACGATAGTGAATATAATATAGATTTTCATAAGGAATACAAATATATTTATGTTGTAAATAATAAACTTTTTCTGTATTAAATTTATTATTTTTTAAAACATATGCAAGTTGGTTAAGCCTCCCTGTGTAAAGGAGGCTTGAAACAAGGTTTCATAATTTTAGAATGGAATATTAAATATATTTTACTAGTTATGTAAACACTAAAATATAAAACTTTTTAATATGATTAGCATTCTAAAATCATTTTTAAGAATGTGTATTGTAAAACTATTAATGGTAAATTATAGCATTATGTTAGAAATAATAATGAAAATAGTCAACACAATAAAGTATTAAATATCCCTTTTAATGATGATAAACGTTTTATTCCATTTGAAAGCATTAAAATTGACAACAAGTATAGGTAATACCATAATTTCAATTTATGTTTATCTCAGTAGTATGAAGTGTGTGAAAACAAAATGAAACTGTGTCTTCATTGCAATTTTTTCAGTGCAACCAGAAGACATAGGGCATGGCAATTTTGTCATATCTGTTAGATAAACAACAGATGAGTCTTCATTTTCAGGTTAAAAAAAGGATATGTTCACATCGTTGTAAGAAGGTCACTTCACACTCATTATTTAATAGTTCATGTGTCACCCGTTCAACAATAATAACACATTTCTCTTCGTTGTAAACTTCACTAAAGCAAAGTCCCCAACATTAAACTGATTATGCCCCTCTTCAATTTTTGTCTTCATCAGTATAATTAGAAGGGATATCAATAGCCTATCTGATTCATCTCTGTACTACTAAGAACAGTTTTCTTCAGCACTTTCTGGACTCTTGCATGTTTGCTCTTTTGAATTTTATTCTCTTTCCGCCTTTTTCTCACTTCATATTCAAATTCAATTGCTCCTTTTATTGGTATTAGAATTAAAATATGCAAATTGTCATATACAAATTCTCTAGTAGTCTTTGGAGTTAATTCATTATGTAGTTTAGATGTCAGTGATATTCTTTCAAGAATCTTCGACATCATTACAATTTGCCCAGTTCTGTAATTAGGCTGCATATCCACGTCTTCCTTAATTTTACTTAATTTCTATTTTTTTATATACCTCTCCACTGTTTTCTAATCAGTGCTATAACCTTTAGCTGTGCTACAAACACTAAAGCCTTCATCAACTTCCTTTACGACTGCCTTCATAACTTCCGTGGAATGCTTCTTATGACCTTTTCCTCTTGGTTTATGTAAAAAAGGCATCTGAGAAAAATAACATTTGGTTATATATAATTCATACTGTGATCAGTGATGCAGATCATGCTTATACGCAGAAATTTTTTTCAGAGGAAGTCCTAATTTTTTTTTTTCAATGTATTTTTTGAGGATATAAACAAAACAGACCTAATTGCTAAAAAATTATCATGTACTGTATATAGATTTTATTAGGTATTTTTGGGATTGAAAGACGTTTTAATTTAGATTTTAATTTAGAATTTTAAATAATCTTGTAGATTTTCAAAAATATTTACCTAAGGGAGGCTTGACCCACTGGTCAACCCTCACTTACATGGGATGGGTTAAGCCTCCCCACATGGCCATTTTGAGAAGAATAAGCGATTTTATGCCTAATTCATTGCACAAACTCTATGGCTGTAAACAAAACTTAATATGTTAGTATTTGTGAAATCTTATTTATATTTATTTCAATTGGTTTCTCTGAGAAAATCTTACAAAATACATCGAAAATACTTACTTTTTAGGTAAAAAAAAAAAAACCACTTTATTTTGAATCTTTCCACACTTTTTTGAGCTAGCTGCATGAAACTAAGGTGGCTGTCTCAGCATTTTAGTACACTTGACTACTCTCAAGAAAGAAGGCTGAAATACTTTTAAATACAAAAAATCAAGGGTAGGTCAAGTCACCATTATGGTCAAGGCTCCCTGGGGTCCTCTAATAATATGGGATGGAGATCCGAAGAGATTACTGGATAAGACAAGGAAAGTTTGGAAAATATAAGAATGGTTTGCAAATAATGAATTAAAAGTAAATGAAAATAAATTGATATTCAAAAATAGAAATTGGAAAATAGATAGAATATATCAATAAATAGTGAAATCATAAGCATATTTGATAAAATAATTTCCTGGGAGTAACCATAGTAAGAGACTTAACATGGAACGAACATACAGACAACATACCTAAGAAAATAAGTAGATGTATGGGGTTAATTAAAAAAAAATAACAAAGGTATTACCAAAACACATAAGAATTGAATTATACTACACATTTGTTCATTGTCATCTTATGTACTGTAATTGTGTTTGGGGAAATATGGGGAAATTAAATCTAAAATTAATAGAAAAAATTCAGAGCAAATTCCTTGGAACACTGTATGGTAACCAGGAATGGAATTAGTGTTATATTGGAAAAAAACTGATTCCAGTAAGCAAATTATACGCATATTGTATACTGAACAAAATGTACGGAAGAATCCAAAATAAAAGATTTAATGGAATAATGTAACATATAAGGTGTGTCCCACCGAAATAAAGCCACCGTGATTATATGCCGTAACTGGACACGAAACAAACCAATAAGAACGAAACAAATATATTAAGAAAGTCTATATACAAATACATATTTGCAAGGAGTAACTCACTCCCTGCTCCATCTGGGCGGGGGGAAAAATGAACGTGTAAAAAAGAGAGGAAAATGTGTCCCGCCGAAATAAAGCCACCATCCCTATTAGTGTTTTGGGTAACTCTCAATATTCGAGCTGCTACAGGTAAACAGGTTTATGACGTCAGGAAGTTGTCAAATAACTTACCTGTTCTATCCCAGTCGAATGTTGACTTCAGAAGGTTGTATTTTCTATTTCTCCTGCAGTATTGCAATGGGAAAACGAACCCAGCTATCAGAGTTCGAGAAAGGCCAGCTAACAGCTTTTAAGGAACAAAGTCTTTCACACAGACAAATATCTAAGCAAATCAAACGATCTAAAACCGTAATAGACAATTTTGTGAATCAGGGCAATGCGTACAGGTATCAAAAAAGGAGGTGTACAGGCAGAAAAATGACTTCCAGGCAGGAAAGAGATATTGTGCATCGTCTTTCACAAGGTGGTATTTCTCTCAGACAATTGGCCAAAGAGGATAACATCCCTGTGACAAAATCAACTCTGTCACGGATTGTAAAACATACAAACAACTTGCAATATAAACAAGTATAATAAAAAAATTTTTTTTTAAAGTCAATTCCTTCAATGCGCTGCTCAAATAAAAGGGAAGAAAGGGAAAAATTGCGAAAAGCAATTTTGGCGACATTTGGCAACATTTGGCGGCAAGCATTAATCGCCAAATACACCAAAGGAAAGCAAAAAAAAAATCATTTAAATTTAATTAATGAATTAATATTTGAAAAAACTGTATTAACATCAAGTGTCATCCACTACAAGTTTAAAAAAATTTATTTGAACTTGATTGGATGGATAGAAAGTATTTTATTAACGATTGAAAATTTGAACAAGATATATATATATATATATATATATATATATATAGGGAGAGTGTGAGCTAATA
>QLNU02015360.1:303000658-303025751 GCA_006491805.2 Dysdera silvatica | reverse complement strand
GATTACCAAGAAATGCTAGAAGCCCATTTAATACCATTTACAGAGAGAATTAGTGGCTCAAGTTGGATTTTCCAGCAAGATAACACCCGCATTCACGTTGCAAAACCCTCTTGTGAATGTTTTTTGCATAATGGGGTGCATGTCATGGAGTGGCCTGCCCTTTCCCTTGATCTTATTTCCCAAGAAAATGTGTGGGGGTAACCTCAGTAGGGCTGTATATGCCAATGGCAGACAGTTTCAGTCTGTGGCAGAATTGAAGGCTGCCATCATTGAAGCCTGGGATAATATTGATGCCATTGTCCTCCAGGGATTAGTAAATGGTATGCCACATCGTGTTTTCCAAGTCATATATAATCATGGCGGATATATTGGCTATTAACAGTAGTGGCTTTATTTCGGCGGGATACTTCCCCCTTTTTTTACACGTTCATTTTTTTTCCTGCCCAGGTGGGATTGGGAGTGAGTTACTCCTTGTAAATATGTATTTGTATATAGACTTTCTTAATATATTTGCTGCGTTCTTATTGGTTTGTTTCGTTGCCAGTCATGGCACACAATCACGGTGGCTTTATTTCGGTGGGACACACCTTAGACAGTACTTGAATGAAGGATTAATATTTAGATTATGTGAAATGTTACATCTATACTTTATGGGAACTGATTGAAGAAAAGTTGCAGGAGCAAAAATATTTGTAAACAAGTTAATTTAAAATTATATTGAGTCATTCTAGCATTTATTTGGTTTCTGCAGGGTCTCAAACTGGTTATGCTGCAGCATTTACTCTGGATTTACACATGTAACGTAATACTTTCAATTTGTGTTACTGTATATGAAGACTATAATATAGAATTATAATGTCTATATTAATGATATTATAAAATTTATCCCTGATAAAATTTTTTAATTAACTTTGCTGCCAGGGATGATTATTTTCCCCCTCATGACATTAGAAAAAAAAACAGTATTCTACATTCTTCCATTTTTTTTTTTTTTTTTTTTTTTTCCCACAATTGTTTGATACTTGAAGTTTTTGGTGATTTTTGATTACTGGTTTTGGTGAAGGCAGGATGGGTGGAGGAGAGGGAAGTTGGGAAAGAGCTAGATAGGGCCCATTTGGAAATAGGCAGGAGGGCTAAAAAAATAACGGCAGCTATTCCCTAAGGGAATAGACTGAGGTTTACTTTGCAGGGAAAATCAGATGTCGCTTCGGTATTCAAAGGAGCCACTAATTGTTGGCTGGCTGAGTATAGGTTGGTTGCAGACATCTTGTCTGAGAAAGACACTTCTGAGCCCTATCTTGGGAATATAAACTGATTGTTTCCGAAAGCAATAAACCAATTTCGGAAGAGCAATTGACAGACGGTTGGTGATTGACACAGATGATGAATTTTAGCATTCCATTTTGAAAGTCGGACATTGGAAGAAGAAGAAGGCCAAAACGAAGAGGAGTGAGAAAAAGCGAGTCCTATGACGGAAGTACCACCCAATGTAAAACAGCGCACTTTGACTCCTGTTGAACAAAATAAAGTAAGCTGACGTATCTTTTCAAATTATCATTTAAAATCACTATGCAAATTGAATATCGGTATTATAATGGTATAACGTTTTTCCGTCGTAACAGCAAGACTTTAACAGCTACATTTTAAACAGTAAATATCATGAGGAATTAAATAGTGGGTTTTTATGAGGCCTTTTATAATCAAAAGAATGAGCCTAAAATATTTTTCGGGTGAGTGAGTAATGGGAGGAAGGGATGTAGTAAGTAAATGATATAGAAATATCGATAATTATTACAAATTTCGGCAATCTTACTTTATCTTAAATATGTGGATTATACATGTTGATTCAGGGGCTTAGCTATACCATATAACAAAAGTAGGCAAAGCCAAAGCCTAGGGGCCCTTTTTCATCAAGACCTATTGACATAGCAAAAGTGGGAGGGGGAAGCTTGAAAGAACTTCTTAATAGTTTTGTACATGGTAAAAGGGTATGCTTTGCTCCCCACCCTCTATGATTTAAATTTACATTATACGATGGTACAAATAAAACTTCTCAATTTGATGTTCGGAAGTATTTTTAGGTTTGCCAGTTTGGGGCGCCATTGTTTTCATTTTGTCTACTTTAAATTTTCAGACCGAATGTCGATTACCAACGACTCATGACCACATACAGCGCGTGCACTGCCTCTTTATAGCATCTACTGTCTTTAAAATACCAATAGTTCAGTATTAGTAGTGGAAAGCACAACATTGTAATTCGTATTTCATACAAGTGCAGGATAGATCCTAAATTTGAAAATAAACGATAACGTAGAATTAAAAAACAATATGACGAGTTAGCTTCAGATTTTTTGTTTGATAATAGCGATCAATTTTTTAAAGTCAGTGTTTTTTACTATGTTCTAGGCAAAATTATAATGCAAATTAAAAGTCGTTTTGAAAGCATGAAATTAGTAAAAAAATATTTTGTAATATTAGAACAGAAAAAATAACATATGTCAAATGCTGAATTGCTAAGTGAGTGTGAAAATCTCACAAAAGGGTATTCATCTGTATTCTCGTCCCAACTGCCCATTTACTATTGTAATTTAATCACGCTTGTCAAACAGGATTTAATGGCAGACATGTCTATTAGATAATTTTTTTGTTTGCTAATTACAAAATGTAATGCTCTGCTTGCAGGAAGTGACTTTATGGAAATTTTTACTTTATGCTATTTTTTACCCTACCCGTATCAGCTGCCTCTGCCAAAAGATTTAGTAAATTACGAATAATAAAAGTTTACAAAAGAAATACTATTGGTCAAAGTAGAATGTGCAATATTGGCTACTGAGCCTAAACATGCCAGTAAAATGGTCTTATTACAAATAAATTTGACACCCACGTATTAGTAGCTCAAACTAGAGCTATTTTTGTTTAGGAGAAAAAGAGACGCCGTCCTCATCCCGGATTCGAACCAGGGTATACGAATAATGACATCAAATAAAGATGCTAACTGAGCAAATAAGCGCTCTCAATGAAGTGTAGAAAAACTTTCGCTAGACAGATTCCGAAATCGCTCGCGATGCAATTTTGGACGCTCGCATTCACGGTCACATAGCCGCCAATCTGCCTGGCATTTTTCCAACGAAGGAGAAGATGTATGTTTTTATCATGCTACGTTTAAAGATAGAGCACGCTAATGCAGCCAGCCCTGCTTTTACATAAAAGACTAGGGAAACTTAGAGTAGCTGCTAGTAATAGCCAGTCGGCAGCTAAAAAAAGTAGCCAATTCAGTTTTTTTATGATTATATTCATTTTCAGTGCTTCAGGTTCATTTAAGAATTTACTACCTTAGAAGCACAATTTTATAAAGTTTAGTTGTTCAGTGTAATTGTTTGCTTCATTTTGCAGCATCTGTTCATTAAATGTTTTCATGAAATATGTGGTGAATTAAATACATAGTTATCAGTGTAATTCATTGCCTCAAAAGTGTTTAGGAATGCCTTACTATATATTCTCAAATTCTGATTTCATGTGTTGGAAAATTTATTTTATTATATTCATCTCAGTGAAAAAGACATCCTCGATTATTTTCTTTTAAATGTTATTTGGAATTTTCTATATTTTGTTTAAAAAATCTTATTATTTTACCCTCTTTAAATCTGAAGTCTGCAAAAAGTCTTATTTACTAAAAGCAATTAAATTATATTGCACTTAATCATATCAAACCAAATTCAGGTTTTCTTTGCTGAATCTGGAAACTTGCTAAATATGACTCATTACAGGGGTGGGGGTCCTACCGTATCTCATTACCTTTATTTTTTATGTTAAGGACATACTGTAATGAATTCAAAATTTGTTTCCATAGGACAAAGTTCATGATGTTACCCATAAAGTTTATTTTGATATCACTGTTAATGGAATAAAATCTGGAACTATTGTGCTGGGCCTTTTTGGTAAAACAGTCCCATTAACTGTCGAGAACTTCATTACTTTTGCTGGTGATGGTTATAAAGGTTTTAAGTATGAAGGATCTCCATTTCATCGTATTATTAAAAATTTTATGATTCAAGGTTTGTATGCAATATTTGGTTTCATTTCTTTTCTTTAATTTGATAGTTTTTTTTTACATCACAATGATCATATTTTATTGCCCTGTCGGGTGTCAATGATTTTAATTATGCTATTTAAATTAATAATTAAAATCAGGACTTTAATCATAAGATTTTTTAAAAAATCATGATTAAAATCAATTTATTACCCTTTTTTTAAAAAGGCTTCAATGTTTTAAGTTGAATTCTTTAATTTATTTTTAAAGTAAGTTCAAACTATTTTTTTAAATAATTCAGTGGCTTATATCTGATTTAACTAAAAACAATGATTTAAATTGATTTTTAAACGTTCAGGAAAAAACAAAATAAAAATGACTTTCTTTTTATCATTTTCTAAAATATAGTATAGGCAAAAACAACTTTTCTGATGATTTCACTGCAGTTGTTTACATGCAGTTCATGGTCAACTATTTCTAAAAGTCAAAGTAGTGTGTGTTTATTAGGTATTTCCTTAATCTAACGTAACAGAAAATATTATTCAAATCACCAAATATTTTCAGAACAATCGCTTTGCTTGGGCCAGATAAGATGAATTCAGTGGCACAGGATTAAATCTACCAGGAAAGTGTGTTGGAATTCTATGTGCAATTATTTGGAGAGTTATATTAAGAAATGGCCAATTTTTATACAGATAGTTGAAGAAAATGGAGATGTAATAGATGCAAAAATAAACTTGAAAGTTATAAACATGGGTATAAACAGAAATGTTGAAAAACTTCTCCTTCAATTGAAACCAATTTCCGTTGCTTTGGATAAAGTTAAACAAAGTAGTTGGATAGATCTTGCTTGTGATACACCTTCATACGTTAAGATGTTTAAAATACGCATGAGCAACTATATCTTTAGCTCACTGTGTGGTACATTTATTATTACTAAATTTTAATAATGAGTAAAATTTGTCATTGGTTGGAATGCAAAAGAAAAAGGAAATTAAAGAAAATAAATTGGAAATAAAAATAGTAAGAGTAACGAAAGGAGGAAGCTGAATTAGAAGAAGTTAAGGAAAAGGATAAAAAGAAAATTAAATAGAAAGAAATAGAGAAAGAGTAAGATTACGTAAAACTTACCAGCAGCATAAGAAAAATATCACAATATTTCAAGAACTACTGTTCCCTTTATCAAGCAAAGTGTGAATGCCCTGTATTTATAACCCCCAGTTCTGTGTTTTCTCAGAGCAGTCCTGCATCCAGGTTTTCTCTGAGCTTTTTATCACAGTTTTCCCAATCTTCTTGCACAAATCGTGTATGATTCAGGCATAGACTTTGATAGATGTTAATGGCCTGATTCCATAATTGAAAAATCTCCCAATATTTAATTAAATACCAATAATAAATGATTTAATACCAAATTTTAAGGCAGAACACTTGTCAAGAATGAGAAGGAGCAAGCAATAGATTTTGTGAAAAAGAAATTCAAGGATACCTCATTATTAGGCATCGTTCTTACATTTATTATCTGTGCACCACCTTTCAGTGGTGCTTTATTTGAAGAAGAGGCAGTAAAATAAATTTCCACTCTTCAGTGGTGGCAATCACTGGCCTTCACAGAAGAATGTGTTGGCCAAAGGGAACTCAATACTATTGAGGAACTATGCACAGCCAAGGGAACCACTGCTGGAGTTGAAAGCATATTTTCCACATTTGGAGTTGTGCATAGTAAGTTACAAAATCAATTAGGGGTTGAGAAGGCCGCAAAGTTGGTATTTTTGATTTAAATCTCTAAGTATTCATTTCTAATAATATCATGATTAAAATATTTAATGCATACTGTAAACTTGATAAACAAGAAATCAAGATACTGACAGTTTGTTTTTTATGTTATTAAATAAATTATTTAGATATTAACTTAAAACTTAAGAAGAGTTAAGTTGAACGTTAGTCTTACACAAATGAAGCTGAATGAAAAAATGTGACTTATTGCTGAGGTATAAAATCATAACTAAAATTTTAATAAAAAAAAATTCGGTTTAAATAAAAAAAAAATCTATTTTAATTGAAAAATCATTTTCTAAATTTTTTTTTTATTTTACATCCTGGTTCCTGTCAGTATTAACAAAAACGTTCTATGAATGCTAGAGATAATAAAAGTAGACACTTTTGTCGTCCTTGTGTAGCCCTACATTAGTATAATCATAACTAGACCAGATTATATGCAAATGCAATTGTATGTTTTAGCTCTTTTCAGTGTTAGTGCATAAAAATGGTGAATTTTCAGAATAAATGCATATTTCAAGGGGTTTCAATGGGGATTGGGGTTTTGGATATCTGAAACTGGTTTTGGTCAGGACATGTCCAAAAGTGGTTTTTACCATCTAAAGGTCTAAAACCTAAAATTGTGAAAATATGAAAAATGTATGAAAACCTGTAGATTTCCCTAAAATTATGTAGACTAAAATAAAAAAAATAATAAACTAATACAAAAACTTTTGTTTTACATATATATTACAGAAAGAGAGAATGTGTTAGTTTGTTTTACATATATATTACAGAAAGAGAGAATGTGTTAGTTTGTTTTCAATTTTAAAAATTGCTATTAGGTGGCTGTCGCAAGAAGCTAAATATTTTGTGTTTGAAACCAATAAATATACACCATAAAAATTTCAAAATCAAATTAGAAAGTTGTGTTTTCAATAAGAAAAAAAAGGTAATTTAAAACTATAATGGAAAAAATATTCAGTTTAGAAAATAAAGTTTCATTTACAGATGATACAAGAATGATACTGTTACTAACGAATAACATTTAAAAGAATATAACATTGATGTTTTTTTTTTAAAACAGAAATTCGTCTTGGTTGTTTATATGATCATTTCTTTTCTTTTTAATTGCTTATATAACCATTTTACTCAAAATGATATTTCATTCATTAAAGATTATCTGACCCCTACAGGTTAATAAATAAATAAGTAGGTACAAACAAAAAGTACACATGTTCTAAAAATTATAGGGTAATCTGAAAAATTTTTCTTTTTAATTAAAAAAAAAAAATTGTATGTAAAAATAGGTAGTTGGAAACAGGCAGGGTCTTGCACCTGCTGTTTAGGCAAAAGCTACGGGTGTAGCTTTAAGGGGGAACTGGTTTACATGCTTATCAGTTGTTTTCTTACTCTTATCAGCTCATATTGCTCATATTGCTGCAGTCATTTGATATTTACAGTGCCTGAAACTCAAGAAGAAAATATTATTTTAGTGCGAAAACTGAATTAAAGTTTGAATTGAAAATGAACAAGGGCGGTAGACCATCAGATAGCGCATGGCAGCATTTTCTCCAAGCACAAAAAGTGGGAAAATTAGGAAGTAATAGTTAGTACGCTAAATGCAAATATCGTGGAAATGTTCAACTTGGAAAAGTAGACAGATTGAAAAAACATGTTTTATCTTGCAAAGCCAAAAAGACATATAAAGATGAAACTGTAAGTAATACAGATTCTCCAGAAACTGTAGATCATCCTTCATCAAACCTAGAACTGCAAGAAGAGAAAGAAAGTGGATTTATGGTGTCACCAAAAAAAAAAAAAAAAAAAAGATGACATCTCAACAGTGTTTAGATTCACATATTTTAAAAACGTCACAGAACTACAGAAAATTCGAATTTACTCATTGCCAATTTTTTTGTTCAAATAATATTGCCTTTACTGCAGTAAAACATCATAATTTCAAAGAATTGGTTTCAGCTCTGCGCCCAAGATATAGCCCAAGTCGTAAAAGCATTAGGAGGAGAACTTTTGGACATAGTGTCTGCAGAAGTTACAAATAGAACCAAGATCCTTATCAAAGGCAAACAAGTCACCCTGGTTGAAGATGGGTGGAGTAACATGCACAACAATCCAGTTATTGAAACTTTCATTCAGTGGGGAGAAATCTTGTTTTTTTTTTTGGATGCAGTGGAACCAGGTGCACATACAAAAAATACACAATATCATAGTTCTACAATCAGCTACTGCAAAGGTAAAGAAAGAATATAATTGTGATGTAATGGTTGTGGTCACTGATAATGACAGTTATGTAGGGAACAAAGGAACTTCTGTGTGAGAAAGGCAATAGTTTGGTGATGTATAGATGCAGTGCTTGTTATTTAAACCTATTGTGACAGGACATAACACCAGTTTCAGTGCTAAGGAACATTGTGAGGGTTCAAAAGTTTTTCCGCAACCACCTTATACCTAGTGCATTGCATAATGCAATTAATAATTCACTGAAGCCCCAGTTGCCAAATGATATAAGACGGAAGAGACAACTGACTTGTATTGAAACCTTTCTGCGCAATAGAGCAGCATATAAAAAAATAGTTGAGGAAAATGGAAGACAGGCACGTAGCCAGGATTTCATTTGCTGAACCTTATGCTTGAAACTGTAATGGACCTTTACCGTTCTAGCGTTAACTTTTTCAATTAGTGCAAAGCTGTGACCCTCTCCTCCACTCCACTATATGCCTGCTTAGCGTTTTTTTTCCCGATTTTTCATTTTTCCTTTCGATTTTTATATATTACAACTTGTTACACCTCAATATTTAATCTAAGGAAGTAAAATTAATTAGTACTGTATTTTTTAAATAAAAATTTACTATTCTATTTTTAAAATTAAAAATTTATTACCACAGATATCTATAATTATAAAAGCTATGAAGGTGGAAAGTTGAAATTTACTTATTTTAGTTATATTTTACTTATTAAAATTTTAACAGCGAATTAACTGCCATACAAGTTCAATCGCAGATTGACATTTTTTATTTGCTACAGAAGCAATCTCCTTAACTTTTTCCCTGCCATACTATTTATGACCTTATCCGGTTCCACAGTAATGTTGGAGTGAATTGAAATCATGGCAAGTGCATTCAGTCTGTCATCACTCATTATACTACAGGGCAAAGTTTCTACTCTTTTCAGAGTAGAAAAGGGTCTTTACTAGCAGTTGTTACTAGCAATGTAGCCAAGACAGTAAGGAGGTACTTGATTGTGTGACAATAGGTATCATTACAATGCTCTAACACTTTCAGGACCTCAATGTTAGTGTCAATAGTTAAAACTCTTTCACACCACAGTTCATATTCAGCTTTCAGTTTTGAGAGTGACATCTTATCGTCAAAATATGGAGATAGTTTCCAACTTGCTTGTGTCATCAACGGAAGTAAAAACAGGAAGAAGTATCTGGAAACTTGGTAGAATATCTTCATTTGAAACAAATCTATTATGTAAATTTTGAATCAGACTATCAATACAAGGAACGAAGCTAGCCACTCTATAGTATTCAACAGAAGTGGTTGGAGGATTTGCACATTTTGTTAGCTTTTTTGTGAGTCTTGGAATTTTCAGTTCAGTTTGGAACACTACTTCTGCAAGCTGTGAAGCAGAATTAAATATTTCTTGAAAAATCTTTTTTGCATGCTTTCGTTGTTTTTTAAGAGTGAATAAAATCTCTTTAGCATAATTCAGGGCTGATACCAAATCAAGAGACTTCTTTTGAAGAAACACAGACAATGATAGAGTAGGGCTGAAGATTTTGTCATAAACAAGTAGACTGAACAGGAAATCACTCTTCTCCATGGCTGCCAATAAAGCTGAGGCTATTGAAGAAATCTTCTATGTCCTCTCTGAGATCTCCTGCAAACTGATACAAATGCATTTAAAGAGCTTAACAAAAGTTTGAATACTTTCATGCCTTTCAATGATTCGGATGTTACAGAGGCGAAGAAATCTTTTTTTCCTACTCTCTGAGGGATATACTGAAATAGCGAAGAGTTTTATTTGAATATGGATGGTTTCTAAAAAAGTTAGCTATTTCATTGACAGTTCCAAGACAATTTCTTATCATAGGGATTGACATGCTATTTGATAATGCAAGGTTTAAACAGTGACTTGCAAAATGGACATATCTAATATTTGTATACTGCTGTCTGATTCTAGTTTGGACACCACTAATATGACCAGCCATACTGCCTGCTCCATCATATCCCTGCCCAACACATTTAGACATGTCCAGTCCTAGCTCATTACATCGTTGTAAAATGACTTTGGTCAAGCTTTCTGAAGACTGATCATGAATTGGGATAAATCCGAAAAAATCTTCTTGAATTACTGGGGTTTGTGAATCCTTCAATAGGTCTACATGCCTAACACAGAAAGTTGTTCAGTGCTTGAAACATCTGTAGTTTCATCAGCAAGCAGACTGAAACAATTTGCATCGTTTACCTTATTAACGATTTCTTCTGTGACTACGTCAGAACATGTCTGTATAATTTCATTCTGAATATGCAGATGCATGTACGTGACATTTCTATGACAGTTGAAAATGTATTTTTAAATCTTCATCGCCAAAGTTTGCCCTAAATTGCAGAAGAGCTTAAATTTTTTTTTTCTCTAAAGAGAGAGGTCTACTATCATAATCACCTCTAAGAGGTAGTTCTTGTTCTGGACAAAATAAAATAGTTTCTATTACTGGTTTAATAGCGGCTCTATTTTCTTCTTTTTCTCTAGCTCGATGAGAATCCAATTGAGACATGATGTCTGGACATTTTTCTGAAGAAACTTCGAGAAATTGGTCTGCTAACCCTGCATAGTCTTTGTGATATTCTTTATTAGTATGCTTTAAGAAAGTTTCTCTAGCCTTTTTCCAATCTCTGAATCAACTAGTGACTAGCTTCCCTGGATTTTCATGACTTCCTTTTCTTATGCCTTCGTGAAAAAACAAACTGCAAGGTTTACAGTAAACACAATCATCTTTTTTAGAGTAGGCAAGAAAGGGAAATCTGGTTTCAGGATCTTTTATCCATCTCTCTTCAAAACTTTTTTTTTCCTTCAGTCATTTTGAAAGCACAAGGCTGTTCAGGTAGCAAACATGAACTAAGAATATTCTTTTTCATGATATCATCTAAATTATCTTTATTTACATCACCTATGTCAAAATGAGCTGCTCGCCATACTGTTGTCTTAAAATTGTTTCTTGACGAATTTGCATCAGAATCGGTGCCAATTGGAACTTCAACCTTAGAACCATTTGTAGCTGCAGTGATAATGCAGGACTTATATCCAGAAGGAATTGATAGTACTGGTTCCCTCTCTTCTTCAGTACTGTTGCTAAATGTGCTGCTGTTCGGTAACTCTGAAATAAAACTAAAATAATAATAAATAAAAGTTACCTTTTTAATGGCAGTTAAATTGTCAATAATTGAAAAAAAAACATGCTGATTTAAATGAAGTAATAATAAGTATTTATTCAAGCAATCTTTAGTAATGAGCAGACATTTAAAATTATTTATTAAATACGTAGATCCATCCCACTGTTTTGGCTTTTTAAGAAAAAATAACAATTTTTTGTAATCTTTGAGGAGATTATAGAACAAAAACAAACATAATCATTAGAGCCTGGATTATATGCAAATGCATTTGCACATTTAAGCTCATTTTGATGTTGATGCATAAAATTGGTGAATTTTAGAATAAATGCATGTTTTCAGAGTTTTCAGTAACTTTAGGAATTTTATCATTCTTTTATTGGAAAAATTTCCACACACAGTGCTTAACGTATACACCAAGTTAAAATTTCTTTTTACTCCCATCTGAGCAGAAAAGAAAAGAAAAGTGAACTGTAAATGTACATTCATAATCAGTGGTGTAATAATTCAAAAATTATGGGTGCCCACATAGTTTTATATCTAAAATACTTGCTAATCTGAGAATATTTCCTGGGGAAATGAATTACTTTTTTTTTTTTTTGCTTTTATGCTGCTGTAATTTCTTGTTTTTAAACAGAAACTTTAAACAAAACCAAACAGAAAAAAACCTTGTGAAAAATAACAACAAACTGTATGTACCATTAGAAATATTAGAATCAAAATCTTCTTCGGTTTCTTAAAAGATGTGATACTGTGTTGGCTCTGAAACGTTTCATTTGTTATGCCAATCTCGAAGGTGAAAACACAAAGTTCGGATAAAAATATTAAGAATTTTTAAAATAAATTATTCACAGATTTTACTTACAAAAGTATAAAAAATACAGCTTTCAACAAAATTGCATAATGAATAAATCTCTCTTTAAACAATCATAGGTTCACATTGAATAAAACCTGTACTGTCACTATGTCTTGCAGGCGAAAACTACAAAACATAACTGAATACTGTCCATTTTCGAAGGTCGCACCTATCATTCGCGGACGATTCTACACAGTCTCCGTGAAGGGGTGATACTCTGAGATGAGATGGGCACTTTATTTTCCGAAGTTCTATTTTACTACGCGCACTCTTGTTCGTTGTCTTTTCCGACGTTGATATTTATTTCCCATTTGAAACTACCTTTCTATTTCGTTTTAATTCGATTTAAGACTCGAGTCTTATCAAATTTCAAGTATACACCTCTCTTAGTGGCGATTTTAAACTAAGGCATTGTTATTATAATTAATGCGATTCCACTGCTGCTAAAATGAGAATGCAGTAACTTCAAACTGCCTACGCAGGCAGCAGGTTTAGAAGCAAGTAATGGAATTTTTATTTTTTGGAACTAAAAAGGTGCTTTACATTGATTTGATGAAAATTGGAAATTGACACAGAGTTGAACGTCAAGTTTCATTTGTGACTAGGGATTTTTTGTTTTAAAGATTTTGAGGGGGGGCTTCAGCCCCTTCCCTGGCTACGTGCCTGCATGAACATGATATAAAGACATAGCCACTCTTATAAATGAGTTTAATTTATATAAATAGGCTAAAGATACATTGCAACAACTGAAACCAGTTGCTGTTTCACTGGACTATTTGCAAAAAGACAACACTACCATTCGTGAAGCCTGTCATACATGGCTCATGTTGTTGAAAGAAGAGTCTTTATAGCCCTGCATTCAAGATATTACAAAACGAATGGATCTTGCCATGAAACCTTTTCATTTCCTGGCTTATTTGCTAAATCCGAAATATAAGGGAGAAGGAGCTGTCTACCAATCAAAAAGAAGTTGCACGTTCATGGTTAGTAAACAAATATCCCAACAGCATTCACCTTTTGATTGCATATGAAGCTGAAACTGCCTTTTCCTCCTACCTTGCTTCACCGCAGCTGGAAGAAGTATCTGTCCAGTCACATTGTGGACAGCAGCAGGAAAAATTCTAGAAATAGAAGGGTTTTCGGAAGACTGTACAAAACATTGTTTTCTTACTTTCATGGCCTGCAAGTTCTGCATTGATTGAAAGAATATTTTCCAACTTTAGAGTAATACATTCAAAACTCAGAAATCGTCTAGGCACAAACACAGCAGCTAAACTGGTTATGTGTTATCGGATGTTAAGAGGGCCGATTGTAGTTGATTATTAATATTTCTCTTGTACTACATACTTATTTCTGTAGTGTTTGCAGTTTTTTTTTGTTTTTTGTTTCATTTTCATATTACTTTTCACTTTTTATAGTACAAATGTAAACTTTTTAAAATAAACCCAATATTCAACTTAATGCAAATTCTGTTTCTTTAAATGCAACAGGGTGCTGTCCTCAGCATATATATTATTATATGGATGTATATTAGGGTGCTTCTAAAAAATAAAAGTGCTGGAAATTTATCCTCCTGCCCTTTGTTGAATGATATCAACTGCTAAGAGGTCCCAGCAAAAATTTTCGGTTAATAGATTAATATTTATGACTTGCCCAACTCAAGACAAGTTCCGATATTTTCT
The DNA here is from genome assembly GCA_006491805.2 of Dysdera silvatica. Classification (NCBI taxonomy): domain Eukaryota; kingdom Metazoa; phylum Arthropoda; class Arachnida; order Araneae; family Dysderidae; genus Dysdera; species Dysdera silvatica. The sequence goes on along the minus strand of QLNU02015360.1, from coordinate 303,012,011 downwards.
AACATTATGAACATTATATTACAAAAATTTGTCACCCCTATTTAGTCAAAATACTTTTAATATTCACACATAATACAGTACAATATATTGTAGACTGGCAGTGCATTGTGGCAGTGTAGTAATTAGCTTGCAATCAGTATTATCAGTCACATTAAATACCTTAATGCCTAATCTAGTTTATTGTCCGCGTGTCTGGATGGCTTTATAACGTCAGCCTTGGTCAGTGCAGAAAATTGCTTCCTGTACTCCTTAACAACCTGCAATAAGCACTGTTATGGGGGAAAAGTTCTTCGTTACGGGGGAAAAAACTATTGGATTCTTATATAAGTGCAATACCTCACCCTTCAAGGTCATTGTCCACTTTCACAGATTTAACAAGAGATTGGTTATTTCTGTATTCCTCCTGAAATCTTCATTTTCTTGGACCACTATATAGAAATCCTTCAGACAGACCAAGGAATTTTGAAAAATCTCACCGTCAAAGTTGCGACAAAATTATGCAGTCCCTTCGTTTCTAGATCCTGGAATGGTTTTATTCGTTTAGAAGGAATATTTAACCCTTCTCTTTTTGAGAGAGCAACTACTATTAATGTTTTTCTTCCAATGAAATCTCATGATTAAAAAATTCCAAAGCCAACCAAAAGTTCAGATAAATACCAAAGATGATGACTAAATGCTGTGGTAGCTACCTTAACTACATATTTGTTTGGATGCTGGGGCAGTTCACAGAGCAATCCGAGACCAGTTCTTGGTGATGCAGTAGAAGATGGACTCTGGAATCAGTATTGCATATAAATTGCTGTTACAGAAAGGCATATATTCTTTAAATGATTCTATATTTGTTCATAATGCAAAGGTCCATGAGACTTTCATGTTCCTGGTGATCTTTGTTGTTGTGGTTCATTCTGGTTATGAAAGAGCCGCATCTCAATTGAGTAAACAGCAGTGGTGGCTCATGGCGAGATTTTAGGGTATGTGCATGAAGCCAATTCACCAAAACCCAAAGTTACCATAAATTTCTTTCTTATTTACTGAATGAGGTAAAAACCAGTTTCTTGACGAGTATAGGCCATAAATTGATGTGTTTTGGTGAATTAGCCTTCATGCACACACCCTAAAATCTTGCCACGAGCAGCCACTGATAAATAGCTCTAGCCATCCAGCGGGTTTGGTGAACTGTTCCTGGATATCAAAAGTTTATCCCATGGGGTGGATCAGCACCTTAAAAGATAATTGACAGTTCAAGAAGTTTGTAATAATCATCTCATGGCTGGAATTTCCTTAACTCTGCTACTGCAAAGTCAATGACTCTATCTTTCCATGGAGCGATCAACGCTGCTATATTCGCATTGTCTATAGTTGTCAAAAATGAACACTGATCTATTTGTTACCAAAATTTCTTAAAATGGTTAAAAAGTTCTATATTTGGAGATTTCGAAACATGATACAGACTGAAGACTTTTTCACGCATGATCTCATAGATATGATGGCAGGATAAATTTAACATTTCTCTGCCAAGTTATAATTCAATGAATGGATTTAGCTCACTGAAATGCACAGGTAATATGTTCAAAATTATCAAATTACCATGCTAACAATGGCCAAAATTACAAGCATCAAAATCAAAACACGGAAGTATAAGCAAACAGATTTGCATAAAGTGGTCTACCTGAATCTTTAAAAAAAAAAAATCAAACAGAACACTAGCAATTTAACCAGTATTTCTTATCAATTTCTTGCAGACTGCTTGCAGTAAAATATCTGATTTTATAACTTTTTTTGGTTCTCAACGCTTCAATGAGCTCCTGTAATGTTCCAAAATGCATTACAAAAGGTGGTGCCTTCTTTGCTCAGAAATGGCAACTGATTATCAATTATTCTGTAGATCAACTAATTAGCTAAGTAATCGCATAAACTTAATAAAATTCAGTTAATAATTTTATAAAATTGTATATGAATATTTTCATTGTAACAATAAGAACCAAATTCTAACCGTAAATGCTCAGTCCAGACTTTTGCATAAAAAAGTGGCTTTTAAGCGAATTTCAGTCGAAGTGGGCAAGTCCTAAATATTGTTCAATTTAAAAAAAAAAAAATTGCATATACACTTCTTATATGAGGCATCACCAAATGGCACCCTGGAGGAAGATCAGATATCAAGTTGAAATTTTAACATTATGGATGGAAGCATTCTAATATGCAGTCATTTCTTACCAATGAATTTAACTATGTATGTATTTATTTTGCATGTAACCTTCATAAGGCGGAAACCTGCATACTACGGAATTTTTTTTTCTTTTTTTTTTGGTCCCGTGAGTTTCCACCTTAGACAGGTTTCACTGTATTGTATAGGGGGTGAGTAACGAAAAAGTTTTCAAAATTTTGGATTGAACCACCCTATCCTTGCTGCTTTTTCTTCCCATTTCCAAAAAATACCATTTGTTTTTTTTCCATCTTTAAAAATGAGTAAACTGTAGCAATATTCAATAATAGACATATCTACATATTCATGTATATGGGGTGTTATATGCTTATGATTGAGTTTACTTATTTTATTTGGGTTTCCTTACACTGTAAATGAAATACTAATTCTTTGTTTTCATTTTAAATTATATTTGTGAAAGTGAATAATAATTATGGATAAAGGTGAAAGTGAATTCAATTTTAATAAATCACAATTACCAGCTGAGGACATTATTCAATGTGTGATATCCAGAACTAAAAGTGGGAAATCATCTGTAAATAAAGGGATATCTGTAAAAAAAGTAAAGGGATATCTATATATATCTCTGTAAGTAAATGGATATCTGTAATAAAAGGATTGAGTACTTATTATGCTGGACAAATAATTAACCTAAGGTCAGATTAAACACACACACAAAGGATAAAATTAACTTAATATTAATAAGGACAATATTGGATGTTGCTGATAGTCTATTACAGATAAGCTATCCATTATGAACTACTGCAAAATTTTATAAATACAATTCAATAATCTCAGTAGATCTGGAAAGGACCTGCCTGTCCATAAAATGCTATTGCTAAGAATATTGATAGCAAACTTCCGATACGATATAAAAATTATACTCTTACTCATATTTCTTTCAGCTAGTTAATAATAAAATCAATCTTTCGTTTTAAGGCACAGGACATTGATTTTTTAAATAGGTGAAAAATATTTAAGTGCATGTTTTTCATTTAAATTCACATTTTATTTCTTTTAGTGTATAAGTGAATATTTTGGGGATTTTTAATACATATTTTCAGGCAAATTTTGCTGTTTTTTAGTGCATATAATCTGGACTATAGTCATATAAATTATCTATCATGTCGTTAACCCAGGTTCTATTCTAATAGTATCATAGAATATGTAATTTTTCTGAATACCATAGTATAAGGTTTAGTTCCGTAGCCAACAGAGGTTCGAATTTCTCGGAAAACTGACTTTTTGCGCTATAAAACAATTTTTTCTATGTTTCTTATTTTTGTCCAGATTAATCAGTTTTGATTTTCGAAATGGGCAAGCAAGAAAGAAAAATGTGTCAATTCTAGTAATTGAAATACATCTATCTTCTATTATGACTTTTCAAAAACTGATTTAATAATTGTTTTTAAAATGTAGAAAGCATATATACAGTCTCACTTTGTTTGGCGCAGAATGACCATTGTTTTCCTTGCACCACAAAAATGCGACCAATTAACCTAAGATGTAGAATTTAGGCTTATGATTTTATATTTTAAGTTTTATTCAGGATAACATTTGTATGACATATTATAAAGAAATCCAATGTTTGAATAATATAATTTAAAACTTTTAATACACACTCGACTGAACTTTCAAGTAAATATTTCTCAAGGGTGAGTTGATAAGTGTTGATATGCTTATGAACATCATTCGTTATAAATTATTTGTCTGTGTAGGTGGTGATGTTGTAGCTATGGATGGAACAGGCTCCATATCTATATATGGGGACAAATATTTTCCGGATGAAAACTTTGAGTTGAAACACATGGGTCCAGGGCATATAAGTATGGCTAATGCTGGTATGCTTTCATTTTATCTTGTTTATAGTATTTTTAACATTATTTATTAGCTTTGAGAATTATTTAGTGAAATCGTAACCAGATTGCTATAGAATATATTGTAAGTATGAGGTAATTATATTTCCTCAGAGAGAAAAAACACTCTGTAGTTTCAATTAATAAACAAGGCCATGTGCAGTGGTAATGTGTTCACCTAACGTACCATTAACCTGGGTTTGACTCTCAATGATGTCAAAATAGAATGCTTACCAATATATTGCTCACTGTAGCATGGGGATTGTTTCTCTAGGCCTTTACAGATTTGCATTCCTCGGAAAGTTGTAAGTCTCACAAGGGAACGGTACTTACTGTAAGTTGAGTACCCCAATGAAACTTGGTACATAGAAAGCATGCACATAGTTGACTAGAAAAGTGAAGTCCGTTTCGGCTAAGCTTCAAAACTTCACGAGATATTGCTTTCTGAAGTTTCCTACTACAGGGCGCAGTTTTACATTATGAGCGATTCAGCATCAAATGTGGCTGAATCGCATAACATACGATAAACCGAGACCCTGCTATATAAAGTTGAGCAATGGCTAATCCGGCATTAATAACCACGGAGAAGTGAAACTGCAGAATGTTGTGTGATATCAATATGCTCTTTTTAAATTCTAATCTTGTTTTGAGTATGACACAACACGATGAGATCTGCAAATCCTAAAGTGGTCGCATATCTTTTATTACAGCATTATGATGCTTTTAACGGTGTTCTAACAAGGGAAGACATAGAAATGTTTACTCAAATGAAGGACCCGCTTGACAATCAAGAAGTCATGGAAGAAATTCAAACACTTGGTTTCAGTGACTGCTATATTCACCAAGAAGATGAGCCTGGTGATAGTGATGATGACTCTTGTGAAAAACAGATATCTCCGTAATAAGAACCACCACCTGCAAAGAAAACAATCACCGACCTAAGATTGCCTGATGATTATAGGGAAAGGCATAGATCTACTGGATATTTGATGGCACAAGATTGGGAAAAGGTACTCGTCGATCTTGGACTTCTGTTACAAATCGCTTTAAAAAACTGAAAGGATGTCAAATGAATATTTTAACTCGCTATACTCTGTGTCGACAGGAGGGTCGGTTTGAAAAAGCATGAGCAACGCATCACAAAATCAACAAACGCACTTTGGCAGATTTTAAGGAACTCATAGCTGTTAATGCTGTCATTCATGACTGCACATTACGTTCAATTGCTTTGGAACATAAAAAAAAAAAATTTTAATCCAAATGCATTCTTCAAAGCCTCACCATCGTGGATAACGAAATTCAAATGACGGACTAATATTGTCTCTAGAAAAATAACTCATTCTGTAGGACGAAACTATGGAGCTTGTCAAATTTAACTCCAATGCACAGCTGATTCCTTTATTGAAAAAGTAAGGGAGCTTGTTATTTCCAAAGAAATTCAACCTCATCAGTCATTTAACACAGGTCAGAGTAGATTTGATAAAGAATATCATAGCTCACGTACACATCGCGAAAAAGGAGACAAACTGATCTTCGCTTCTATGGGTTTGATTGCAGCTACTACCCACTCGTATATGATCATGCCAATAATCTCTGCAGATGGCACACTTCATTCTCCACTATACATGCTTATTACAGATTCAATCAGAAGGTTCCCTATCAACTTCCCAAATCCACCTGTAAACATCAATGCCTATGCATATACAAGTGCAAATATGATGAAGCATCTTTGTACATTCCGTACTGATGTCCTCTTTCACACCGTAAACGAAGATAAGCAGCTCCTTATTGTAGACTTCTGGAGTTGGTACAGCAACAGAGATGGTTCTTTAACATCCCTTGCTCCAGATAATGTAGATTTTTCAATGGAACAAGTCCCTGCAAAGTGCACTGTTTTGGTTCAACCCCTTAATGTTTTTTTCTTTTGCCTATTTAAGCATGTTGTTAAGCACATTACAGATATATCTTTTATCATGGCACCAGACTATAATATATGGCATCGAGATAATTTTATAAAATTGCAAGCAATAGTTCACTTTCGGTTTTCAGCTCCTCGCTTCAGGGAGCTAATAAAGTATTCATTTTATAAATGTGGATACATAGATGAAGAATCCATGCTTTTCACGATGTCCATGGATTATTACTTTTATAGTGTTTTTGAAAACTGTAAATATTGTGACACAACGGCTTCCATGCGATGCACTCATTGCATGAATTATTATTGCTTTAACCACACTATTATTGCTGTTCATGATTGTTCATTGTAAATATGGTAAACATGTACATAGGAAATGTTCAAAATTCATTAAATAGCTCATATCAAAATTGTTTTCATGTATCCTTATAGGACTTAAGTATTCATTACTCTTGAACCAATGAACGCCAGTTACAACTGATTGACATTTGGCGATGTCATGAAGTAAAGTTTCGTTGCAACCATATATTGTTGTATAGGATAACATCCATGCACAATTGAAATACCGCCAAAAAACAATGTTTTTGGCAACTGAAATAAGAAATTTCAGAAGGCAATATTTTCTTGAAGTTTTGAAGCTCAGCCGAAACGGATCACTTTTCTAGTCAACTGTGTGCATGCTTTCTATGTTTGTTTGTTTGTTTTTTGGTTTTACGGCTCAAAGACTACAGTGGTCATGCTGCGCCGGGACCTACTGTTTTCCGAGGAATCCGAACCTCTTAAGGCCTAGGGAACCAAACCCCGGACTACAGTGAGCAGTGCGATCTTTATGAGATCTCTGAGTAAGCGTTCTTTTTGCACTGCTGGGAGTCGAACCCGGATTAGCCGCGCAATAGGAGAACGCGTTACCACACTGCGCCACCGCAGGGCCGTTTCTATGTACGAAGTTTCATTGGGGTACTCAACTTACAGTAAGTACCGTTCCCTTGTCAGCACAACATGATCTTTGCTATCCTTGTGCTGTAAGCAAAATGGCACAAAATTATGTACACATACCATTAAAAGGATGAGAAGGATTATGTAAAAAATATGCCTTAAAACTTCTAACAAGAAGGAAAATGTGTGGCGTTTCATAACAGGTAATGTATGGAAATGACTAAAAAATTTATATCTCATAGGACATGCATTCTGTACACAGACTTTAGCAATGTAAGGAATACTGTTCAGTGTGTTCCCCATCATGGAGCTGTAAACTCAGAAGACAATGTGCAGTGTACTTAACAGCTGATCATAATTGCTCTTTATTCTTCTTGCATGTAAAGGAATGCTTACTGATTAATTGCTCACTGTAGTTGTTAGGTTGGTTGCCTATGCCTTAATAGATTCAGATTCTATGGAAAACTAAGCTCTGTAGCAGCATGAGCCTTGTGACATAAAACTCACACAAACTTCTCACATGTAGTGTCATACTGTCCTTCAAGTCTATCAGAATTGGAGCACACCCTCGATAAACTACATTTGTTGAATTGCCCCATAATCAAATGACTTTAAGATTCAGGGAAGTGGTGGCCAGGTGGCAGGAATTGTATGACTAATTACTCTGTTATCTGTGGAATGTTTATGTAAACCATATGTACAGTCTCACCTGGTTTGGTGCAGAATGACCCTTGCTGTCCTTGTGCCATAAAAATGCAACCAACCAACCATATTTATGTAAAAACTGTCTTACGCAGAGTTCAACATATAGGTGTGCTCCATTTTGGAATAAAGTGGTTGACTAAAGGCATTGTTGCTACTGTAGTTGAGATGTGATAAAGTGCTGAATACACCTCTTGATATGTGAGGGTCATCACGGAGTATGCCATAGGACAATTACTAGTAATTTTCTTAAAGAATAGCCCATGGATAAATTTAGCTGTGAATCCATACCCCCCCCCACACACACAGATGGTAACTTTAAGCAAGCATAGAATTTGTTCAAAAACGCATGAATTTTTCATAGCCCAAATGCACTTTCTCAGTGTTCACTGTTCTACTGGGATGAAAATGCTCTGTCCACTGAAACTTTTCATGGCCAAGGCTTATTCACTTTAATTTAGGCAAGGAAGGTCAGCTGTGATTTCCTGTTAGTAGAAAGCAACGTATGACTGTAGCTGATCTTGTAGGGATATTTCACCACCTTTCTCAGCTTATTCCAAACAGTGCCATAGTGATTGTAGGATACATCTGAATCACATAATAGTATGTGTGAACTATTGAAGCCTGAAACTGTTTCAATCAGTCAGTTGTTCATTAACACTTTTCTAATACATTTACACTATTATAGTTTTATTTTTATTTTACAACCGTGTGCACAGTCTCACCTTGTTTGGCACAGAATGACCCTTGCTGTTCTTGTGTCATAAAACTACAACCAACCAATCATACCTTCAGCAACATTGTCAGTGACATGTTAAGTGACACACACATCCTTGCCCGGATTGAACTTCTGAACTTCCAGTTTCCTCGAAACAAGTGCTAATTTTTCTGATAGTTTGTGAAGAATATGGTTCTCACTATAGATCCCTAAGACAATGAAATTATCTAAGCGTAGCTATAACGTTCTTGTTTTCGTAAAATAACTTAACAATTAACACCTGTTCTAGCAAGGATATGGCCATTATAGTTGCTTAAAATGGTATTTTAGTAATTGCAGCTGTGGAGAATTAGAGAAGGGGAGAATGTAAAATTGTGGAGTGGAGAATGGAGAAGTTGATAGTGGAGAATTTGAGTGGATAATGTAAAATTGGAGAGAATTAGAAAATGAAGTTGATAGTGGAGAATTAGGTAATGTAGAATTAGTGAAGAATGGATAATGTAGAATTAGAGTTGATAATTATAGAGTAGTGAATGGAGAAGTTGATAGTGGAGAATATAGAATTAGAGTTGAAAATGGAGAACTAGAGAACAGGTAAGTGAAGAATTAGGGAATTGATAAGTGGAGAATTGAGGATGGAGAATTTGGAGAGCATAGAATTAGAGTTTAGAATGGATAATTTGATAGTGGAGAATTAGAGTTGAGAATGGAAAATAGATAATTAGGGGGGTGGAGAATTGCATCATTGAAACCTGCTAAATTGAAATATCAACCATAGTTGATTTTTTGGACTTTTTACTATTGACTTCCTGTACTGCTGCCACTTGGGATACGAAGTTACGTAAAATTAAGCATAATTTCTAAAATTGGCAACATGCCAAATTGGTTCATTTTATTTACAAATGTTGTAAATAATGTCACTTTCCATATTTGGCAGAAAGTATTATATAATTTCTCTTTATATATTGGCAACAGTATATATTTTTGTGTTTGGAATCAGTGAGCACTGAAAAACAATAGAGGGAGCTTACCATATTCCCACTACACAAAGGTTGTGTAGCCAGTTTTCCGCCATGTTGTTGATCTGAGTCCATATAAACGAATATTAACAGGAATGTAGGAAACTGAAACACCTGTTTCCCAAAGTAGTTTACATGGGCTCAATGACATGGCAAAAAACTGGCTACACTTTTTGAGGCTTGAGCTCCCCTCTATTCTTTTTGTGCTTGCTGTTCGAAATTAGTTTGAATTTTTCCTGTATTTCCAAATGTTATACATAATATCATATTCTGTATCTGGCAACAAATACTGTGTATAATTTTTCTTTATATCTGGCAACAGTATGTACTTTTGTGTTTGGAATTCTAAAATGATAAGTCAGTCTTCCGTTTACCATTGATGTTCTCAGACGTATCGCTCTGCTAAAATGGCATACCAGTTTCTCTAGCATTGTGATCAAATTAATTTATTTTCCGGAATATTAATGAATTATCCTAAACTTTTAAGAGCTTTAATAAAATATTTAATTCAGATCCGGTATCAGACTTGAAAATTAACACACCACATGTTGGAACTGTAATTTGTATTTAGTCGAGGAATAAAAAGTATTAATTGTAGAAATTACATCTTGTATTTTAGCTATCATAGACCGATGACTGTGTCTTTCTAGTGTCTTAAAAAAAACCTCCAATGTTATTGAATACATTTTCAATGTTCTAATATTCAATAAAATTGATTTTATTTTTTTTACCTATGTAAAAAACCTACTTTGCTTATTATAAAAACTATGTACAATTTCGCCTCTTGCTTGGCAAAGAATGATTTTTGCTATCCTTGCACTATAAAAATTAAACTAACCAACTGGTTTCAGAAATCCAAATATTTAGGAAAGGCTAACAAGTTGAATCATACTGCAATTGTGTATCTTAATTTCGGGTTAGAAATATATACATTATCTTGCTAATCATGCGTAAAAACGCTATACTGATACATTAAGTATACTATTATTAAACCAGCTTTGAAATATGTAGGTTCTACTTTTGTGTATATCTTTATAAAAAGTGATGTGTAAGATAATTTTTCTTGCCTTTTTACTGAACTGCTATTTACATATAGATTTTTTAAATGTTTTACCTTCAATATAGTGACTATTTTTCAAAATAAAGACTTAGAATATTTTCTTTTAGGTAAAAATACAAATGGTTGCCAGTTTTTTATCACTACAGTTGCTACTCCATGGTTAGATAATCGCCATGTTGTTTTTGGCAAAATAATCCAAGGAATGGATATTCTTTACAATATTGAAAATATAGAAACAACGTTTGAAGATAAGCCAATAAAAGATATTGTGATAAGTCACTCTCATGTTGAAAATTTAGATTTACCTGTTTAAGTATTTGATAATGATAAATTATTTTCAATGATTGCAACATATGTTTGAAAAGGTGATTTTGTGTGTGTAATAAACTTTGTTTTGCAATGTGAAAATCCATGTTTTTGTTAATAGAGAATTTTTCTAAAATCTGCAGATTTTACACCAAAACTAAAAAATAATACATATGTGCTTCTTTTCATATTGTTCCAAAATTGCCTATATTTAAAAAAAAAATTAAAGTAGCACATTTCTGTGAATTTGTGACATTGTCATTAAAATTAAATGTTTTCTTATCAATTTTGTGTCCATGTTTAAATAACTTTCAAGAGTAGGTATCACTGCAAAAGTTCTTATATCTACATTCAGTTTTGCGAGAGAAAGAATTTAGGTGAGCTGGAAAACTGGGATGGGTGAGTGCCAGAGGCAGCGCTGTAATTCCAGACATTCAGTTTTGCAGTAAAACTGCTTATATTACAAAAGCTAATCACATTGCTCCTTTCAGGATTCATGATCATTTGGTGTATGTGTTATGATTAAGAGTCAAGCTCAGATCAACCATGCTATTATCATGTTTATTTATAACTCACCTTGTTTGGTGCAGAATGATCCTTGCTGTCCTTGCATCATGAAAATATAACCAACCAACCTA
>QLNU02015360.1:302982298-303000558 GCA_006491805.2 Dysdera silvatica | reverse complement strand
CAGTCAGTTACTTATTTAAAGATTTATTTTACAGTTCATATTTCTTTTAAGATTTGGTCTCCTCCCTATATAGTCTTTCCACCATAATTCTATTGCTGCAGTAGCATCAAAATTTTCTAATTTTACTCGTAGTCTGTTTTCTAACTTTTTTTTTTCATTGCAATGCTCTTGTCATCTAAAATGTTTCCATCACTGCTCCAAATCCTTTCTATTTCTGCACTGCTGGGAGAAAGAATAAGGATTATTTTTACCACTTGAGTAATAACTTGCATTGTATAGAAACTCAGTCTGTAGTTTCTCTATCAATGTTGAAAGTGAAATGTTAGGCTTAAACTTCTCAAACATGGTGGTCCGCAGCTGCCGCCACTCACAAACCGCTCTTTCTTTCTGCAGTTTAAAAACTGTGCAGAATTCTTGAAGTTCTTTTTCTCCGTACTCCTTTAAGTTCTGAGCAGAGAGTGGAAAGAAAGCTGTATCCAGAATGTCAGCAGTACGAACACATATCGACTTTCCAGGCCCATCTTCCCCAAAAAAAGTCTCATAATATTTTCACTAGCACTTTTGCACAGTTCATAAACTGGAGAAACGTTGTCTGTTACATTGTTTGTGTACTTACATATATAAGGCTTCTGAGCCAAACAATGAAACGTCTTTGAATTTTATATTTTCTGGATCACTATCATCAATGCTTGTAACAAATGACAGCAAATGTTCTCCTTTGCTTTCCTTCAGTTCCCTCACTGGGCCAAAATCAATTAAGTCCAACTGCCACTTCTTTATTTGTTTGGTTACTTGACTAATGTTGATGTCTGATTTCTCTAAATACAAAGATGATTTAGAAATTGAATCTTAAAAAATCTGCAAAAGTAGGTAAAAAAAATAGTTCTGTATTGTAACAGACTTTGAAGCATGCCTTTCGCTGTAGCTTTTATATTGCTGGTATGTCTGTTTTCTGCAGTTATGTTTGTAAGATGCTGTACAATTTCTGGGTAATTTCTCAACAGAGCCAAAAATGAACTATATAGTGAATTCGCTTAACGAGTATCACATATTACCTTAAAGGTTAATACATTAATTTCGAATACCCCAGCAGATCTATTTAGTTCTCTAGAAAGCTTTGGGCTTCCCTGTAAAACCCATTTACAGTTCACAGTAGCTACATTAATTTTAAAGCAGTAGAATGGTTCTTTATACTGTCTTTCAAACACAAATCAAGCAGATGGTTATAGCAGTGAATGTTAAAAGGAGATTTCATTAAGTTTACTAAACCATTGTGTTTGCCAATGTCATACAGACCAGCTTTTCTTCCCAGTTCTTAATGCCAGCACCATTCAAACACTTCATGATTAAATCAGCTAAACCTGCAGAATCAGCATTTTCTGCAGTGCATAATCCAATAAATGCCATTTTACATGAACTACTGTTTTTTGGGAGGTATTTCATCAATACAGCTTAATATTCTAAACTTTTATTTGTGATACTCCCGTCAGTCAATATTGATAAAAAGTTGGCACTATTTACATTATTTACAACTTTTTCTAAAGCGATAAAGACACATATTTCAATAGCAGGGTAAAAGATATATTATTCTGATAAGTATCACCCAGATAAGCACCATTTAACTTCTGTAACTGACATTCAGATGAAAAGTCATTACCTGGCCTGTCTTTTAGAGCAAAGTAAAATACTGTTCTCATTAACCGAGTCATCTTTTCTTAAACATTTTTGTTTAATGCTGCCAGTTTTTTATAGATCATGGCCTCTTCTTTAGCAGGTTTCAGTCCTTCACCAGCCTGCTCTAAACACCGGGCATGAGCTTTGCTCGAAAAGTGGCTATCGACACTTTCCTTTTTGCATTGAGAGGTTGAAAATTTGAACCTTTAATAAAGTTTGTGCAATATTTAGTGCCTAGTTGTGGACCATATTCTGTACAAACATTGCACCACATTCCCCAAGGATAATTTTCATCCAAAGTAAGATTCTTTAATCTTCAGTTGCTTTATCATCATTTTTCACAAACTTCCAGTTTTCACGGAGATGTTTCTTCCACTACTTATGTCGAGTTGCAGTCTTCTCTGTTAGAATTTCAGAAATTGGTCTGCTCAGGCTATTTGCTTCTGCATCAGCCTGATGCGAAGGATCATCAATGCTTTCTTCATTTATATAGATTGTGGTAGTTGATTCTACTGTAGAGGTTATAGACCTACATAAAAAATTCTATAAAGGATGTAAACCAAACTGTTGGAACATATATATAAGATTCGGTTAAATTTTAATTCTGACAAATTTTTATATTGGGTTTGAATCTCATTAACTGAACGTACGCTTTATTCAGCTTTTACCCTGATTTTTCTTTAACAGTATGAAGTTAATTACATATGCATAGATTTGGTTTGGTAGGGGGAGGTACCCAATAATGAAGACAGTTATCTAAAAATGAAGGGCTTTATTTGAGATATTTATTGGACCAATGAATAAATAAATGACATAAAACTGTCTTTCAAATGTGTAAAATGAAAACAATCGACCTTTTTAAACAGGACTTTAAAAAAAAAAATAATAACGTCCCCAAGAAACAAACGTCAAACACTAGCTTTTTCCGAACAATTCCACAAAAAATAGTCAAACAGGCATAAACAGCCAGATTTGGCTACAAAAGAGCTAAATTGGCAATAATTAGAAAAAACGATAATTTGCATAAAATTTGTTTCTCTTTGAGTTTATGAATTTCGAGTTGAAATTCGTGAATTTTTCTTGAATTCCATGAACTTTCACTAGTGTAGGCAGAAAGTTCATAAGGGAGGGGGCTGGAGGCCTGTAACCAAAGTGTAGAGGACGGGCAATGCCCAACCTAGAATAATTTTTGCCCGTCCTAGACTAGTGACTAACGTGAACACTGCTATAGTCTACCATTTTAACTGGGAAGTTACTGATGGGGAAAAGAAGTCTTAAGGGAGATTTCTCTACTTTGATGGTCATTAATAGACCTCAAAGGCTCTCCATAACATGCTAAAGAATGGCAAATTTAGTTTTTCTTAGCGTGTGAAAGAAAACACACAGAAAGCATGGACGTAGAAATGGAATTTAAGAAGTTCAACATCAGTAAAGAGAAAAGTTAACTCTAAAATGAATTAAGAAGATGCAACATGTTTACATTTTTCCCTCATAACACCTTCAGCTTCCATTAAACTGCAATAACCCTTATCAACATGTTTTAAAAAACCCAACGAGAAAGGGATAAATTTCTCAGCGATAAGGAATGGTATAAACGTGGGAATCTGGGAACAAAAATCAACAAACGTTGCCCATTTCCTTTGCGATAGTTTATAAATTTAAATAAAGTCCTGTGTTTTAATGTCTTCTGTTCCACGGAAAGCAATTACGATAAGCAATTTCAATGATTTTTTCTTGTCTCTGTGACTGCTGTAATGGAAGGACAGGCGGGCGTTTTGTACTTAGCTTTAGTGGAGGGAGAGGGTCAGCTGAACGGCTGCTCAGGGCCACTAAAAATTTGAAATGCGTTTAAATTTGTTTCCCCTTTTGAAACCTTGCTTAGAAGAAAAAGAGCTAAACAGCTTCACTATGAGTCCAATGACGAATCAATTCATACACCAGAACAAAATTTCCGTGTAAATTTTTTCAATGTTCTCTTCGACCAGGCTATAATGTCAACTGAAGAACGCTTTCGACAAATGCAAAATTTCAGTCTGACTTTTGGATTTATTTTCAACATTTCGGCAATAAAAACAAAGAACTGAGATTTGTTGGACCACTGAAAATCTTTAGCAACTTCATTAGACAATATAAATGAATTGGACTTATTCACAGAAGTAACAGTTCTTTGTCGATTCCTGAGACAATAACTTCGCCATTGAAACTGCTTAGATACTTCTACGAAAGCGGACTCGAGGATGCTTTACCAAAGCTTGTGATTGCCCTTAGAATTCTTCTAACGATCCCTATTACCACTGCCACAGCAGAATATTCCTTTTCAAAATTAAAACGTATTTGAGGTCAACGATGCCTAATATTTGTTTATCAGCATTAACACTCATCTCCATTGAAAATAATTTATCGTCATCTTTAGACTTTTCTCAATTAATTGACAATTGTGCTGTTCAGAAACCTAGAAAAATTGCTTTATAATCAGCGGGTCATTGGTGAATAAATGTTTGACACTTAAGTTGTTTTTCATCTCATTTATATATTTATAACATTATTCATACAAGTTGATACAATTTATTTTTCCAATTGATGAAGCTTGACTTGCAATTTCTCAAATCCTATTCCAAATTTTGTAAATCCTCCAAATTATTTCATAAATCAATTTCTTCAAATAGCTGTATAAATACTAATTTAAAAATTAAAACCCATCAGTTCTTAAATATTACAGTAATTACTAAAAAAAATTCAGCTTAAACATTAAATCAAGTATCAATTCAAATAATAAGTCAAATGTCACATAATGAATTACACATTCAAATTAAAAAAATTCTTTGAAATATACATTAATCAGCAAAGCGAAGGTTTCATCTAACGACTTTAATAAAGGAGGATGAGGTTATTAAATTTGATGAATTACTGGATAATGATGGTCAGATTAAAATATTCCCTCGCAGACATCCTAAGTTAAAAGAAAATGCAGTACCGACAATTTTTCCAGGTTGTCCTGCATATCTTTCAGAACAGAGGGCCTTAAAGAGAGTTAGTAGAGATGAAAAACTCGAAAAGTTAGAATATGATATATTACAAAATTTTATGGAAGAAAATGAAATAAAAAATTTTGAATGCTTTCAAAGTATAGTTGAGCAAAAAATCAACCATCTCCTTTCCAGTAATAATAATCTTAAAATTGTTAAAAATCGTGTATATATTATGTTTTTGGAATACGACCCTGCACCCAAAATAATGAAGAGCATAATTTTTCATAAGAAAATGAATGTAAAGATATATTTTGGTAAGAATGAAGTAAAAAAAAAAAATCCATTACATCCATCTTCTAAATAAGTCTGAGGAAATAACCCTTTGGAGTTAAGTGGAAAATATTTTCAACTTGGTTAAAAATATATCTGAACGAAGGGAAGTTGTTCCAGTGCCACATTATGAACTAGCGATTACTCATTGGACATGGTTTATTGAAAGTGATGGAGAAGAATACAATCTACAAAGTTTTTTGCTTGAGCAAATGATTTTATGCCATAAACTAAAAATGGGTAGGAGATACAGTGCCAGCATGTATGCTTTTTCTTGATAATTTGAAAAAAATTATCAACCTTTTAAAACTTGATGTATCAACTGCTAGCACTAGTAACACACAATATCTAATAGGAAAAAGCAGAAAATTAGCAAATAATGACAAGAAGGTGAATTTAATAAGTGACGAAATTCATATTACCAAAGGAATTACTTTCAAAGGTAAACAGGTTTTGCTGAGAATTGAGAAAATGCAGAAGCAAGTTCTGTGCAGTCTTCCATGATTTCTTCGATCTTTTCAAAATACAAAGAAATTATTGCATTAGTTCCTGTCTGCAAAATGACTAATGACGATCTTTTCAATTTAACCATCCAGGCTCTCCATATTTTAAGTAAAGCTGGGTTTAGTATGCTATGTATAATTTCAGATAACAACAGAGTAAATCGAAAAATGTTTGAAAAACTGGGTAATGGCTCTATTGTGGGCACATTAGTGCTCTTGTGTGCACATTAGTGCACACAAGTGCTTGCTGATTCATCTGAAAATTTGTTCTTGTTATTTGATTCTGTACATTTATTAAAATCAATTCGCAATAACTGGATTAACCAAGCTGATGCTGAAAAGACCTTCATTTGCTCAGATTTTGAAGGTGTAAAAGAGAAAACGACTCCAAAATTTGGACTTTCGAGAGAACTCTTTCACCTTGAAAATGGTTCTATTGTAAAATATGTGCACAAGTTAAATTACAAAGCTTTATATCCTTCAAATATGGGAAAGCAAAACGTAAAACCTGCTATCTGTATATTTCACGAAAGTACTCCAGCTGCCCTTCAAACGTATGCTAAAGAAAATGCAGCATTCTTTAATTGGAAAGATACTGCAATGTTTTTAAAAATAATAAAAAAAATGGTGAGAAATTATGAACATTAGCCATTCAAAAAAATGTGATTTTCTCAGAAATGAGGATGCTAAAGCTTTTAAGTCGGTTACAGATGAGCGATTTGATTTTTTAAATAAATTCGTTCTATGGTTAGAGAAGTGGAAATCAATGCAGCATAAATCACGGTGTTGTTGTCTAAGTGAGGAAACATTGTTTGCCTTTCATCACACAACATCAACTGTTATACTAGTCATAAAGCATCTTTTAAGTACAGGTGCTGCTTTTGTCCTGACAACCAAGTTTCAATCTGATCCACTAGAGTTTAGATTTTCACAATACCGCCAGATGTCTGGAGGTAACTTTCATGTTTCAGTGCAGCAGATTTTGGAATCAGAAAGGAAGTTGCGTTTAAAAACTGTCTTAAATCTTCATTCCAGTAAGTTTGGTAACATCCCTTTAAAAAACCTTAACCAAACCTTGTGTTCATTAACTGTTTCAAGCGTTGATTGCACTTCATATGAAGATCTGATACAAGAAATAAATCTTGAACAAATTTCAAATGCTGAAGCTGAAGTGCCTACTTATATTTCTGGATATTGCGTTTATAAATTGAAGCTTAAATGTACTTCTTGTGAGTTAATCTTCACGAGTAATACCAATTTGGAATTACATAATGATGACACGCAACTTCTTGCAAATAATTAAGCTCCTTACACCGCATATTTGGATTTGATTAATTGAGGAGATACGAAAATGCCCTCTTCAAATGTGGTTTTTACCTTATGCACCTGTTTCAAAAATTTTCAGAAGTTAGTTTCCAGTGAATATGAAAGCATGTTTTTAAGTTCGAGTGAAAAGCAACATCAAGTAATTGTAAATTTAACAGAAATATGCTCACAGGAAAATTGTATATTTGACATAAATGAAATCTGTCCTGAGTGTAATGAAATTTGAGTTATATCCGCAAATTGGTATGTACATTTTCAAATATTTGTTTAAATGATTATACGAAAGTCATTTCAAATAAATAGTTAAATGCTTGTGCTGAAATGAGGAAGCTTAAAAAATTAATTTTTGTATACAATAGTAAGTTATACAAGAGAGGATAGCATTGTAATCAGGGGTGTAGTCGAGGCTTAGTGGCGCTAAAGCAAAATTTTAGGAAATTATACATTTTACAAACGAAATTCTGTTCAAGTTGTAAATAAAAAATATGTGGCTCTACAATTTTATTAAGAAAAAAAATTTTTTAGAGCAATGACCCTAAAATTTTGAATAAATCAACTAAGAATCGTGGGAATTTAAATGAAATTACAGCTTGGAACACGTATCACAAACTGTGTTCCGAAAATGGAAAAAGCCACAATGCGTTGTTTGATAAAACAAAGGGCGAAAAGGCGGACTTTTGGCTATCTTTTTCAATTTTTTTCTTTATTTTATTAGCTCATTTCAAAAGCATTCCAGGTTTACTTCGGTTTGGGCACATGCATTTGTGTCACATTAATATTATTATTTTATGCTTATATGCCCCGAAGCTATATGCTGTAGGCAGTGTCGTATCCGGAGGGGCATTTGGGGGTCTTGCAATGCCAGCTTGACATCCCATACACAATGATAAATTCTGCCTCTATCAGATTAATGGGCTATTGACTGGTTGGAGGGTTCCTTGATCCCCTCCTCCTTGTTGGATTCATCCCTGATTTAGAAGAGTGTTAGGCTATTTTTTTTTAGGACTACACCACTGATTGTAATGGCTTAAAGGTAAAGAGAAAAATATGTACTGGTTAGTCACCAACCGTGGATTAAATAAAAACTATCTGGTGATTAAAAAATTTGTAAGCACTGGCCAAAAAAAAAAGATTATCAACAAACTAAGTACTGCCGATTATCTCATAGTAAACCTGACGTGCAGAATGTGTTTTTGGGCTTCTCATTAAATATATTTTTATTTTATTGCCAATTTTTGTTTGTTGCCAACTATCACCAAATTCATCCAGTGTTAGTGTGTGTAGTGGTCATGTATCAAAACCTGGAATTAAGGAAGTTTTTCTAAAAATTTACTGTGGGCTATATTAAATTCTATTAATTTTTTTGGTGGAAGTACAGATACCGTTCCAACAGCATGTTTCTCCCCTAGCGAAATGTTGAAAATTGCTGTAGGCGGGGTTTGGATGTCAGAGTGTATACCAAGTGATGCGTCATGTTACCCATGTGGGTGTGGCAAGAATCGCTTGCTTGAAGCATGCTTTGTCATTGTTTTGACTGTAATGGAAGTGTTGCAGCGATTGGAAAGATGTCGGAACATTTCAATATGGATTTTTTTCTTCAATTGCGGTTGAAAGGGAAGAGGAATGTTGTTGGATTGGTTTGTGGGAGAAGGTTTATTTGGTTTGGAGTAGAAGGGCCCGTTTTGCAAGGTGTGCTGGTATGCTAGGCCTAACGTGGATGACTGTGTAGTTAAAGAGGCGAAGTTATCTGACAGATAAAAGGAATAAAAGTTAGTATGCCGTTTTTATTTTGTTCGCTGCACCGAGAAAAAAAGGAGGAGGGGAATGGATGGAGGAAAAGAGAGGAAAGCCAACAGCGGGAAAGGTTAAGAGGTGAAGGGGGTGGAGGTTGGGAGTGAAAAGAGAACAAGAGAAAGGGATTAGAGGGGGAGGAGGAAGAGACTGTCAAGAAAATGGGAGTTGGCAGGGGGAGAGGTTAGAGGGATAGGGTGAAGACTGGGAGAAGGATAGAGGAGGGAAAGGGGGCGGAGCCTGTATTGTGACGTAAGCAACATGGCGGCAAGCCAGGACAAAGTTGCCATGTGGGCTGGAAACACTTCCCACTAAAAAACGAAATGGGACGGTATCTGTACTAGTGCCAATTTTTTCGTTCTAATACTAATTATATAAAGTAATTTCATGCCTAAAGGGAGTTTTAATTATGTTTGCTTATTTGGGTGTACTCCACGTATGGTATTACATTATTTTAATGCATTTTTACAAAATTAGTACTTTTGGTTAAATTTTAGAATACGGTACAGGTTTCTCGACAAATTGGCGACTAAGAAAATAGTCGTTAAGTGGTTTTTTATGTGACGTGTCAAGGTCTATTTTTTATGTGCTGTTCAGGTTTTCAGTGATACATTATACTGATTCCGGGGAACTTAAAGACTATTGTAACTGGAAGTGGGGGGGGGGGCGGTCTCCCCTCACTAATTCGGGAAAATTACAATGTCAGAAAATTTTCAGGCGAAAAAATTCGGGCAAAGCTCAAAGTGGAAGGAGGTCCTCCTTTCCACTTACTCTTCACTGATTCAGGGAAATTACAGTGTCAAAAATTTCAGAGAAATGCAGAAAATTTTTAGAGCAACCCTGTCAGTTATCAACAAGATTTGCCAAAAACGAGTTAAACTCGCCAAATTAATTTATTGGCGGTGGTACCGTGTTCTAATATTTTACCGTAGTTTTGAGTAATGGTATGGTACACTCACTTGCAAATAATCACTTGATATGTGACTATATTATATATTGGTAGAAGTTTATTTAATATAATAAAAAAAATTGTCATTTTTGTTATAGAAAAAGAGTTAATCACATTTGAATTGTATGGTAAAACAAAAGATTACCTGAAACACTCTTAGCCAAACCCCTGGCATCACTGTATATTAATCCCTTGTCACCAAGTTAAGTTTTGCAACCTTGTTCCAGAATGATGCCTGGCAACATTTTTCCCAGAAATTGCCCTTCTGGATTAATTAACGTTTTGCAAGCAAAATGCTTGCATTTTACTCGTGTGTGAAGTAAATGTGTTTTTTGCATTAGCTTTTATAGGAAAAAAACTATTATTAAGCAGCTGAGCACTGGCATAGCGCTGCTTTTTCTTAAATTCAAATTTTTATGTGCTCCTAATGATGACTGCGGCAGCCTCCTTTACGAATATGGCCATGCTGCTGTTTTGGGAGGCTTGAAATTTTATGAAGGATCAACATTTTGTAAGTCTGGAATTTTTATAAATGCTCACTTATTGGCACTCCTATGATTTACCTTTACATTATTATGGTACTCTAATGACTCAGCTATTGATACTATATTACGCACCGATTATTTCTTTTATCTACAAATCCAATCATTCTAAAAATCTTGCTCTCGTTTCATTGATGGCATAATAGCTGCTGTATGTGTATATGAAAATGATTTTTACTTTTCCATCCTTTATATCATACGTACTATGTCATCTTGATTGGTGCAGAATGTCCCTTGCTGTCTTTGCACCATAAAAACCAACCAACCGTTTCCCATCCTTTCTGATTTCAACAAAACGCAGGGCCCAGATTATCTTATGTTTTTTGAAAGCCGGATGTCACCCCCCCCACCAATGTTTTCACTGATTCAAGGAAAGTACTGGGCAAATACATTAAAACATCCACGCACACATACTGTGTAGGTGGACTATACTGAAAAACTTTAGCAGCCCATTTCTACTGTACGCCTTGAGTTTTTGATGATAGAAGGAACTTTGTGACAAGGGATTAATGTGCATTTTCCTTCCCAAACCACTTTTCACTTGTTTTGTGTGTGTGTGTTTTTTCCCTTATGCTTTGCGTAAATTGAAATTTTGTTATTTTTAATTTCATTTATTGAATTTATGATTTTTATTACTATAATTATCTCGATATTATAACTGTGAATTTCAAAGTGGCCACATTCAGGAGCACCTAATGTATTTTATTTCATTTTTTTATTATTTTGTCCCAAAACTGAGTATTGATCTCTAATATTTCTCTCTCTGTTTATATATATATATAAACTGAAGTGCCAGAAAAACTGACATGCGTATGCAAGTAACAGAGAAATGTAGGCTATCAACGGAACTTGATGTGGTAAGTAGCGTTTATATAAGACAAGAGATATCTAGGAAAGCTGTTAGATAAGTTTCTGCTGGTAATGACACATTATCATAATTTAAGTGACTTTGAATATGGCCTAGTCGTCGGCGCTCGTAAGATGGGTCACAGCATTTCCGAGGTACAGATGAAATTTGTGTTTTCACTCACAACAGTTGCAAGAGTGTACCGTAAATATAAGAAATCCAGAAATACATGAAATCTCCGACAGCTGTGCAGGTGGAAAGATCCCGATGGAACTGGACCATCTACATTCAAGCGATGTTTACGAACAATATTCGCATTTGTTCATACATATTATACCCATGTTCCATTTTTTCATGCAGTTTTTCATCTCTTTGTTTCTGTCTCTCTATTTTTCTTAATTCCATCTTTATTTCTCTTAGTTCATATAATATATCCCTTATTTCCAAGTTTTCTCCTCTATTAGGGGTAATTGATTCCCCCCATTCCGTCTTTCTCCACCCCTCTCCATTTTTGTTTGATTTATTCCTTCTAGTCATATCTTATTAGGTAACTTTTCATTATGTTCAAATGCCCGGAAGAAAGTGTAAATCTCTTTTCTTTCTCCTTTAATTTCTTAACATGTTAGTGTGTTGGCGTTTTTCCTCTAAGAATTCTAAAATTTATTTATATCATATACAATCCGTTATATCGAGCGCTTCTGTAGAGTTTTACCGGCGAAGATGACAGCTTTGAGTCTCTTAACTAATGCCGGATGGGTCAGCATTTCTATGGCTGAAAGGACATGACAATTTGCCTTCTATTTTCCCTGTCAATCACAACTGTCAGTTAGCTATTTCCGCCAATCCCGTTCGCTGTGGGGCGTTGCTTGTCTTGATAAATGCACAGAGCGTCGCATGTGCAGTAGCCATTATTTACCATGATGCATATTTGAAAAACAGTTTTGAATATCAAATTACCATTAAATAACCCTTCTTTCCTTGTAGGAATCAAACTGGACCCTTTAAAAATAAAACTGAAGCGCTTCCACACTGTGAAACTACTTTTTTTTTTATGCTAAATTAAAACTATTTAAGAGCTGTATTTAAGAATGATGAGCCATTTGGCCACCAAGCAGACAGAAGAAAAAAGGGTGTAGGCATGCTTTCTGATCACTTACACCTGTTCCTGTCTTGTGTGCATTCTGACGGGCTTGGACAATTCTAGCAGGACAATGGACCACATACATCGAGAGTTGCTACCGAGTGGCTCCAGGAACACTCTTCTGGGTTCATTGTCCTTCGTTGGCCACCAAAATCCCCAGACGTGAACATTATCGAGCATATCTGGGATGCCTTACAATGTGCTGTACAAAAGATCACCTTGCACTCCTATATAATTGTGAACTGCCCTGCAAGATTCGTATTTATTGTGATTTGCCTTAAAGATACCTTCACACATTAGTGCAGTGCAGTCCATGTCATGTTGTGGCAGTTTTGTGAGCTCGAGGAGGGGGAGGGTTACATGATATTAGATAGGCATACTAGTTTTTCTGGCACTTCAGTGTATATGCTTATGCTACTAATATAAGAACTGAATTACTGATCTTCAAATTAATGCTATAACCTGAGAGTCTTTGTTTATTATAAAGAGTATGTTGCATTGAAACATTTTAATATTATCTATGTAATGAGATATACAAAATGTTTGGGAATTCTTTCGCTGTATAAAAAATAATGACATGCACTCACATCTGGAGTTGCATACAACATTCATTACTTGTACAACTGATAGAAATATGCAATGAAACTTATCAGGAACCACTTTCCATTCCAATGAAAATTGGTCACTATGGGAATTGTTTACTGAAAGATGTCTCCCTATTCAGTGATTGAGTATGGCTGCACTGTTAAATCGTTAAAAAATAGTTTTTTAAATATATATTTTCAATTGATATAAAGTTAATTTTATTAGGCACCAAAAGCAGTATGTTTATAAAAATAAGAAATTCTTGTCTAAAAGATGATGAAATTTCAGATTGCTTACAGTGTTTAGTAATTTCTTCTTCAGATCACTTTTTGTTTATTTTTCAATTTAAAAAATAAACCATGTGTATGATCATTAACCATGCATTCCGTGAAATGCAAAATCTATGTCCTGAAAAAATTTTGTTGCAAAACAGTTTGGCAAATTGTCAATAAAGAATATAATACAGATTCATGTATAATTATCCTTATTTTAAAAATGTGGATGAAAAATGATGTGTCTAGGAAAAATAAACATTCCTTAAACTGATTTTAATCATGGTTAATATAAATTATTAAAGAAGCGTCTAAATTTCTTTCATTCATACATTTAAAATTTAGATACTTATGACTTAAGTTCCTTAAATATGCATTAATCATGAATGATTTGAATATAAAACTATTGCATTTCGAAATTACTTTCAATGCACTTGTTTTATTTTATGTTAGCTTCTTTTAATTTTTATTTGCAGTACAGAAATTTTTGGCTATGTTTAAGGCTTTACCTCATAAATTGTAATTTTTTATTTTATTTTTTTTGTGTGTGTGTATTGTACATTTAAAATTATTAAATGGTTTATTTTTCTTATCCCCATTTTTCATGTTCACTAAGATGTGAATAAGTAACCCAAATGTAAGTGTAACATGTTGCAATTACAATTTTAATATAATATGCACTATATATTAATTTTCTGTGTAATGATAAAGTAAATAATTTTCGTAATTTATATTGGTGTGTTATAAAATGTGGATATTTAAAAAAAAAAGTTCCCTGTTTTATTGGAATAACTTCCTATTACGATGAGAAAAAAAATCATAATGGGAGGGGTTGTGGTTTACGAATAGTCTCGTATCAAAGTTCTGATTTTAATACATGAATCTGATTCAGATCGGAAAAATCCATTTTAATTTAAAAAAAAAAAGAGATTAAATCAAATGAATTCGCTTTAAAAATTCATTTATTCTCTATATAAAAAATATAGGAAATCCGGGGTGGGGGGTGATAATATAAAAAAAAATTAAAACTACTAAATCTGTACATGTGATTTTTTGTTGGAAGTAAATTGTTTGAAAAAATTTGTAAGAATTACATCCGCCGTACGTGAGACCAGTCACTTCTGCGTTCGGAGGACAGACGTCTTTCGTGATGTCACAAACAAGCTTACCTAGCCTTGTATATTCCAGCCTGCCTCTGTCGGAGGATATTACATATCCTGAAAAGGAGAATACGCCATTTTGCTTTTAAAATTTTTAATGCATATTTTTTTTTAAAAATTTCATTTTCCGACAAATTTGGAACCATTGAAATACTTCATTAATACACTTATAAATTGTTTTATGCAGTATATATTCATCATCATATATATTATAATATATATTGCATGTCTTATAGTATGGATGCATAAATGCATCCATGCTATAATACACTGTTTTACTGAAGCAATTAAAAAAAAAAACAGTTCTAATATAACAAAGACAGTGTACCTATCCTATTGCATTATAAACACTGAACAGTTGCTCGATAGATTTTGTGTCAGTATCTGATATGGAATGAACTCTTACTGATGCACCAACAGGGACAGGAGAATTAATTATCTTTAGAATATTATGCAATTGGATAGAATGTGTGATAAGCTTGCCGCTTCTTGTTAGGAAAGCGGTACCCGCTGGATGAGCCCATGAAGTTGACAATAACTTCCTGTAACTCATTGTTGACCTGCGTAACTTCCGCCATCCACAATTTACCTTCATACACATGGACCACAAACATTCCAGTCTTTAAACTTTGGAGATCGGGAAGTTTGACACTTTTCCATGTCCACTTGACTTAAAAATCCATTCTAAGGGAACCGGTGATTCTGAAAGTTCATCAAGTTGAAATCGTTTTTTAGCCCCATCTGAGATTATGCTCGTTCTGGTTGGTTTAACATCAAGGTTTTCTTTGATCTGGAGTGCTAATAAAGCATGAGAAGAATCGTTTGCTGTGTAATCACTAACAATTGCAAAACTTGTTATTGGGTCATTCCATAAATTGTCACCCAAAATAGTTCGTCATATTTTAGAAAAATTGCATATGTTTACCACTGAATAACCCTTCATATGTAGACTCCAGAAATACATTCATTTAATCTTCATAAGTTGCCATATTGGAGAAAAAAATCAGAATGGCTGCCTATGATAAACAAAAGTGGGTCCTATAGCCATGTTTGCTTTTTATAATATCTTAAAAATGGTTAAAGATATTAGTTTGAAATAAAAAGCATTAACCTTATAATAGTATGAGCCATAAAATGAAATATCAATATTGT
This sequence comes from Dysdera silvatica, assembly GCA_006491805.2. Classification (NCBI taxonomy): domain Eukaryota; kingdom Metazoa; phylum Arthropoda; class Arachnida; order Araneae; family Dysderidae; genus Dysdera; species Dysdera silvatica. The sequence goes on along the minus strand of QLNU02015360.1, from coordinate 302,985,317 downwards.
TTTTTATTTCGTACAGGAAAATTTGACACAAGTTTTCAGCATAAAACCGAATCTTTCACCAACTTTAAGATGTTTTAACTTACAAGTAATTACATGCACATAAAATTCTGCAATTAATTAAAGTACATCTAGTTAAATAATATAAAAATATTAAACTCGATACTAACACCTGTTTTCATAATAAAAAATGGTTTAAGAACTACATTTTACGAATTTCGGCCATATTTGTCATAATGTACATAAAAAAGGTCAATCTGAAAAAAATTGAAAATTTTACAAAATGTTCCTCTAGTAGAGATGGACAAATTTCCTTAGTTTTTTGGCGCTTCGCATAGCTGCTGTAGAATGTTAAAAATCATTAAAAAAAAGAAAAAAAGGGACATCGTAATAAATTATTTGGGATATTTATACTATTATTTATATACTTATTTATTAAATTTTAGGCGTTTTCATGTGAAATAATAAAATTTATAGTGTATAGAAAATAGCAATACCTATCAGATATTGGTAAAAATATTTCAAAAGAATTTTTTTCATTAAAATTAGTAATTTACGATAAAAATTTTACGTTTATTATATTTTTAATAATTTCCACAGAAATTAAAATTAAAAATGTGTAAACTATATTAGAATATATTACATAATCAAAACGAACCAAGAGTACAATAAAACAATATTAACACCTGCCTTCATAATAAAAATATTGTTTAAAAACTACATTTTACGAATTTGTCATATTTGACACACACACTGTATATATATATATATATATGGCCTGCAAAAGGGTTGCTGGTATCTAACTGGAAGGAGACCCACACGCTGAACGTATGTGACGATGTGTGGAACCGGCCAGGCCAGTAACCTAGTGTCCTACCCCGCCTTCAAGTGGTGCAGGCTGGGCTTTCTATTTATGAGGCAAATTAATATTTGCTGCACGGATAGAAAGGCGGAAGGGGAGGGCTAATTCACCAACCCGTCTAGCCAGCGTGGTGAAATTATGGCTAATTCCTCCATTATGTTGACACACCAGAAACCATGGCCCCTAGTCTCCAGGTGCTGGAGTGCTCCTGATCAAGGCAGCGGTCAGTGTGGCATGAAAGCAGGGGGTGCTAAGAATCACTGGAATGGCCCAGGCTGCCGTTTGTTATTGACCTTGGCTACGTATAATGGACGATCCCTTGCTTCTGAAGCAAAACTTCAGGAATTGGAAGGGGAACTAACAAGATCAATGAGGACATTGTAGGGACTCAGTGAAATTAGAAGAAAGGTGAGATGTGGAACTGAAAAGCGGACATTTGTTTTATTATAGAGGAACGGAAACTGGAAGAACAAGTGGTGTTGGCTTCTTAATCAACAAAAGAATTAAAGACTGTCTTCTGGAAGTTGAAAGTACATCAGATCGAGCAGCGAGGCTTGTTGTTCAACTAACCCAGCGATACCAACTTCAAATAGTACAGGTATATGCACCAACATCAAGCCATACCGACGAAGAGGTTGAAGAATTTTATGAAGAAATCAAAGAGTTACACACCAAAGGGAAACAACATATCAAGCTCATCATGGGGGATTTCAATGCAAGAATTGGACAACAGGAACAAGGAGAGACATCGGTTGGTAAATACGGATATGGGGAAAGGAATGAACGTGGCGATCAACTCATCGAATTTGCAGAAGCTGAAAATCTTAGCATCATGAATTCATTTTTTAAGAAGAAACCGCAAAGAAAATGGACATGGAAACACCCAAATGGGGGAACTAGTGAAATTGACTATATCCTGGCAAACAAGAAATCAATTATTGAAGATTGCAGCGTACTGAACAGATTTAATACTGGAAGTGATCATCGAATGGTGAGATGTAAAATGCACTTAAATACTAAACTAGAAAGGCAGAAGCTCATTAGGAAACAAGTATGTAAGAGGGTGGATTTAAAGAAATTAAAAGAAAATACCGAGGCATTCAAGTTGGAATTAAAAAATCGCTTTTCTGCACTGGAAGGACTTATTGAAGAAGTTGACATCTCAGAAGCAAATGAAAACATTGTTAAGACAATAATTGAAACTGCTGGGGAAATTGGTGGTGTAATATGTAAAAAGCAGAATAGCAAATTATCTGAGAAGACGAAACAACTCATGAAAAGGCGAAGACTTATGAAGGTGGACAATCAAAATACCAGTTCCAGGATTGAGTACATAGAACTTTGTAAAACTCTGCGCAAAAGCATGAAAGAAGACATAAGAAAATTCAACTGTGAGCTAGTAAGGAAAGCCATTGAAAATAACAAGAGCCTTAGGGTTGTTAAAGGAAGTTTATCTGTTGGGAAGAAACACATCATTGCATTAAAAGGAGAGGATGGCACCGTAACAAGAAATAGGGAAGAAATACTTAGAAGAGTTGAAGAATTCTACAAAAATCTATACGAAAGTAACAGTGAATTAAACGAAGACATTGAAATAGTCGAAGGAACAGCTCCTAAAATCTTAAAAGAAGAAGTAGCATTTGCAATAAAAAGTATGAAGAAAGGAAGATCCCCTGGCGATGATGGCATTACATTAGATATCTTAAAAGAAGCTGGAGAACATGTAGAAGACATACTCGCAAAATTCTTTACCAAATGCCTCAACAGTGGTAACATACCAAACCAATGGGATTCTGCAACAGTAATTCTTTTGCATAAAAAAGGTGATAAAGAGGATTTAAAAAATTACCGACCAATTAGCTTGTTACCTGCTATTTATAAAATCTTCACAAAAGTGCTAACACATCGCCTGCAGAAAAAATTAGATGCAGCTCAACCAAGAGAACAAGCTGGATTTCGAAGTGGATTCAGTACAGTGGACCATATTCAAGTATTAAGAGAATTAATTGAAAGAACACATGAATATGAACTTCCATTGTGTGTGGCATTTATTGACTATGAGAAGGCCTTTGACTCTATTAAAACATCAGCAGTCATCAACTCTTTAAGATCAGCAGACATCGAGGAAGTGTACATTGACATGGTGGAATGTATGTATAA
>QLNU02015360.1:302893688-302932625 GCA_006491805.2 Dysdera silvatica | reverse complement strand
AAAATTAGCAAATTTTAAAGCATCCAACCCAGTGCTTCCCAACCTTCTTTATTTAAGTCATGAATCCGCCTCTGTCCGCCATTCTTTTGCACAATAAAAGCATTTATAACAGCGTGGAGAAAACGCATTAAATATAAAGTTAAAACATACATTAATGTACATTTTAAATATAAAGTTAACATCATTGTAAGGATATTGCAATGTAGCCATGTTGAAATATAAAAGCGTTGGAAACATTTGGTATGAAATTCCTTATAAAAATAATTGCAACTAAACATAGTTGCCGGGACCCCAAGAAATCAGTTTGCGACCTCCCAGGTTCGGAACTTCTGATCTAGCCGATGTGTATAAACGTATTCTGAGAAATACGCGAAAAGTTTATCGATAACTGCTGTGCGCAAAAGAAACGTCGAAATTGTTCACAATTCGCGGCCTTGAATATCTATTCTGATTAAAGCGTTTTAGATAATGTATGACGTATTAGACTAACTTGCATATATCAGATTTTTGGTCACGTAATGTGAAAATTCACAAGTTTTCCTTCCTTCGTGTTACCACTTTCAGATCGACCCCAAAGCTGTAAGTAGATGGTAAATCAGTCATCCCGTCTCCTCTGAAAACTGGCGGTAAGCTATCTATTTTATAAATAAAAACGTAAATAGTTTACTTTATATATAATATATCAAGTCCCAGTAAAGCTGCAGAAAATGAACTAAAAGATCTAAACAGAGAGACCGTAGGTGGGCGGTGTATGATTTAATAATACATTGGGTAATATGGTACATTAACATTACACATCCAGTCATGGGCGCCCTTACAGGAGGACAGGGAGGGACTCCATCCCCCCCCGCCTTCCCATAGCCGTTTAAAAATTCGTTTTCCCCAATTCTGCTATGTATTTATTTTAAAATAATTTACTGTCACATTTTAAAATAAGGTACTTTTTAGCGTATTACTAATTGTCGATCAGTATTAATTATTTTTGTAGCGTTTTTGTATCTTGTATATTCACTAAAATCCTCGACAGCTTTGAGAAAACGTTAATGATTTTTCTCAGCCCCGCCTAGAAATGCACGTTTGGGTGCCCATGCACCCAGTCTATAGATTCCCTTTATTATGAGAATTCAAACTGCGTTGTTAATTGATTTATTTAGGTTGACGGCTTTATTCCAATGCAATACCTTATTTTCCATGCTACGGGTTTGTCAATCCTGTACATGGAGGAAGAGTTGCAAAACCTAAGGTTAATTCCCTCTCTCCATATACTGGCTTAAGTTTCATTTCTTATAATTAGTCTTCTTAATTTGTTTCTAAATTCAGTTTCTGACGTAATATTTTTTATTTCGTTTGGTAATGAATTCCACATCTTAATACCATAATAATTTATATTACCGGAACCCATGTTTGTTTTTATTTTTTTAATTTTTAAAGTTTTCCTTGATCAACTATTGTTCATATTTGGTTTATTTTCTATATTTATGTCCTCAATGTACTTCCCTTTTTTTATTCGATTAAATATCATTATCAAAATTTTAAATCCATGTATTTGATCTAAATTCATTATATTATTTTCAATTTTTATTTCTTGTTTTTTGTTTTTTTTTTGCGTTACATTGTTCCAAAATCCATTTAATATTGTTTGCATACTTTTTGATTCCTATATTCATATTTCCCCAAACCTTATTTCCATGTAAATATAACTATATATCAATGAATAATAACTATATATAAATGAATTTTTATGTGTATGGGTAACAGATTCTTTAATCTTTAATACTCCTACACTTTTTCTAATTTTTTTTATTAACTTCCAAAATATATTTATTCCAATTTAAACTTCATTTATATAAATACCAAGGAACTTAATTTCATCCGTTTTCTTTATTTCCTTATTATCTAACTTTAATATTTCCAAATTATCTAATTTTTTATTTATATTATGAAAAAGTATATGCTTAGTTTTTTCTCTATTAACTATTAGTTTATTATTTTTAAACCACTGATTTAGAATTTCTAGTTTTAATTTTGCCTCGATGAAGAGATTTTCTTGTGACATATCTCCAAAAATCAGACCTATGTCGTCAGCAAATCAGTTTACATCATCGTCAATGTTAGTAATGTCATTTATGTATATGAGAAACAATAGTGGCCCAAGTATAGAACCTTAGGGGACTCCATATATATTTTGCTCTTGATTAGAATGTATATGATTTATTTGCACAATTTTAGTTCTACCTGTTAAATAACTATGAAACAATTTAAGCACATTATCTCTAACTCCATACATTTGCATTTTAATTAATAACAATGATTGGTCTATTTATAAAAAAAATATCGAAAGCCTTGCTTAAGTCAAAGAATATGCCTATAACAAATTCTTTATTTTCAATTTTTTGTTGAATTTTATTAACTGTTTTAATGAGGACACCCTCTGTTGTCCAATTTTTTCGGAACCCATATTGTCTTGAATTTAATATATTATATGTGTCCAAATATTTCAATAGTCTATTGTAATAGTTTTTCAAAGATTAAATTACGATTATTTTATTCGATGCATTCATGCCTTTTTTTAAACGCAAGTACGAAATAAAAACATGAATGCGGGTTTCAGAATGTAATCTCAATTCGATTACTCGAAGGTCGGTAGTTTGAATCCAGTATGCAGGAGCAGTCAGATCCAGTATACAGGAGCAATCAGATCCAGTATACAGGCAGGTCCTTTCCTGCCAATTACGAATCAAATAAAAATGTTCTTGTCCGAAACTGAAATCAAGAAGGCGCCAAATGAAAATATTCTGCTTTGTTATTTTTTTAAACGTTAGGGGATAAACGTTTTTTAAGTTTTCGTGTATAAGTTAAAAAACAAATTGCATAAGGTAAAAAAGCATTATATCGTATTCTTGCATGTTAGGCTGCATACCGGATATATGTAATTCTAGGAACACCAGATTTTAGAAATTGACCAACAAGTCATATCCAGCGTGCAGGATAAAGTAAGGGAGATGCCGTTTTTCGATTTCTGCTACCATACGGGAAATACAGGGTGACCCACAATAATCTCCCTGAAAGTAAAAATTTATATTTGGAGAACCAGTTGAGATAATAAGATCATATTTTGGTGTTGACCACAGTCACTGTCGGGAATTTGTTTACGTATAACCACATCATTCGTTTTTCTTCCATTAAGGGGATTGTACTACTTTCCTTGAATATAATATTAATATATCAAAAGTCGCCCTTACGTGCTACTGCCCTTGTATATAGCTATGCATACAGGGGAAGTAACGTGTAGGATCAACATTTGGTCTAATCCAGGTGTCACCAAACCTCTTTGACCGATTCTCTGTATGAAAATGAATTTTCATGTTCTTCAAGTCATACAGTAGCATGTTTCCAATCATTGAATCCGCAGGTTGAGAGACTAGAATTATGTTTAGTACTAGAGTTAGAGAAAAATTTATATATCTAACAAAATAAGTTTTTTGTCGACTTCGGCAATACAAGCAATATCTCGAGGGATTTGTTTTTTAGAATTTTTAACACGGTCAAAACTAGTGCGGTAATTAAGGATTTTTTAGTACCAGCAGTGACTTTTCCAGTTTCTAAATCTTTTTTCTTGTTTTGTGACGAATGATTGTATCCCATGCGACCGGGTCCAAATTAAAAAAAAAATGTTTCAATATTAGAACCTTCCACCTCTAAAGGAATTGCGTGATCGTTATTTTCCAGGGTTAATTTTTCTTGGTCACGTTTTTCTACATCCTCCTTCATTTTTCAAATTGTGTTGATGTAACAATGTAAATTTCAAAATACTACCTTTCAATTTTTTTTTCTTTTCCAGTTCTTCATCTTTCTTAAGTTTCCTCTTTGTAGCCCGTGGCGCAGTATAGCCCAGATGCTCTTGCGCCATAAAAAAGCCAAACAATCAATCAATCAATCAATCTTTGTAGCCCCAGATGAGTAACTTCGTTGCATTGTTGCACGATAAAAATAACAAAATTCATTTTCTAAATAAAAAAAATGCATACCAAGGAAAGCAAAAATCTTAATTCTTATGCCAGATACTGCTAATTTCATTCCCATGATTACAGGCTCCATCAAAAACACGCTAAAATCGTTGATGTCAACAAATAAACAGTGTTGAGAATATTATTAATGCGATTAGAAAATCTAAAGATTCGTGTTTGTAGACTCATTACAGACTAGTGCGACAAGAGGTTTTGGACGAAATTAGTAAAGAGTGACTTAATTCTTGAAAAGTCACTAAGCTAATCAGTTGGATTTGAAAAAAAAAAAAAAACCACAAAAATCATTTGAAATAAACTTATGGACAGCTGTTATAAATTTGGGGCCTCCTAAAATCGAGGCCAGGGGCAATTGCCCCGCGTGCCCCTGCCTAAATTATGCTTCGTTCTTCTGTATCCAAAGCTGTATTCAGGAGCAGTAGCACGTGGTTGACGGAAAAGTGGCAGTATTTCGCCCCCCGGAAATTTCACTCCCAGTAGATAATGAGTAGGCTATAAAAATGTAAATAATACACCTAATTTTCTAACAGTAGAACCGCGGTCATCCGAAATTCGCTTAACCGAAATTACCGGTACAATTTGTTTTCTATTATTGTTTTTTAATTGGATATTCATTATTGTTTTTTGTCAAAATTCCTTACACAGTGGAAATCGTTCATAACGAACCTCGTTCATCCGAACTTTGCCTAACGGTTGGGATGTTGGTTGTTACAGCTGCTTCGCAAATTGCGCGAACTTTTAGAGCAATTACAGAGTATGCATTTGGAGGGAATTCAGCAGGATGACATTCGACATACGGTGACTCACAGGATCGTTCACATCAGTCCACGATTTGTTTACACTGGGATTAAAATTGGAGACCTCTAATGCAAAAGAATTACTCCTACATATTACTTGTTCAATAATCCATGGATAATCATAGCAAATAATTAAAAAAATATGGTCAGAAAAACACTTTATTATCTTAATACGTACAAAGAAAAAGAATCTTGTGAACTAATTTGTGAGTTCAATGAAAAGTTTTTTCTGTACTTCGTATATCCTACTCCTTTTGCTTAGATAAGTGCTTCTTCAATTCTTTTAGGCATATTTTGAACTAAGTTCAGACATTGCTCTGGTGTAATACAGTTCCACTTTTCCTGGGCTCTGGCACAGAGATAGCCTAAACCATTCTTCTCAGTGCTAAAGTCAGTCATTGATTGTTTTAACTTTCCCCATATATGCTCCGTGGGGTTTAAGTCTAGAGATTGGGGTGGCCACTCCATTACTTCAAACTCCCGAGTCGATAGGCATGATTTGGTCAGCTTTGCTGTAGGTTTGAGGTCATTACCTTGTTGAAAAACGATGTCTGCAGTTGTTTTTTTCCCCACTTTTCCATACTTCCAAATAGGCTGTGACTCAAAATTCCTAGATAATCTCTTGCTATAAAGCGCTCCTCTAGCCTCCCTAACAGGCCAACACAATTTGCTACCATACAATTCCACACCATGATACTACCCTCGCCATTTTTTTTATTTTTTTTTTTACGGTTCTTGAAGTTAAAGGCTCATTTAGTCGTTGTCATGCCCAAGCTCTACCATCGGAGACAAAGTTATTGATCTTGGTTTCGCCTGACCAAATTATTCGGGCCCACCTTTCTTCTGTATAATTTTTGTACCTTTTGGCAAATTCTTAGGGCTAAAAGCATGTGGAGGGCTGTTCGGGCTGCCAAATAGGATTTTTTTTCACTTTCGCTCTTCCATTCACGAAAAGAAGTCCGATGGTACAGTTAGAAATAACGGGAGGTGACGTCACAAACCGGCTTTCCGCTTACAGCAGAGTAGGACTCCAATCTCAGAACTTGTTTTTGGCAGTCGCCAAAAACGGGTGCAGAACTTGGAGACTTACATTGTTGTAAGCGTCTAGCAGGTTTATGACGCCACCCCGATATTTCTAACTGTACTATCGGACTTCTTTGCGTGAACCGACAGAAATCAATCTTGTCGTAACGTTCGCCGTATAGTCTCAGCACTAATTTTCAAATTATTCATTGGCTGAAGCCTATGCTGGATCTATATAGCATTCTCAAATTCACCAGAAAGAATAGATCTCAGTATTCTGCGTTTTTTTCTACTGCCCTAGGCGATTTATTCTTACTTCATGTCCGGATATTTCTATTGATTTTTAATTTTTGTTATCACTCTAATAGGGCAATTACATCTTTCTGCTATTTTCCGATACGAGTCACCATTTTTTAAGGCTAAGATGATTTCTTTCATTATTGTTTTCGACAAAGTTCGTATTTTACAATAAATTGGAAATAACGGAAAAAAAATCTTTAAATATTTTACTTAGTACTTTTTTCAACTTTTTAAGGAAGCTGTTAAGTAACTTCTTATATGTACCGGTAATATGTGATAGCGATAAATCTGGCTCTGGTGTGAATGAATTTGAGCCAATTTAATCTCCATAGTTGCCAAGAAAGAACTTACATATTCGTTCACAAGATACCTCTTCCTTTGTGTTAAGATAAATACAGTATTTTTCTAACTAGTTTGTTTTTAATTATATGTTATGACTACCCATGCATTACTGAACAAGTAACATGTAGAAGTATTTATTTTCGCATTAAAAATCCTCAATTTGAGGCCTGGTGTAAACAAATTGTGGACTGATATGAATGATTCTGTGAGTCACTGTATGTACGAGTCTACGCTAGACCGAATATGCTCATGCACTTTTACCAGGGACGGTTGTACAGTGCTGCAAAAAAGTTTAAGGACACGAAAAATCATGAAATACGTCTAATGAATTGTATACAAATTAGCAAATAAAGTAGCATATATGACAAGAACTCAAAGTGCATAATTTTAATGCCTAATAACAAAAAGATAACAAACATAATGTTGTTTACATAAATTGTAGATAATGTGGCCTGTCAAAAGTATAAGGACAACCAGGATTTTGGCCAAAAACCTACTAAAAAGTTAGAAAATTACTCCGTTTCTCTATGATTTGAATCATTCGTGAAGTCATGGAACCACTAAGTTCATTTAACACAGTGTTTGGGATTTCCGCCAGGCAAGTTTGATGGTTCTAATTAATAACTCATCTTGCCTATTGTACAGTTGCCCATTTTGGTATACCTCATGAACCAATATATCCCACAGGTTTTCCATTGGCTTTAGATCGGTGCTCCTGACTGGCCAGTCAAGTAATTTTACGTCATTTACTTCAAACCATGATTTTACGTCATTTACTTCAAACCATGATTTTGTTGAAGCAGATACATGGATCGAGGCATTATCTTGGTGGAAAATATAGTTTCCAGAGGTGATGAGCGGTGCCGCAAGCAATAAATTCTGGGCCATTATATCCTATTAAGTATATGAATTCGTTCTTGGTCCCAAAAATTCAATTAGAGTAACACCTTCAAGAGCAAACCCACCCCACATCATCACGGAGCTACCACCGAACTATCGATTTGAAAATGTGGCTTTTTCGTGACGAAGATCATACCAGTAATAATATCATCCGTCCAGCCCCTCTAAATTAAACTTCTTTTCATCTGAAAACACAACATTTTTCCACTTATCTCAAAAAATCCAATGTTTTTAAGCGAATTCAACTCTATGCTGCTTCTATTTTGTTTGTAAAAGGTAGTTGGACTTTCATTTTTGAGTACTGAAGGTTTGGATTCCTCAGTAATACGTTACGTACCTTTCGGCTAGAACAAGATAATCCTAAATTATTTTTAATTTGGGATGAAGATTGCTTTTTATGAGAGGCTTGCCTAAATATGGCTCTCTTTTGACGAGTACTAACAGAAACTGGCCTACCTGTGCGTTTCTTTTTCTCGTAGTTTTCTGGGTCATTTAAGAAATTATATAGGCCTACAACAGTCCTAGATCTATTGATTTTTCGTGAAATTTCGCGTTCACTCATTCCACATGCTTTGAAACCAAGGATTAGGCCTCGCTCTATCTCTGATGATTCTTTACTTTTCGGCATTTTAAAGCGCACAGTTGTGTGAAACCAACTACATAAAATGATTTGCAACGCTTAATACTATGATAAAAACAAAATAAAATATGCTAATTTAGGTTGTGACGTAAAAAATCTCGAATGTCCTTACATTTTTTTTTCAAGCCGCATAGCATCCCCAAATCATTGAATTGTATATTAAAAGTAGTTCTAAGATTTTTTAAATAAATACTATCAAGAAATATCAAGTTCCACTTCATGGTAGTTTAATCTTATTTGCATAAAGTTACGTCCTCTGATTTTCAACATTTGCTGCATTTTCGTTTATTCTTAAACTTTTTCCAGCACTGTACCACATACAAATGTGCAATGGTTCGGGCCTATTTCTTTCCTAAATAGATTGTTATCCATTTTTAGTCATTTCTGAATCTTTGTCTCCTCATTACTTACGTACCGTTTGATCATGTTCGAGAGAAAGTTTTTGAGGTATGCTCATCCTTTTGTCACAGAATTTACAGTATCTCGACTTGTTTAATGTATTAATTTTTCAGTATGGAAAGCTTTCAACATTTGGATCAGTTTTATCTAGGTGGAGATAAACAATCAGTGTAGGAAAGGTTGAAATATTTGTTTAGCATTAAAATACTAGTACTATCTACATTAGTTGAATGAGCGAACACTATTTCCCTATTGTTTCAATATGTTAAGGAAACTTCATTCCAGGTCTTCACTTTACCCATTAAATATTTAAATTTTGTTTAGAGAAATTTTCAGTACCATATTTATTTGTTAAATTGAAGGAATGGAATGATTGATGTGGCATTACTTTCCTCATTCGTAAACAACCGAGAGAGTTACTTATGTTGATAGTGATGTCACTCATGGCTGCACTTCTAGACACAAAAATTTCCTCAAAAACAAAAAGCCTCAACAAATCAATAAAATAATGCAAAGTGGTTAAATACGGTATAAAGCACTAAAAGTGTTCTGTAGACATCTCTTGCAAAGTGTGTCGCTATTTAGAGTTCCTAAAATTTGTGATCCTGATAGTTAACTATGCAGAGAAGTAAAACAGTTTGTCGCGCGTATCCCTACGGTACGGCCTGATATAAAGGTATTTAATTATTGTAAACGAACTGGTGAATATTTTACCATAGCACACTTCAAAATCACATCGACTCAATTTTACTATCATTGTTTTTTCCGAAATTTTTACAACGACTTGTACTCCTTTTTTATTGGTGCTGCAATTCTCGTGTGCCACAAGTGCCTTCATTTACTATAGGCTAAGGATATTCGTAAAACTTCTGACCTTTTCGAGCGTCGTTTTAACGCTGTTTAATTGCAACATCGTTTCAGAAAACAGAAAGAACTTCGAGAGGTAAATGATAATTTTTCAAGTACATATTGTTTTTCCTTTCGTGAAGAAAATGTGTAGACAATCTCAACATTAGGATGCACAGCAGTGACATAATTAGGGATCGGTTAAAGTCCTATAGGGATTTTATGGGACATTGTTAATCTTCGCAGGAATAACACAATTGCCAACCAATTGTCAAATCCAAACGTAATTGTCAAATCAAAAATTATTATTCCTATAGGGATTAATATAGACTGTTTCCCTAAAAACCTGTACAGGTTTTGATATTATTCTGCGACGTTCCACTTAAAGTTATAAAATAAAATTTACTATAAAATATAGCACGTTTAGACTACGAAATCTTATGGGGGTTTTTATATTAAACTAACTGAATTAATGAAAAATATACTAGAATTTGCACTAAAAGCCGCACTACTTTTTAAAAGAACATTGGGAAGTTCCGTTTTAAATAGGGCTTCTTAAACATGACTTGCGGATCAGATTAATTCACTGTGATTAAAAGTACATGGATCAATTAGCCCTGAATTGCAGGAGGTGAGTACTTTTATTCGATATATGTTTGCATCTTGCGCGAACTATCAGGTGAAAATAACATTACATTGCAGATGTGACCAGGATGGGACGTTTACATTTTTTTCTTGAAATTAACACAATGAATGTAAACTGAATTGTGTTTAAAGTACTACAACAGAAAGCTAGATGGAATATGAACAATTTTCTCCCTCTGCAGATTTATGTCCCTTTTTCATAATATCGATTGTTTAGTTTCGTATTTAAAGAAATACACAATTTTATATCTTAAAACCTAGTTTTAATGATTTTTGTGGGATAAAAAAACCAAGAAAACTAATTTGCAAATATTAATTGGCACACGTCGAGTTCAGACTATTTTTGACCTAAACATCGTTTTAGAGTTCTTCGCCAAGGAGGATGCTTCTCCCTAAGGGTGTTTTTTCTTGCCCCTCTTACATTTTTTAGTCGTATCCGGTAGCATCTCCCTCTGGATTCCACCTTCCGGTAACTAAGCAACTGTCGCGTATTGCCGAAATTGTTCATTATTCGGTCACTTCCGTCAGTTTTTTTAAAGCAGTTTAACCCTCTCTATGCACATCTGTGCGAATTTGAAGAAGTAAAATAAGCAGCTATTTTTTGTTCCAAATTTTCGGAAAGTGGTATTACGCAGACCACAAGTTGCAAAGCGAAATTCTTACCTTGTTGATTAACTCGAAATAAAATTTCTATTTACTGACGGTTTCTTTTAGAATTGAAGAATTGCTTATTTATTTGAAATGAAAATAGTGTCTTCTTTTTTAAAGATTGAGTACCACTACACCTCTTATCGCATAAGCTTCCATTGCTCTCTCCCATCTGTTTCACCAAACTCGTTTGTTTTGATCGAATAAACCCAAACACTGTTTCTTTCGTTATCTTTGTCCAAGTGTTGAGAATGTATTGCCAAAAATTTCGCACACGATTTCGGCGAAAACTACGGAGGTCTCTGATGTTGAACGTTTATTTGAAGTCGTGAATATTTCGTCGCAAGTCGTTGAAGTTGATAACGGCACGTGTCAAAAGTGCGCACCGACTTCTAGAAGAAGAGGTCGAAGATAGAAAGGGGGATGTATTGAGGTGGGGTGTGTTGGGTAACGGTGAGCATCAATAACATCTCACCGGAAGATGAGGCTGGCTATTTTTAGAAAACGGGTTGCAATGTGAAGGTTGTCCTCTTGCAACAGCTGAGTGTTTCAGCATTTTTCTTTTTTTGGTCTGGTTTTGTGACGGTAAGGTAAGCAGCCTTTCCTTTCTGTTTGAAAAGGAACTCAGCCGCTTACATGATGGATCACTGCAATATGAGTGAACATCTATTCGGTAATATATTTAAATCGTTTCAAAATCATTCAAAATCAATTACGTCCATTTGCTTCCTTTCAATGACATGGTCCAACACCTAGTTTACGTCTTGTACACGGAATTACTATTGTTTGTTTGCAGTCTTAAGTTCTAAGACTGGATGACGAGTCAGTTGAAGTGGGACCGATGAATTAACGTGACTGCCGAACCATAACACATTTACAGTCATTACCAAGTTTACTAGGACAATAATCCAACCATGTGATCTTAAAGGCAGGGACCAAAGCCTTTGGGCCTCTGGTGCATTGAATTAGCGGAACATTAGCTATATTCTCATGCTATTTCAATGGAGAGGTTATATTTGATTTTATGATCAAATGTAATTGAATGCTTATATAAAAATAAGCACTAAAATGTTACAGTAAAAGACTCAGTACAAATCATAAAAACATTGTGTTGATTTAAAAAAAAATGCCTATTTAAATTGCAGGCCAAAATAAATTAATGTTTTACAAAAAACATTATGTCTCCGTGTTGAACTCGATATAAACTATTTTAATGGAAACTTTGAAATATTTAATTGTAGTTTATGTGAACAAATTTATTAAATTTTTTTTAAGTTTCTTAATTTCCAGCTTTAATTTCACACCAACATATACTCCGTTCGAAATAAGTGAAATATAGCAAAAATTAGTGCATGATGCAGATTTGGTATAAAATCCCAGCTCAGACAGCAAGTAGCAGCTCTAGATTCGTTGGTTTTAAATGTGAGTGGGGATATGAAGAGAGATGTTTGGAACAATGTTTTCTTCACGGATGAGTCACTATTCATTTTACTGTCAGACAATAGGCGTGATGAATTTTTTGATGGAAGAAGACAAGACTGCTAGAGTCCAAGATGTTTGGGCGAGGCTCTATATAAGGTATGATTTTGCTTAATTCTCTGTGCTCCTCCAACCAGTACATTGATCCTCGGAGTTAGTTATTCCTTTCACGGTTACTGAAAATATAAAGTTCCATTAATAGTAAACTTGAAATTTTTAAGTATATATTTTGGCGTAGTCATTTTTAATGTGGTTGTGATGTATTACGATTTATTAAGGAGAAATATGCCTGATATTAAGCTGCCAAGTATAGTTATAGAGTTTTGGTCTTGCATTGATAATTAGGTGTAAAGATTTGTGTTATTTGAAATAAATGTTACGTCTGTTAACCCGTCATCATTCTTAATTTAAATCTACGTCATTTGTTGTGAGCTAGAACCTGAAAAAACTCCACTATACGAGCTCGACCAAACATAAAAATAGTTGGGGTACAAAAAGTTAACTCAAATTAATAAGTATATGACAGGCGATTGATCATGTGGATAGAACAAGGAACACGGAATAGATCTTGTTTTATGTAAGAAAGCACAGGTGCAGCGAAGGTGACTGATAGTTTGTGATAGCATTTCCATGAAAATGGTCGCACTGGCCTGTATATGCCCATATTCAGAGGGAAGATTTTAGGGACCGGTCCCCCCAAAACTAAATTTTTAATGGGACTTGGCAGCAGCCTTGTTTGCCATGATTGCATCGATATGCTGTAAGAATTTTTTAACCTCCTCGAAATTAAATCCTGGCTACTGCTTTGGGCCTGTATGATCTCAGGAGTGGCACAGTGGCCGTCCAGAGGTATCGGGATGTCATCCTAAGAGTCACTGTTATCTTTAACGCTGCAGTTATTGGGTATGTATTAGGTTGGTCCTTAGCGTAATTTGGTATTTTTCTAAGTCTCACCCCCCCCCCTATTTATTTTCCGTTTGGGTTGAAACTTAAAAAAAAATTGAAAAATTAATTTAATATCAACAAGTGCCCCAAGGAGGGTGAAAAAAAGAAAATTCTCCAAGAACTCATAAATAATCTTATCCAGTCCATGGCAAACAAGTGTGCCATAGTACTATCCGTTAGAGGAAGCGACACGCTTTTATATGCTGTATCTTCAGCGACACATGATTTCCTTTGAATGCGTATTAGTATATCCTGCTTTGAAGGATTTAATCTGTTCTTGCAAATTTCATCAAAATTAACGTATTAACTTTATATGAGTACCTTTTTTTTTTATAGACACGAGCTTTCACATGACTGTAGCCATTAATTTCGTTACATAAATATTGGTAATTTTATAGTATGCCTCACAGCTTCATTATGTCGTCATTGTTTTGAGTACAATATTAGTAAATTCCTACTTTCGGATTTTTTCCAATATTTTAATTACTATTCGTGATGTTTGCAAAAATGTTTGTGACAAACCACTAATAATTTTCATTCCAGAATTATTAAAATGTCACTGCCAGCTTTCAGGATCGAGTATTGAGTAGTTTCTGTCTTATGTGACCTGATATGCTTTCATGCTTTGAGATTTTAGTTTTTACAGACTCAACATTTCAAGTTTCTTGGAAAGTGTCGCGTGCAGTCATCAGAAAGATGAATTTACAGAAACAACGTATAAGGTTATAATCTTGTCAGTCGATGGTTATGAATGTCCCAAGGGTCGCTGAGGCCGCTGACCTAGGGAAGAAGTCGGGAACGTGAGTGCAAGGTTAAATAGGGACTTCGGGCGCGGCGAAATGCGAGCCTTCGTAGATCCGATGTTTTGGTTTCTTTAAGAAGACCCCTGTCCCGACTGATGGACTAAAAGGGCCCGTGAAGGACCACACATGAAGGACCCATCTCCGTCGCTGTTTGATTAGACGGCGACAACAACTGTGACAACACGATTTTTCTCTGTCTACTATTCTCGAGAGGTTTGACCCTAGAAATTATAGTTTACAAAAGAACAACTCCAATTCTTTATAAACCCAGTTAACGCTAAGCGAACTTGACTGAATTTTAGTTCATCATCAAGGATATGTAATGATATTATTCGTGGAAATTCTATGTATATTTACGATGATTCTCCTGATAGTATTTATAAAGATAGTCCACTTTATAATAACATGTGCAAGAGAATTTGACGTAGCACAAAAGCAGATAAAAGTTACAAATAAAAACAACGTTATAAGTGTAAGTAAGGTTGAAAAATTTATTTCAATATACGTTTTTTGTCAGAAATACAAAACAAAAAAGGAAATATTAGAAAATTGAAGATGTTGTTATTGTGTTGCTTGTTACGGATGAATAATTAATGTGAAAATTTTATTAGACGCTTCAGAGCTTGATTAAAGTGAGAGTAGGTTTTCGTTCATTGAATGTTTTGTTTTGTATTCCTGACGAAAGATGGCCAAGTCCGTTAAAAACGTACGTTGAAAGGCGTCTTTTTTGCCCCATCCTGGGTGTGGAACCCAGGATTTGTTGGTTCGTAAACGGATGCTCTAACCGTTCGACCGATGATTAGCTGATAAAATTCACCTAAAGTCCCTATTTAAATCGATGTACAAAGCCCAGATGTTCCCCTCCTAGTACGCATGCGTTCAACAGAGTGTTTCCAAGAGCGCATTTGTAAAGCAGACTAAATGCATTTTCAATGAAAGACAGATTTCGTTTAAATTATTATGTTGCTTTAGCTGTAATGTTATGTCAACAGTAAAGTTGATTGAATAATGTGATATTTAAAAATTTAAAAATAAATTTTTGACGTAGTACAACAATTAAGTAGTAAATAACGTTTTATGCGCATGTGTTCGGATTTATTAGCGGATAAACCTAAACGAATGTTTATAAAGTGTTATTTTTTGCAACTTGAAGAAAAAAAAGTTAGCCACCAATTTTTTTTCATGACACACATTTCGAGAAAAAACACATGTTTTTGTCTCTGAGGGAAAAAAAAATTAACCACAAGCAATCTGCATTTTGAAAGACAGACGCAAAGAATTATTTTATACTTAAAAAACGGAAGTCATAGCAGCAACGCCACACATAATATACGTCCTTGAGTTTTGGTGCCAGCCATATCTTGAGACGCCATAATGTAACCACTCAGCAGAAGACTAGAATACTCCTTGACTATATGGTTTAGATGGTAAAATTTCTTATCATGCACATAACCTCTACAAGTTTGAACCTCTTTAAACAGCGGTAGACTATGATGGAACAAAATATTCTGTTTCAGTACGGGATTGTTTGGTACAATTTAAATTACAATATTCGGGAAACGAGAGGCGGGGCGGATGACAAATATATTTTTTATAAATATCCTAGTATTGAATTTAATCTGTTATGCTTGCTGAATACATTTTCTAACTTTAAAACATTAAAAGAATTAACACGTTGTAAGTCATGGTAGGGTGGGGGCTTTTCCGATTTTCACTTGTAGCCAGGATTTGGATAATATATTATAAAATATATTACAAAATATGGGATGTGCCATTTATTATAATACTCATATAGTTGGCAAAATAAATAATAAATGAATGAAATTAAAAAAGGCAGGGGGACACCCGGGCTTGAGCAAGGGATCTCTCGATTTGCAGTCGAATGCTCTACCACTGAGTTATACCCCGCATGGATGAAGATTTACCTTACTTGCTTATAAAGGCAAAATGTCAATAGATTCTGACGTGGCATATTCTTAACTATCCATGCATAGGGAGGCATAAACAAACAAATTTGTATTTAATCATTCGATAGCATAAATCAAAACTTGTGAATAGTTCTAAAAATGGCTCTATGCTTAAAATAGGAAAAGCATTGTAATAATTTTTTGCAAAATTAAAAAATGCAATAAAAATAAGAAAACACTGTATTATCTTTTTTACAATTTTTAATTTTATATTTTTTACAGTTTTATTTAATTTTCCATGTTATTTCATTTTCAAATTCTAAGGTCTTTATTATGAAAGTGTAAACCACTGATTATGTGTAACAAAAATAGAAAGGACGTTTAATTAGCAAACTGTGAATTTGGTTAATTATATATCATCATCATATTCAACCATTATCTATCCACTGCTGGATGAAGGTCTCTCCAAATGCTTTCCACACAAGTCTATCCTGAGCAATTCGCTTCCACGTCACCCCAACCTGTTTTCTTATTTCATCCACCCATCTAGTTTGAGGACGTTTTCTAGGTCTTCGGTGGTCTCTTGGAATCCAGTTCAGAATTTCTGTTGTCCATCGTTGATCAGTTCTTCTTGCAATATGCCCAGCCCATCGCCATTTCAGCCCTTTTACTTTAACAATGATGTCCTCTACTCTAGTTTGCTCTCTCACCCAAGTGTTCCTTTTTCGATCTCTCCTAGTTATTCCAAGCATGCACCTCTCCATGCTCCTTTGCGTTGTCTGTAACTTTCGTATTGCTCCAACTGTTAGACTCCATGTCTCTGATCCATAAGAGAGGACTGGCAATACACACTGGTTGAAGACCTTTCTTTTTAGACACAAAGGCAATTTCCCCTTCAGGATAAAACTGTTTCTTCCAAATGCACTCCAGCCAAGTTTAATACGTCTGTTGAGTTCTTTCATAATGTTGCCATCCATTGAAATCAGCTGGCCAAGGTAAATATATGAATCAGCAATTTCTAGCTCAATGTTGTCAACTTGTATTTTTGTTTCCTCTACGAAATTATTGAACATGATCTTAGTTTTTTGTAGGTTCATCTTGAGTCCAACTTCTTTACTTCTAGTTGAGAGCTCCTGTACCATGTCTTGGAGTTCTGATGGGTTCGTTGAAAAAATAACAATGTCATCAGCAAACCGCAAATGATTTAAATATTCACCATTTATTTTTATTCCCCTGTTATTCCAATTTATCTGCTGAAAAATCATCTGTAAAGCTGAAGTAAAAAGTTTTGGAGAAATGGTATCTCCCTGCCTCACACCTTTACCAATTTTGATAGCTTCGGTATCTTTATGTAACCGAAATTTTGCACTTGCATTTTTATACACACGTTTCACCATGTCAATGTACACATCCTCAATGTCTGTTGATCTTAAAGAGTTGATGACTGCTGATGTTTTAATAGAGTCAAAGGCCTTCTCATAGTCAATAAATGCAACACACAATGGAAGTTCATATTCATGTGTTCTTTCAATTAATTCTCTTAATACTTGAATATGGTCCACTGTACTGAATCCACTTCGAAATCCAGCTTGTTCTCTTGGTTGAGCTGCATCTAATTTTTTCTGCAGGCGATGTGTTAGCACTTTTGTGAAGATTTTATAAATAGCAGGTAACAAGCTAATTGGTCGGTAATTTTTCAAATCCTCTTTATCACCTTTTTTATGCAAAAGAATTACTGTTGCAGAATCCCATTGGTTTGGTATGTTACCGCTGTTAAGACATTTGGTAAAGAATTTTGCAAGTATGTCTTCTACATATTCTCCAGCTTCTTTTAGGATATCTAATGTAATACCATCATCACCAGGGGCTCTTCCTTTCTTCATACTTTTTATTGCAAATGAAACTTCTTCTTTTAAGATTTTAGGAGCTGTTCCTTCGACTATCTCAGAGTCTTCGTTTAATTCACTGTTACTTTCGTATAGCTTTCTGTAGAATTCTTCAACTCTTCTAAGTATTTCTTCCCTATTTCTTGTTACAGTGCCATCCTCTCCTTTTAATGCAATGATGTGTTTCTTCCCAATAGACAAACTCCCTTTAACAACCCTAAGGCTCTTGTTGCTTTCAATGGCCTTCCTTACTAACTCACAATTGAATTTTCTTATATCTTCTTTCATGTTTTTGCGCAAAGTTTTGCAAAGTTCTACATACTCGATCTTGCAACTGGTATTTTGATTGTCCACCTTCATATCTCTTCGCCTTTTCATGAGCTGTTTCGTCTTCTCAGATAATTTGCTATTGTGCTTTTTACAGGTTACACCACCAATTTCCCCAGCAGTTTCAACTATTGTCTTAACAATGTTTTCATTTGCTTCTGAGATATCAATTTCTTCAATAAGTCCTTCCAGTGCAGAAAAGCGATTTTTTAATTCCAACTTGAATGCCTCGGTATTTGCTTTCAGTTTCATTAAATCCACCCTCTTACTTACTTGTTTCCTAATGAGCTTCTGCCTTTCTAGTTTAGTATTTAAGTGCATTTTACATCTCACCATTCGATGATCACTTCCAGTATTAAATCTGTTCAGTACGCTGCAATCTTCAATAATTGATTTCTTGTTTGCCAGTATATAGTCAATTTCGCTGGTTCCTCCATTGGGGTGTTTCCATGTCCATTTTCTTTGCGGTTTCTTCTTAAAAAATGAATTCATAATGCTAAGATTTTCAGCTTCTATAAATTTGATGAGGTAATTACCACTTTCATTCCTTTCCCCGTATCCGTATTTACCAACCGATGTCTCTCCTTGTTCCTGTTGTCCAATTCTTGCATTAAAATCTCCCATGATGAGTTTGATGTGTTGTTTCCCCTTGGTATGTAGCTGTTTGATTTCTTCATAGAATTCCTCAACCTCCTCGTCGGTATGGCTTGATGTTGGTGCATATGCCTGTACTATCTGAAGTTGGTATCGCTGGGTTAGTTGAACAACGAGCCTCGCTGCTCGATCTGACGTGCTTTCGACTTCAAGAAGGTAGTCTTTAATTCTTTTGTTGATTAAGAAGCCAACACCACTTGTTCTTCCAGTTTCCGTTCCTCTATAATAAAACAAATGTCCACTTTTAAGTTCCACCAACTCTTCACCTTTTCTTCTGACTTCACTGAGTCCTATAATGTCCCATTTGATCTTTTCAAGTTCCTCTTCCAATTCCTGAAGTTTTGCTTCAGAAGCAAGGGATCGTCCATTATACGTTGCCAAGGTCAATAACAAACGGCAGCCTGGGCCATTCCAGTGATTCTTAGCACCCCCTGCTTTCATGCCACGCTGACCGCTGCCTTGATCAGGAGCACTCCAGCACCTGGAGACTAGGGGCCATGGTTTCTGGTGTGTCAACATAATGGAGGAATTAGCCATAATTTCACCACGCTGGCTAGACGGGTTGGTGAATTAGCCCTCCCCTTCCGCCTTTCTATCCGTGCAGCAAATATTAATTTGCCTCATAAATAGAAAGCCCAGCCTGCACCACTTGAAGGCGGGGTAGGACACTAGGTTACTGGCCTGGCCGGTTCCACACATCGTCACATACGTTCAGCGTGTGGGTCTCCTTCCAGTTAGATACCAGCAACCCTTTTTTCATGCCAAATTATATATATATATAAGTGATTTAAAAGATTTAAACTTTAGATAATTTTGTTTGTTCAATGATAAGTAAGCGAAATGTTGCTACAAATAATGGAAAAAATTTTAAAATAAGGAAAGTTAGTCTGGTGTGTGTATGAGAAACAAATAGAAAGGAATGAAAAGCTCTTGGATAAGATTATAGATTTATTATGGGTTGGTGAACAATAGGAATGGGGCAGAAATAATAAGAAGGATAAGCTAGAGTTCAGTCATTGATGTAATAGGGAAAAGGGAAGGCCTTTTTTCCTTTGATAACGGTTTTCGATAACAAGTAAGGTAGTTACTAAATTGTTATACTCCACAAGTGAAAAAGTCACAAGGGCCAGTTTTTTGAAAATCTGGGAAAATTAATGAACATTGTAGTAATATGCAGTAAATGATAAGAATGTATTGTTACTGGAGCGACTTTTATAGACATATTGGTGGAGAAGGAGAAATATGAAGAGTGTCACACGGAGGTTGAAGACATGAATAAGAAAGTGAAGCCGATGAAGTAATAATGAATTAATCTTCTTCTTCAAAAAAAAACAAAAAAAAACAAAAAAAAAACGAAGAAGAAGAAGAATATATTTATTTACCTTCTGTTTTCAGGAAAGAGAGAAAAATCACGGTTGATAAAAGTTAGAGCTTGCTTAGCGTTTTCAGTTATAAAACACACAACTTTTCATCATTTTAAACTGCTGTAAATAAAATTATGTATTCTAATTTAAGCAAACCGAATCTCTAAAAGAATTTGAAAATATATGATTTATAGTAAATTTCATTTATTGCATAAAAATAAGAAATGTGTTTATGAATTCATGAATGTACTATTATTATATTCTAGAAGAAATATGATAATATATTGGAATCGAAGAAATGCAATCCGTCTCCGATAAAATGGTAAAATATATCAGACAGGTGACAATACAGACGTACGTTAAATAAATAAATAAATTGGTTAATTAATTCGAATTTATAATTGTAATAAATTTAGCGTGTGAGTGAAACGTTAAATGTAATATTTTAATTGTTTTTATTAGAGAATAGGTATTCTGAACAACTGTCCGTGAACTATTTTTCGCTCACCCCTCGTCTACGGCTTTGAAGAGGGCAGCCACCTAGGCGCTGTAGGACAGAAGACTATCAATTTTCGAGTGCCCATTGCTGTAAGTAACCCCACTTTTCTTCCATCCCCCGTTCTTGAAAGAAAAAAAAAAAAAAGCCCGTTTGAACCGCAGCAAAATGCGGCACTTTATATTGCTAAACACCTTCTATCATTCTACTTCAAAAGTAGAACTCTATCTAATGTTTTCGCTCTTCAGAGAATAGTCTCGTTTGAGACAATATTGTCTCAGCAGAAGCTTCATAATCTGTCGAGATTCACGAACAGAACTTCAGGAAAACTGTTTGCCCTCCTCGTGTTTTTTTCTTAGGTGTCGTCTCTTAAAATCGCTGTACCCCCATGATAGCCTTTTAGATAAATTTGTGGGGTATGGCGCCAGCGAGTGAAAAATTTGTGAAGAGTGGTTTGTTTCCTTACTTGCACAAACCGCAGAATTTTGTGTTCAAGATTAGGCGATCCTTTATTTGGGGATTTTTATTTATTTTAAATATCAACCATTTAGGGCTACTGCATTTCTAATGTACTACTCTGATGTTTCAAGACGTTTCATGAAAAATGAAATATTTTCAGTCAGAAAAAACTTGCTTTACATTTGTTTATTGTCATGATAGATGGCGTGTTATTTATGGACTACCAATAATGGACCCTCAATCCATAAGTGATTAATAAAATGTGTGTGATGTATTACATCAAACAAATATACATTAGCAAAATATTAACTGTTTTATACAATGATGAGAAATTAAACCAGATTTTCTCTTATAAAGCAAAATGTTATCATTACGTAAACTTCCTATACACTCATGTTAGAAATGATTTTGAACATTCAGGATACACTTTTGATCTATAACTGATATTGATAAAAAATGGAAATATATTTAAATTTGATTGGCTGATGCTTACGAACCAGATTACAGACCCTTTATATGTTGCGTTTCAATCAGCGTGAGATTAACTCATGTCGAAAATCACATTAAAGAATTACATGATTATCAGTATATTTATTACTAAGGATCATTTTACACATTTTTAGAAGGCCAGGATCAAAACCGAAAATCTCATATTACTTGTCTTTCGAAGGGAAATTGACACCTTTTCTGCATTTGATAGGAAAAATTAGTGTACCCACTGCATTTCTTTTTATTAAATTAACTATTTACTTAGCTACCAATTGGTTTTAAATCAAGCAATAGACAATTAGAAAATTTGCTTGTTGTTGTCACACTGGAGAAAAAACAAATATATTTATGATTCTCTAAGACCTAAAGTTTTCGGAGGAATTTGAACCTGTGTTGTCTAAAGATTCAAATCCGGACTACGGATTTGTACAAAAACAGGAACAACAAAAAGAAAACCACGCCTATTACATTATAATTTATCCGAGATGACTTAAAATTAATTAAAATTTATGAAAAATATTATCGAATTATAAAACTTTAAATATGAACTCAAGAAGGTTATGTATAAAAGGTTATATATATCATGTAAAATGATTTGACGTAGCATTTACGCAGAATAGATTTATAAGTCGAAGTTAACGTTATATGTCTATAACGTTGACTTTTCTACTTATGAGTCAAAAGAGATTGCTATATAAACTTCCAAGTGTATGATTCAAAATGACACATATACGCAGTAAAATACGTAGGCACGTATCTATGTTAAATTTGACCCGCAATTGGGAAGATAAAATGTTTGTGCGCTACTGAGAATTTGCGGTTTCCGAGACTGTTTTGTTTTGATTCAGATAAAATTTTCCAGTGAAAATATCAACATAAAATTTAGCCTATATTTTTATTTGGACATTATTTTTGAAATAAAAGTTACAGTATTTTACAAAATATAATCGTAATATAAAGAAGATTTAATCCATTCAACCAAACTAAAAATAGAAAGAGTGATAGGCAGAATATCCTTAGTGGTGTGTTGCTACACGTCGCCAGTTATGGGTTAAAAGCCATAGTTGGTATTAAACATAAAGGTTATAGTTATGCTATAATAATTTGTTTTCCGTAGAAGTTTGTAAAAATTATGCAGAACATATAAAATAATAGGGTGGTTTTAAACACAGAATTATGCAGCATTTGGGAAAATAGAAAGCAAATATTTGCATTTTGAAATTTAAACAAATGTCAGAACAGAAAATCTCCAAAATAATCACGGTATATGCTTTTCATTGTGGGTAACTTTGAACTAACACAGTTGATGTTCACATTTAAGACAAATGCTGTCGAATCAAGAAGATAGTTAATTGAAATTGGTTATTGTTGATTTTTTCAATAGATTCTTTGTTTAATTTACTTAATTTTTTTCAAGAATGCAACCTTTGTGTTATATACAGACCTAAAGATGGATATATGGATGGACGGAAGAATAGCTTTTTAAGCAAAGCAAAACTTACGCTCCCGCAAGTTAATATATATAATAATAATTATTATATATCAAAAGATTGTTATGTTGTTTTATTTGTTATTTATATTTTTTTAACAAAATTCCACCTTTTCACTAAAGGTGTTTTGACGAATTCCTGTCAAAATTTAAAATCAAGACAAAAAACAAATCAGTAATTATGACTGTAATTCCTAACAGGCGCGTTATAATGGAAAATGAATGGAAAATTGAAATGTTTTGGAAAATGAATGCAAGCTCAATTGTTTTAAGTGTTTAATTTTATAGCAATTACTTTAATGCTCCTTTAAATGAATCAGGAAATTGGAAAACGGATCAACCCAAAACGGCCTTTGAAATAGTCACCTTGCCAGAGTGATACGATGGCTAACATTTGAGGACTATGGATTCATTTTGTTGGCCATAACTATTGGCGTAATTAGGGAGGTGGTAGCTTAGCTCTTTTGAGAGGAAAATGTAGCCCCCACCCCTACATAAATAAAAGTTACAAAATCATTCTATGTGCGGAGTTGTGCCACCCCCAGACTTCGTGACTAGTTACGCCAGTGGGTACAACTGCCAATAAGCTTAGATATACCATGTATTGTGCCATGTAGGTAACATTAATATTTTGAACAGTTTTAGGGAAAAAAATTAAACACGAGAGAAAAACTCACCCTCTCAGCTCATCCGTAAATCCAGAACAAGCTTATATTCAGCTTGTAACTTTTCGTGACCTTTTCGACATCCATGTTAATTATTTTACATTCTTACGTATATATTCAATTTTCCTTAATTCATAAATATAAAAATATAAGCATGTAATTTTTGCATAATCAACCTTTATAAGCATGTAAGGTAAGTGTGTAATCGTCTGGGTTATAGCTCAGTTTTAAAGTGTTCGGCTGTGGATTGACAAGTCCTTCGTTCAAACCCGGATATACCCCATTATTTTTTTTTTCCGTTCAAATTAACCTTTTGAGCAGTTTTATGGAAAATAATCAAACGCAAATGAAAAAAAAAAAGCTCATCCTTTCAGCTTATCCGTATAAATCCAGCACAAGCTTATATTCAGCTTGTAACTTTCCGTGATCCCTTCGACATCCATGTTAATTATGTTTTAAGATATTATTACCCTTCACAGGGATAACACAATTGCCAAATATTGGTCAACACACAAAGCCACCGGGGCGAGTTTTTTGTGAGTTTTTCATAGGGGACTTTTTTTATTACAAATAAATTTGACACCCACGTATTAGTAGCTCAAACTAGAGCTATTTTTGTTTGGGAGAAAAAGAGACGCCGTCCTCATCTCGGATTCGAACCAGGGTCCCCGCGTTGAGCCCGCGGTGTCTTGACCTTATGATGTTAATTATTTTACATTCTTAGGCACATATACAGTTTTCCTTTATTCACAAAGATAAAAATATAAACATGCAATTTTATATATTCAACCTGTATAAGCAAATAAGGTAACGATCTAATCGTCGGGAGTATACCTCCCTAGTAAAGTGTTCGACTGCAGGTCGAGAGAGCCCTTGTTCAAACCTTGGTGTGCCCTGTTTTTTTTGTTTTTTTAAATTAACCTTTTGAGCAGTTTTAGGGAAAAAATTAAACACCATGAGAGAAAAGCTCACCCTTTCAGCTTATCCGTAAATCCAACACAAGCTTATGGTAGAACATTCGGCAGCATATCAAAAGGTCCCCCAACACTGCTACTTGCTTGTTCTTTTTTTTTTCTTCAGGTTATTAAATCATTTTACTATACAGTCGTTCTTCGCTATTCGCGGGGGTTACATTCCACGAACTATCCGCGAATGGCAAAACCGTGAATAGCAAAATCAAAACTATATGTAAAAAAAGTGGGTGGGTGGGGAAAAGTGGTGCGTACATAGCAATTGTTTTGCATATGAAATGTTGTACGTTACTACATATTTACGAAAAAATCGTAAACAATACTTTTTGACGCATATTTTATAAATAGCGCCAACTTTGAATAGCTCGACTGACTTACTTTTTCGCGTAATATAGCATTGGCTAGAGTTTGCCCCGTGTATATATATATATACACGTATATATATATACTTTCTCTATCTATATAGTATGTGTATACTCTGTCCGTTTAGTTTTAGTACGCAATACAGTAGGTCTATGCGTAATAGTATGTATACACCATTGGTTTGACCTACAAATTTCTAATTTTCCTAAAAAATTTATTTTTTGAAATTTAGAAAATCAATCGCCAATAGTCGAAACCGCGAATATCAAACCAGCGAATGGCGAGAGACGACTGTATTCGTTATGTCAAGTTTGACCAATTTGAATTTATTCGAAAATGAGATTAAAGACCTTTCTCTTAAACAGAAGTATATGGTAAACCTTGACGAATTCATGAAATTTAGTTTGTTTATAATATATTGAGATATCAATATTTCGACTTTTATCTTGTTTGCTTGATTACCTCTCTGATGATTTGAACTATGCCTTTTTATTTATTTTTTTTCCTTATTTTTATTGGAGCGTGTCAAGCCGATCTTGTTCTGTTTTTCCCCGGTCATCTAATTAACATATTTGTACAATTGAACTTACTTGTGTAATCGAACTACCATACTTGTATAATTGAGCTTATTCGTGTAATCAAATAATAACGCATATTTAACCTAATTATTCAACCTAATTACAATTTTGGTGATACATTCTGCCATGTGATATTCTTGATATTATGTTGATATTCCTAACTTTAGGATTAAAGATGTTAACTTGTGATGAGGCTAGAAATGGAGAAGAGCAGAAAGCTACAGCTTGTTACATGGCTCTTCTCCAGATGGGTTACGTATTAGATAAATCGTTTTTTACAGATTTACTGATTTGATATTGTTACTGCATATTTATAAATTTGATGGTGAATAGAACTTTAAATTTGTGTTAATTTATGGCTTCATTTGAGAAAACTGTGACGAGGGGCAGAGTGAAGCCTAAGTTAACGTGTGTAATTTTAATTCAGATTGAGATCAAGATCTGGATTGGGAACAGATTTAAAAAGAAATTATGAATTTTCTATGTGACTGTAGCAGGATTTTGATGAGTTAGTATTTATAACATACAGAGATTGAATTTTCATATAAATTGCTTGAAATTACATGGTTAGCTTGGCTTCAAATGGTTTGTGACGTTGCATTACATACATTGCGTCCAAGGCTGGGATGGCGTTATATTTGTTTCCGATCAAGTCTAGTAAAACATTTTCAACGTTAAATGTCAGCACTTGTTGAGAGAAGATTTAACAATATTATATATAGAACAAATAAGTCAAATATTAAAAATTTGAATTGATTGAAGTGTATATAGAGTTTTCAAAAAGAAATATAATAGTACATTTTATATTAAAACGTATCAACCACTGTTTATAATTTACAAGTAATTTATGAATATTAATTGCACACTTAAATTGTTGCACACGTTTTATATATTATTTGAAGATACCATGATTAAAGAAAGCATTTAGCTATCTGATAAATCCATGGACCCTTTCACAACACAAAAGCGATATTTTATGTAAACATCAGTCAATCACTAAAAAAACTGCATAAATTTTGAGTCAATATTCAATTAATATGATAACATAAAAGGTTTTAATTAGCTTGAAAACTATGGAT
Organism: Dysdera silvatica; assembly: GCA_006491805.2. Classification (NCBI taxonomy): domain Eukaryota; kingdom Metazoa; phylum Arthropoda; class Arachnida; order Araneae; family Dysderidae; genus Dysdera; species Dysdera silvatica. The sequence goes on along the minus strand of QLNU02015360.1, from coordinate 302,906,106 downwards.
TTTGTTTAAATTTCGCAGGTATTCAGGAATTTCAGTTCAAAGTTTAAGTTCAATTGAATTTATATTTTGTAGCAAGTAAGTGCATTTAGCAGTCTTAGGTTTTCTTAAACGAGTATCGGAATTTTATGCTCGAGATAATCCCACCTTACAATATCAATGAATTTATTATGCCGTATTCTTTCGTATCTTATTATTATATAGCAATATAGTTATAGCTTTTCATAATACAGTTAAGGCAATGCTGTTGGCAATACAGTCAAGGAAATTCTTGTTCGTAATACAGTTAATGAAATTCTTGTTCGTAATACAGTTAATGAAATTCTTGTTCGTAATACAGTTAAATATTTATCCTAATACAGCTAAGGTAATGTTGCTTGTAATGTAGCTGAAATAGTGTTCTTAATAATACAGCTTAAGTACTGTTTTTCATAATAAACGGTTAATGGTGTTCGTAATGCAGTGAAAGTACTGGTTGTGATGCAGTCAACGAAGAAAAAAAAAGATGATTCAGGCACCCTCCTAGTGACGGTAATGTCATGCATTTCACCGCACGTTTTTTAGAATTAATGAAACTAAAAATAAAATAAAATGCTTTGAAGGAAAAAAAAAAAGACCGGGATATGAATCCCGAGTGAGAGATGTCCCCTCTCTAATTTTTTGTATGGTGTAACGCGTGCAGAAGCAAGCGACCGCATTTTGTGGGTGGGCGCCTTTTTGTCGCTAGGGTGAAGTCACCTTGATAAATATCCCTTCCTGAGGAGTACTGAAAATAGGAAAATATTCTATCCTGATGAGGGGTAAGGGGTGAAGGAAGTCAACACGTGCCTGCACACACGCACATATGGTTGCTGCTCAGGATGCAAAAAAGAACCGAGGACAGCTGCAATGATCTTGATACACGGTTATGGAGATACACTACCAAATAGTTTGATGATGATCTGTTTAATACTTTACACCATAAAAGCAAAGCCATAGAATTTGGAACATATAAGCTATATTTTTGTTTGGTTCATATCCTATCCGTGCTAAAGATACATTTTGATAGTATCACTAAAAGCAAAATCAAGGATACTATTAGGTTAAATATTTATTTAATTCTTCATTCATTATCACGTTATGTAATTGCTGTGTTAGTTGTAACTGCAGATTTTTAAATAACGTTTAAAGGATATTGACCATTTTAGCAGGGCTACTTATAAATCCGATTTTTTTTTTTTTTTCAATTTTTGATAATCGGAAAAAATTAAAACCAGAGTCTGGGGTTTAACTCATTTAAATTCAGGTTCCACGAGCACGTCAAATCTATATATAACAGATAAAAAGTAGTGATACTATGATTTGTACCTTACATATGATCTAGTTATTTGGATAAGGCTTTCAAAGATAGTGGAATCTCAATAATTCGAACCTTGATAACTAGAAGTCCTCGGTAGTCAAAGTAATCCCATTCTCCTTGAACTTCCTTTCAATCCTGATAACTCAATAAAGTAGATAATTTGAGGTAAACTCACTTTTCCTTGGAAATTTGAATTATACAGATTCCACTTTAAGTAAAATGGAGTTCGTTTCTTTTCTGCTTTTTCTAACAGATGGATAATAATATTTTGAGTATTAATGAATTCCGTTTTTCAAATATCTTTAGAGTGCACGATGATTCTTAAATAACGAATCTCAGTACACTTCTTTGATTTTAATTTTCTCTAACGCAATATTAAAATATTTTGAAAATTTACATACCCCTGATTTCGCGTTTATTCACCCAAGTAGAATACGACGCCATCGTCAAGATGCAGATTGTTCTCAAACGTCGTAGAACTACAGGGCCAAAATGTGCCTTTTTACCTTGTTGTACATCAGAGTTTTAACTATTTAATTACATTCGATTTTAGCATCTCATAAAACTCGATAAATTTAAGCATTTCCAATTATAGAATTTGAACGTTGATATTTCTTATGTTGTTTTTTAAATCAAAAATTATTTTTTTATTTGTAGAGGGATAAGAGTTGCTGCGACTTCCGTAAAGACGTTAAACAACTCGAACATTTGGACGACGTTACGACGTCGGATGATGGGATAGGGACAGCTTTCCAACGTTTTTGGCACCTTGCTGTATTGCTTGGGTAAATTTAATAAAACTTTGGCCATAAAATTTTTCTGAATTTTTTGTAGAGAAGTGTTAAAAATTAATTTGAAATTAAAAAGTAAAAATAATTAAATATTACAGCATTAGTTTTTAGTAATTAATTACATATATCTAATAAAAACAACACTGAATAATGTTAAAAATCCGAAAATTCCCTTTTTCCCCACCTTGATTTCTAATTTTGTCTGCTTGATTCCATTTCATTACACATATTATACTTTTATATATATTTCCCCCTTATTTTCACTATTTTAACTAAATTCAAGTTGAAAATTATCTTCATTAGTGTTAATCCAAATTATCTTCAGTGTTAATCGTTTTAAGTGTGCTACTATTGGTAATTTTAAATTTTTATAAAAACACTTCCTTCCTGAATGAATCTCGTAAGTCGATGGAAAGCTCCGATTAAAATTTTCTATAATTTTTCTGCAATTATATTCGGGTGACATTGCACGTTATAAAACAATAAAAAAGGTATTTCGAAAAATATATTTTTATCCACTTTAAAATATATAGTATACAGGAAAACCTCGGTTATTGAGATTAATTGTGCCAACGAAAACACCGCAGTAATCGAAACTGAGATAATCAGGACCATACAGTATATGGAAAATCGTTTATTTCTGCCGAAACTTCGAAAATTACAAAGTTTTGAAATGACAAAAAAATAAAGGTAATGATGCCAAAATATTGTTTAAAGATTATCAATCAATCAAAATGTATTTTGCTGGTTAAAATATATACATAAAAAAATAACATACTTTATAAAATAGTCATTACATGCAGCGAGGAAAACAATGACAAAGGTTTAAGAAACGTAACTTGGTCATTGTACCCCCCCAAAAAAATAAATAAATAAAAAGTAAAAAGTAAAAAGTCAAGCAAGCCTCAGGTATTTATTAGTGCCAAGTCAAAGTGAAGAATATACGAAATCAGCGTTATAAAATCGAACCATTCATAAAATACAATAAATTAAAAATTTACACCATATATAAAATATAATAAATTAAAATCAATCTATTTATAAAATACAATAATCAAAAATTTATACCATTTATGAAATGTAATAAATTAAGACGAATCTATTTATAAAATACAGTAATTAAAAGAAAATAATAGTAAAATAATAATTAGTAACGTGAAACACTGTGTTAAAACTATAATAAACTATTTAAACACGACTACCACTGTTAAAATTAACTGTGGTAGTCGTGTTTAAATAGTTTATTATAATAAAATAACATTCATTCCTGATCAAGAAAATACTGCTTGATTACTTCTCTGAAACCGTAAAAAGATATTTGTCCTTTTAGATGCATCGGCATAGAATTCCAAAGTTTAATTCCAATATAACTTAAGTTAGCATGCATTAAGTTAGTCTTTATTTTTGGCACCACAAATAAATTCTTAGTTCTAGTTAAGTAATTATGTGTAGTTGTTTTCAGAGTCGCCAAATTATAATAAATATTATTACGAGTTAAATTAAACATGAACAGACTTAATTTAAAATTATATAAATTTCTAAAAGATGTGAATTTATCTATTTCCTGTCCGTTGTGAAAGAGCCTGATATACCTATTTTGTAGAGTTACAATGCGCCTTGATAATACCTTCGTAGTAGAACCCCAAACTAGCAAACAATATTGTAAATGTGAATATATTAATGTGTAATATAATTTATTAAGTATATTATTATGCAGAAAATATGCGTTATTTTTAATAATTCCAATATTTCTGCTAATTTTTTTACATATATAATCAATATATTTATCCCATTTTAGGTTATCTTGAAAAATCACACCTAAGAATTTGGTATGTGTAACTTATATTATAGAACTATTATTCAAAGTTATAGACGGATAAGTTAAATTACCTTTTTTTCTATGAAAATAGATGCAGTTTGTTTTATTAATATTTAGTATTAGAAAATTATTCTGTAACCACTCACAGCAATTTTTCGAAATAACATTTGCCTTGATAGCCAGTTCCGGTAGGTCATCAGAAAAAAAAAAAAAAAAGAAATTGGTATCATCGGCGTGGGCTGTGATAGTACAATTAGCAATATTGAAAAATAAATCATTAACATATATTAGAAAAAGTATCGGACCAAGTATGGAGCCTTGGGGGATGCCACACATGATTGTTTTTAAAGAAGATTTAACGCCAAAAATTTTAACATATTGTCTGCGGTTGTTAAGATAATTTTGCATAAGAAATTTGACAGTGTCACGAAGGCCCAACTATTCTAATTTACTGAGAAATATGTCATGTCTAACGGTGTCAAAAGTGCGAGACAAATCCAAAAAAAGACCAATAGCCGGATATCCCGCGTCTAATTGTGTTTGAAGTTTTCCAATTACATGAAGTAAGGCCTGTTCAGTAGAACAACCCTCACGGAAGCTAAATTAGTAACCATGTAATATTTTATTTTTATCCAAATAATCATTTAGTCTTTTCACAAGAAATTGTTCAAAAATTTTAGAAAAGGTGGTCAAAATAGATATTGGACGATAATTACCCATATCAGTTTTAACACCAGCTTTATGAATTACAATAACTTTTGACAATCTAAATGAATGTGGGATTATTCCAGTTGAAAAAATCAAGTTTAAAATGTATTTTAAAGGTAACCATATGGTATCCGCTACATATCGAATTAACAAAGGAGAGATCAAATCATGACCAGGTCCTTTGTTAACATAGTAATATAATAATGATATAATAATATAATAATATAATAAAATAATATAATGACATAATGATATAATAACATAATAATGAGTAATAAGTAAATTTCTGAGTTCTTCATCAGTTATAGCCTAACAAAAAAGGGAAGTAGTTACATGATTTTTAAAATATTTTTAAAGTTATTATTTTTGGTAAAGTTAATGTAAGCTTTGATGGCTGGTCAATAAAAAATTCGTTAAAAATATTTACTATATAAGGCAATGACATTATAATTTTATCATTATGAAAAATTTTACTTGGCATATTTTTTAAGGATTGTTTTCCCATGAGAGTATTAATACCTTTCCAGCAGTCACGAGGTGACGTAAAAAAGAACAAATTGTTATAGTAGTTCCTCTTAGCTTGCTTAACTTTTTTTATTTAAGTCATTTTTATGAGTCTTAAAGCATGTCCAGTCTTGTAGGTTTTTAGTTTTAATAAATTTTGAAAATAATTTATGTTTTGTTTTAATCATATTTAGAAGATTTCTAGTTATCCAAATTTTCTTTTTTTCTTCTTATGGTAATTGAATGAATTACAATTTTTTTTATAAGTCAGAAAAATAAATATCTGAGAAAATCGCATAAAATTCATTAAAAACAAGATCTGGATAAGACTGTTCATAAACATTATCCCATGATGCATTAAGTAAACCGTATGATATATTTTCTAGATTAGTAGGAGTAATAAATTTCATTGAGCCTGAAGACCTCAGTGTACAAGTTTTTAAATTGAACTCAAACCCACAGCATAAAAAAATTGGTAAATGATCTGATAAATGGCAATCAAGAACACCAGACACAACAACAGTAGACAGATTTGTGATGCATAAGTCAAGAATAGATTGCCTAGTACAAGTAATCCTAGTAGGTAACGGCATTGTGTTATAACAAGAGAAATAAAGAAGTAAGTCATTAAAAAATTGAGAGCTAGGATTTGTTTGACTAAAATAAATATTAAAATCACCAAGAAGAACAACTTCTTTTTTCTTCTTTATAAATGTTGACATGATCAAATAATTCGTTAAAAAATAAAAAAAACATTGATATATTACCCTTAGGAGGACGATATGCAAGAGAAATAAAACAATTATTAAGTTCAACTGTCAAATTTTCTATTTGGTCTTGTATTAAAATAAATGAAGAGTTTATAACAGTATCAAGAGTTATATCAACAAACATCATAACACTGCCACCAGATTTTCCAGCTGCTCGACCCAAAACAAAAGCTTTATAACCTGGTAATTCCAGAGTATTATCTTCGGTAAGGCCATGTCTCCGTCACACATATGATGTTCAAGTTATAATCAAGATCACAAAGGAGATCAGTTACACTGTCAAACTTGCCAGTAATACATCGAGCATTAAAGCAAAGAATACTGAGATTATGTCTCAAGGTGTGCAGTAATACTATAATATCATTTACTTGATAATAAGAAGATGTAGACATTATAATTAGAAAAACTCAAAAGAATACATCAGCAAAAGGACATAAATTAGCTAAGTGGAAGATCACTCATATCATCAATATGTATAATGCCAGTGTTCTCATTTTTCTTCAACTTAACTCTACCATTAACCGTCCAAAGGAACTTCCATTCACCTGATTTTTAAGTTGTAATGCTTTAGAGAACAGTAGTTTTTTGTGGGCATAAATATTCATTTACAAACACAGGTTGAAGAGGAGTTGAAAAACTAATATCCGTAGTTCGTATTTTAGATTTCTTTACTCTCCTAAGAAATTCTTCACGTAAGTGTCGATTTACAAATTTAGCTATAATAGCCCTCTTCGACTGATCAGTTCTGGAGGGAACTCTATGCACTATGTCCATATCTTTGTAATGAATTGGCAATCCCAGTTTATCACCTATATTAGCAATCAATTCATAACAATCCTCATTTTGCTGTTCTGGTATACCACGTGTTTCCAAATTATTATTTCTAGAATACTCTTCCGAATGGATAACTTGGTTATTTAAAATCGAAATATTATCGCTTAGTTTTTTTTATTTTCAGATTTTAGCTTTTTATTTTCAATCACCAATTGCTTAAATTCAGTACTTATATCATGAAAGGATGTCCGCATAGATTCAAATGTTTCATTCATGTGTAACATTGATTCCTTCAATGAGCGTAGCTCCAGTAAAATAAGCTTAGTTTCCGATAATTCTGTTTTAATCAGATCGCAATTTTTCTCAATTGTAATCCACCTGTTACTTAGATCACAGACAAGATTACACACATTCTGATCAGGGAATCCCCTACGTAAAGAATCCAAATCTAGCACGGTACCATCTAGTTCGCTAAATTCAGAGACCATTGATTGTGTGGGATCAGTTTCAATAACTTCGTTATCGTTTTGTAAAACATTTGATTCCTCCAAGCAAACATTACATTTCCAAATTTTGAGTTGCTTTTTACCCATTTTGTGTTCTTAGAATTACTGATCTGTACACACTGCATGTAAAACTTATTTTGACATACATTACATGAAACAAATCGCATACCATGCTTTAGTTCAGAACTGCACATTACACAGGACATTTTAGCAGTAATATAACGAATATACTAGGACAGGCCCTATATCAGGCCAAAGTAATGTAGCATAATGTTTGTAAACAACAAAATGGCGGATATCAACATAAGGAAGCCGGAAAATATGAAGACTTGTAATAGAGTCAAATTAGATTATTTTCTGAACAAACAAATTCATATTTACAAACCGCAGAACTCACGAATTTCACTGTCGTTGAAAATACTTTGGCAAAACAACAGGTCCATTAAAAATGACAAAAAAACAAAAAAAAAACAGAGCTAATAAAACAACGTAATTACTGACCGACAGCTTGACTTAGGTTACTAAATAATGTTGCACGATGTTACCTATAAACAAAACAAACTAGGTATGTACAATACTGTTACTGTATACATATATATGTTATACTATACGTACTAATGCTTATTGTTTAAAAAATAATTCAGGAGATTTGTTCGCTGCACATTTATCTTTTTTTCTTCGTACACCATTTTGTGACAACGAATTGAATTGTCTTTACGCACCTTGGAAGAACATTCAGAGTTGGGTATTGAATCCATAAGCATTTGCTTACAAATTTTCCGAATATGAAACATTTCTTTTAATTTTTTAAAGCAAATTTCTTTGTTATTGTTTCCACTTCACCTGCCTCAGCAACATGCATTTATATCGAAAATTTAAATACTGCAACAGCCTCATTGGAGATGTTTCTGGCTACAGATCGGAAATGTACTATTACTAGCATCGGGCATTAGCTCCCGCGTTTATTGAAGTAAACTCATCTACAAAATAAATGCTAATTACTGTACTAATTGTATAATATATTATGTAACATAGTAATACTAAAATTTTAACTAAAATTATATATGAAATGTATAAAACATAAAATTAAAATGTAAAATTATATTATGAAATATATCTAAAATTTTTTTTCATTTGTCGTTTTTGGCATCTTCAAATACCGCAATACATCAAAATCCTCAGTAATCGAAACTGAAATAACCAGGGTTTTTACTCCTTTTTTACATGACTTTACTAAATTGCAAATTTAACAGTTCTAGAGAGGGAAAGGGAGAGAGAGAGAGAGAGAGAGAGAGAGAATTAAAGAGAAATTCTCACAGCATGATATGGAATTATCAAATATCATGGTTTGATTTATTTATTAAACATTTATAAAGATTAAGCTTACTAAGCAGTTACCTCAAATTTGTGCTCTTAACAAATGGAAATGTTTTAAATATCCCAGATGATTCCTAAAATGACAAATATTTCCACTAAAATTTCACACTTGCATAAATCCGATAAAAAACATTTTATGAATATGAATTTTACCTTGCACGCGCGCCCGTGCTTGTAATTTTTGAGTAAATTTGAGGATTGAGAGAAATATATTTTTTTACTTTGTGTATAATATAAAATTTTGAAATCTAAGTTGAAGAGAAGGACTACAAGTCTGTATACCTGTATAAACGAAGTGATGAGTCTTTATGAAACAAAACTGCTGAATTGCAAACTGGGTCTCGCCCTACCACGGGCCTAATGCTATCATTAAGGATAAGGATCATGGATCTTACTTAAAATTTTAAATGTTAATAAATACTTATATATATTTGAATTTTTTCGTGTGCATGTATGCAACTATAAAGAACAAATAATTGTATACTTTTTTAAGCTTGACTGAATTTATATGAAAATTTGTAAAGACGAGAAATATGAAGAAAATAAATCGATTTCGATATGTCAACGTATTTTAAAATACGTTGAGTCAACAATTATTGACGTTAAAGTTAATAAGTTGTTCACGTTTTATGCCTTCCGCGTTATCAAGGGAGCTTTAATGTTTTGTTTTAAATTATACATAATCGAACATAAGTCTTATCATAGAAAGCAGATGGTTCCTATCGTCGGCTGTCTCGGTGTTTCGTCAGTTTACAAGTGATTTTTTATTTATATTCAGTCTGATAATAAATAGCAGCAGCCCAAGCTTTATGTATTCAACAGTAAAGTATTATTGCACTCCACAAAAACGCTGTATATGTGTTCCTCGGAAATGTAGGACTATGCAAATTAATTCTGTGTAGGGCTTTGGGGCAGCTAGTCGAGATCTAGAGGTAGCGGGGGGGTGCTGTGGCGCCCAATCCAAAGTTCCATGCATAGCATTTATTTGTAATTTTTGTTTTTCTAAGGTCTAATGTTTTCTAAGGAGGGCTAAGCCACCCCTGTTCCCCTCCCTAGTTACGCTAATGACGGGGCCACCGTATTGTCCGTTCACGAAAAATAGTCCGATGGAAGCAGGTATATGGCAGTAGGATGATAGCAGAAGTGGTGGGGGGGGGGACTTCGTTTCAGAACTTGTTTGCAGACAAACATTCGCTAAAATCCAGTTCTGAAATTGGGTCCCCCTCTACTGTAATCGGCTAGGCCGTTTGTGACGTCACCTACCGTTATTTCTAGCTGTTTCATCGGACTACTTTTCGTGAACGGAGATTAGTATCAACGGAGTCTATACAGAGGCTTTATTAGTTGTTAATTGTGTTTACTGTAGAGATGTGCAAAATCGGTCGCCAACTGAATCAAAGTGACGATTTTGCCTGTCACTTATGAGGGAACCTTACAAGAATTCGACGTCTGATTTTTGTTTTAAATTATACACACGAAAAAGTCGTTAAATGAAGAATAATGGAGCAAAAAATTTTCCGACTCACGTCTAAGAGCACAGATATAGCCCTCTGAAATTCCAAGAATTTTAGAAAAATTCAGTAAATTGTATTGAAATTTCACATATCGTTGCTATATCCTATGAGTAGCAACCACGTGTGTATACACTAGATAGAAAAACACTAGCATACGCGGGATTGGATTTCGGAAGGGGGTAGAACTTCGATTTTGGGGGGTGGAGGAAATCCTGAATACCTTAAATGATCTTTACTTTTACTTTTTCAATGTTAGCTTTTTCTTTTCGAAGGAGGCAGTAGCCCCATCACCCCCTTTCAGTACAACCCTGTTGAAAAGGGAACTGTTGAACATTTCAATGGACAATTTTTTTTAATTATAACAGCAATGGTGTAAAAAGGTGTTCTTATAGTCGAGAAGTATGGGCTTTTAACCTTAGACAGTATAGGTGGGAAAATAAAACTTGCCAGGATAGGTGAGGTACAAAGAAGCTTTAATCTTTAATTAGCTGAACAACATTCAAACTGAACATTATTTAGGCAAATATCCATTAAACATGGGGAAATGTGTTTTTCTTCAGTGTTATGCCTTTATCTCTTGTCACTGACCACTCACAGTCCACTTTTTAGTCATCAGGATGACACTAGAAGCATAACATTCCTCGGTGGTCTGGACATACTGGTTTGAGGCAACTGGCACACTGAAAGGCAGTTTTCTTATCTTTTGCTCTCGGACATAGACGACGAGAAGGGGTAGGGGAGCAGCAAAGGCTGCAGCCCAGGGGCCTGGATGAAGTTTAGGGGCCCGCGCTGGCAAGGACCTATGCTGTGGGGAGGGGGGCAAAAGTGGTCGTGGGCCGGTCGAAGTGAGCCCGTCTTGGCTCTAGGCGCCCCTGCTCTAGGACAGAACGAGCATCACCTTTTGCTTCCCCCAAGTTGAGGCGGCTGTTGCTTGGACCAACCATTGGAAGAAAGTGCACTAGATACGAGCTTTTAGGGACAGCATCGTTATTAGATGAACCACTATTCGGCGCATGCGTGTGGACTTTGCGTAAATTTTCACATTAAGTACTATACTGCCAATTCAGTGCATTTTTCTTCATTTTCAACGCCTTTTTTATATTCCGTTGCGTAAAATTTCGCATTAAGTACTATATTGTCAATTCAGTGCGTTTTTCTTAATTTCAACGATTTTTTAATATTCACTTTGGAGAAAAGACAGTTTAGGAAATAAAGTTACTTCTTTAGGTGCAGTGCGAAAACTGTCAACTACTGCCCTCTCATGTCAGCTAATTTGGAAATATCGTAAGGTGTATTATTATTTTACGAAGTGAATAATTTTCATTGTTGAAGATATATTCTTTGCATCAAAGTAAGTTTTAATGGTATTTTTCTTTTTATACTACATGTTATATATAGTAAAATCTCCCTAAGGCGACCACCGTCGGTTCAGTGAAAAGGCGGTCGCTTAGAGAGGTGGTCTCTGAATGGAGGTAAATTTAGCATTGGGTCTATGGGAGAGGAAGCAAATCTGTTTCCAGAAAAGGTGGCCATTAAGAGAGGTTTTACTGTATTTATATTAATATAAGTTTACTTTATAACTTTTCATTTCCATGTGGGTTTGAATTTGCTCCCCCTGTTTGCTTTTATTGTGCATTGTAGGCTAATACTTATATTTTAATTTATACTATCGTGGATTTTGAAAATAATATTTTACAATACGGTTGATTAAAAAAATTGTGAAGAATTTATTTAATATTTTTTTTTTATTGGAAATTTTTCGCAACTTGCAATGTTATGCAAAACGAACTAAAAATGTACTTTTTAACGTAAAAAGTTTTAAATATATATACTTTCTCAGAATGCGGAGTAGAGGTTATAACGACCAACCGCATATAACGACGGAATTTTTACAAGAAGTTTGGTTTGCTATTCTACTCCATACTAAATATATCGGTTATAACGACATCGTATATAACGACGAAACCTGCTATAACGACGGCGATTTTGTAGTCTACGTAGATTCTAAGTAGGGAAATTCGTATCGGATATAACGACGTCAGACAAATAGTATTTAAATACGTTCGTAGGGGATTGAATGTTCGTCGTTCGTAACTCAGTTGGTAGAGTCCCCGCTCGGATTGCACAAGGTCGTGGGATCGTGCCCCACCGAACGCAAAAAACATTCCTTTCTTTTCGAACGTTTCACCATCTAATCACGCCATAACATCGGCGTTAATATTACTACGCCAATAAACGTTGATTGATTGACATTGTTCTTTGATTTAATCTGCGTAGTGTTCGACTTATATAAATGTCTCTGTAGGTGTGTGTATTAAA
>QLNU02015360.1:302870376-302888462 GCA_006491805.2 Dysdera silvatica | reverse complement strand
CCCCCAGAGGTGAAACCTTTACGTAATACTTGAACTCTCCCACTGTCCTCAGCTCAACGTATCCAATATTCGACGCCAAAACTGAATGTATCGGATTCTTTCTGTTGCGTTTTCTGTCTAAAGCTATGCTACCTTCCTTTTTGCTTTTCTCCTCCATGTCTCGATACTTTCAGATTTTGGTTTTTAGATTTGATGTTCGATTTTACTTCTTATATAAAATTTGTATCGGCTTGCCTGTGGCTAAACTAATTTGCACAGCAGCCCCAAACGAACGATTTTTAATAGAAAATATTCTCAATAATTAGTCTAATTTTAATCATCCATATTGTGCGTTTAATTAATATTAATACTTATTTATTAATATATTTTTACTAATTTATTTGAAATATTTTAATACTTATTTGGAAATATGTTTAATTACATTTAATAATATGTTTAATACATTTAATAATATGTTTAATATATTAATAATATAAGCTTAATACATTTAATAATAGTTTAATACATTTAATAATATGTTTAATACATTTTAATACATTTAAGAATATTTTTAATACTTATTTAGCAAAATTTTCACTACTTATTTAGCACAATTTAAGGCTATTTAGCAATATTTAATGTGCTTATTTAGTAACATTAATTTTATTTAGAAATATTTTTAATTTTTATTAAAAATATATTTAATACTTATTTAGTAATTTTTTAATACTTGCTTAGTAATATTGTTTGTAATTATTGTAATACTGTCAGTTCTCTATTATTCGGGGTAATGAGTGGCACGACTACCACAAATAACCTTAAAAGCCGAAAATAATGGTAGAAATACTGAGTAAAGAGTAAAATTTCCAACCCTATTTTTATTACTACAAATATGTATATATCATATACAAATCCGGAAGCCGCAAAATATAAAAAATAAGATATTTTTTATCGTGAAAGATATTTCGCCATACACGTAAACTCTATTTTTTCTCTCTCTTTCTCTCCTTTGGGTTTCTCGTTTGTTTCCAAATCTAATGAATAAACTGCATCTAAATTAATCAGTAATTTATTGTGGTGCGCTTTTACGCTATTTTCAACGATCATTAACGCGCTTACTTTTTTCAATTTTTAATTTATGCTTGATTTTGGATAATCGGATAATCGGATAATCGGATGTTGACTGTAATTTTTTACCAACACCTTCTTGATTCGATTTTAGAAAAGGGATATTTATAAATTGCCTCATGTATTACATTGACGTAAATAAATTTCATTTAAATATATTCGTTATTTGATTACATGTCTTAAAACTAATCGTATGTCTCTATGAGATAGCACTGTTAGTTTAGGGTGTTTCTGAAACAACATATGATTAAACCCGGTAAAAATTTTAGGATGCCCCATGGAAGTTAACCAATATACTCCTGAGGAAGTAGGGCGGGTTTTAATTTATATATACATACGTATTATATAAAGAATGAGAGACTACACACCACATTTCATCATTAAGAATTAGTTTACACTGTTTTTTCTTAAAACTCTAAACTTCCCTTCCAGATCCTTATCAGTTTATTTAGTCAAAAGTAAAAGTCTAAAGTCAGTTTATTTAGTCAGTTTCATCAGTGTAAAAAGTTTCGGTCCGATGATTTTGATGAAGTGGTTGGTTGATTGATTTTTATGGTGCAAGGACAGCAAGGGTCATACTACGCCAGAATCCTGATAAAACCCTTAAAGCATCCTAAAATCCCCAACTGGTCCTAAACCTGATAACAACTTAAATTTTTTAGTAGCTCTCATCAGGGAAAAGCGCTCACCACAAAGGTAAAATAGCATTAGATGATAAGTTGTTTTGTTTATATGAGATATTATTACCCGTCATAGGGTTAGCACGATTGCCAAATGGTCGGCACACAGAGCTACCGGGGCGTATTTTTTTGTAAATTGTTCGTAACGAAAAGAAATATTGCACGGCGCCTAGTGGGAATCGAACTCGCCCACGAGTTCTTGGTATCCGACCAAGGGCTCTTCCAACTGAGCTAGAGACGACTTGTCGTCTTCCCCTCTGTGAGAACATATAAAACTTCACTATAAACGAGTTTCGAAATGGGGCAGTACATGGACTGCTTTTTAAACCAAATCGACGTCTAAGAAGCGAAGGTCCGAAAAGAGGGACTAAAGTGATATTAAAGACGGGAAATTTTTCTCATTATAGCCGATGATAATATTAAATGATAAATCGTTGATTTGGTTTAAAAGGCAGTGCAGGCACTGCCCCATTTTAAAACTCGTCTATAGTAAAGCTTTATATGTGCTTGCAAAATGAGGATGGCAGGTCATCTGTAACTCAGTTGGAAGAGACCTTGGCCGGCTGCCAAGGAGTCGTGGGCTCAGTTCCTACCAGGCACCGTGAAATCATTCTTTTCTTTGCGAGCAATTTTCAAAAAATACGCCCCGGATGGTTCTGTGTTCCGACCATTTGGCAATTGTGCTAACCCTGTGAAGGGCAATAACATCTCATATGTACAAAAAACGATTTATCGTCTAATATAGTGGTTCTTAAGCTGTGCTCCCCAGAGCCCTCAGGCTCCGCAGGTAATATTTTAGGGCTCCACGAAGAACATTGGCATCAAAATAATCAGGAATTGGAAAAATAGTATCTTCTTAACTAAATTTATTAATTTATTTTTTTAGTTCTAAAACGGGGTGTTTTATTTATATGCAATATGGATAATCATAATTTCATAAAAATTTCTTAAAATAAAAAAAAATTAAAAATTTTAAAAAGCTTTTTCCCACCAACTAATCCTTCACAAATAGGGCAGGCATTTTATTAGCGTATTTTCTCCTAACACTGTTGAAGAGTCTTTCAAGTTTTATTTAAATTTAAGCATATATTTTGGACTGTTTTATATCCTTCTCTATATAAGCAACAAAAAAAAAAAATGCAAATATCTGACCTATCTCCATGCTTACGGAAAGTTTTCATTCTCTGATTTTTATTTGCTTCTGTAAATATAAGTTTTAAAAGCGATTTATAAATTGGTATAGGTTTTAATTAATTAAATATTGCAGTTCTGTTAGGGTAGTTATCACTTGGCAACAAGGTCTACTGTGCTCGTTGTATTATTTTCGATGCGTAAGACATCGAAAATAATACAACAGAACTATGCTCACCTAAGCATAGTTCAGTCCCTCACTTCTTGTCCCAAAAATAAAAGATAAGCAAAGTTCAAACCCCCATCCTTCCTAAGATGCTTACGTAATAGTTTAATGCCCCCTTTATACATAATGAATTGCTAAATTTTTAAGGTTTACGTGATAGAATTTGGGGCTCCGTCATATAGTTTTGGATTTAAAAGGGCTCCGTGACCAAAAAAGTTTAAGAAACGCTGGTCTAATACTACCACATCATCGGCTATGATGAGAAACGATTTCCCATCTTTAGTAAAGTAGCATGTCTCATATAAACTACAATTTATATTACCGTCAAAAAAACTAAAAATTAAAATGCACTTCATACGCCGCTAACCGTATTAAGCGCAAAGTGGATACCTGCTACAGTACGGCTATCAAAAATAAAAATACAATAGCCACGAATTGTTTATAACTTGTAATTATTAATTTTTTGAAAAAAAATTTGCAGAAAACAGATGAGTAATGACATACATGATCACATCGGATAACCGAACTATAATATTGATACATATTCCTACATAAATTTTCCGATACTTTGTTAGGAGTTAAACATGCATACACATCCTAACAAAATCATGGCACATTTAACTAACAAACAAAACATGTTAAACAATAACTGCAGAAATCCTGCGTAATACTGAATTTCTATGTCAACCCAGGAAAAAAAAGCAAAAAAACTTAGCAGGTTGATTACCCTAACATGAAAAAATTCGCATTTTTACTTTGCTATATTTTTATTGCATGTAGGGTGAGATACACTGGCGCATTAGTAAAATATAAAATTTCCACACATGATTCACTGGCAACAAGGACGGGTCTAGATAATATTTTCGGATGGGGTGGGGTGGCGCAAAGATTGAAAACTAATTCAGACTTTTAAACCTATTCTGTGAAATTTGTCGCCGAGTTTGGGTAATTAATAATGTGTACAAGTTTGTTATTCTCGGGGGAAGGTCCTTTGCGCCCACTCCTGGATCCGCTTTTGACTGACATACGAGTAAAATAAAAAATGGTGATATATCTGGTACAGTGGCGGACCTTCGCACAGGCGCACGAGGCGCGCGCCTTGGGCCTCAAAATCTGAAGGGCCACAAAAAAATAAATAAATAAATAAAATAAAAGAAAAAAATAAATAAAATTACTATATCGTTTTAAATTTTCACACGTTACTAAATATGTTTTACAATTTCCTACTACAAACAAAAATATTTTTAAATAAAAAGCGTGTTTGCTCTGTATTCATGATTTTCGCCGAAGTATTTATAAATTTTACTTTTTTGCCTTGAAAGCTATGTAATTAATGTATCATGATGTCTTCACACAAACGTTTCTGTTTCGTTTAAATACAGACAAATGTTGGGAACTGAACGAAAGAGAGTCACAGTTAATTTCCAAATGGCCATGTGTTGCCCTTCCCTCCCCCTCGAAACACGGAGAAAGTTTTTCAATTTCACACAACGTTTCTTGCGTTTCGTAAAATTTTGTAAGAAGAAAATTTCCGTTAGAAAAGCCAACTAAACACAACGAGACACATTTTAATACAAAACAAAATTTTATGACTAACGTGCATAATGCTATTTATGAGTACTTACCTCTGAAATATCTAGAAAAAGCGCCATTTACAGTGATGTACTAAAAGTCTTTGAATTATTTTTCGATTTTAAAATGCTTGACGCACAATTTAATGAATGAATCGAAAGCATATCTGCAAAATATCAGAAAGATATTGATTATTTCGTATTTTAAAGATGAAATTCTTCATTTCATTGGATTCACAAAAGGAAAAATATGTCACTAATCCTGTTAATATATACAAATTATTGATTAGGGGTTTGCAATCTACATTACCGAACAGTTCTAAAAATATTTTTGACAATACCTATTTTTCAACACCAGTGGCGGACGTTCATTTTCAGTTCTGAAAATCGTTAAAAATTATTTACGAAATTCATTAACTCCATTGCATTTAAGTCAATTGTCAATGATGAAAAGGATATTGTTCGGCCATTAGATTAGAAAATTTATTACTCGAAGTTTCGTAAAGTTGAAGTGAGAAAAATTCCACGTTAGTTTAATTTTTTATATTAATAGCAATTATGTTTGTATAACGTGCATAAAAATCAAGTCGTTTTCAGGATAGCCAGTGCTACCTTTACTTAAAGTGTCATTGAATTTAGAGATTTCTAACAGCCGTTGACATTGTTACACTTGCCATTTAATAGGCAATATAATAATAAATAGGCGCAAATTTACATGATTGATGTAACATGATATTTTTTATTTTTAATAAACAAGACTGACACCAAATTTAATGATTGTGATATACAATTTTCTTTGTATTTCGAATGCATTTTTTATTAATAATTTTTTTTTGGGGGGGGCTATAGTTCCACCTCAATAGTCAGCACATAGCATTACTTAGATATTCCATTGTGTCAGAAATTCTTTAAGGGTTCTAATATTTTTTTTAGCTGGAAGTACGTCCCGTAGCTCCCCTGGTTACGCCAATGGTTATAAGATAGGTAAGGACAGGAAAGGCCGCAAAGGAAATATTTAGAAGGGGGGCTCAAAATTAGATTGCGCATGGGGCCTCAAGTGCTAAAACCGCCACTGATCTGGTAGCCAAGGTATTAAAAAAACTCCTCATTGTCAAAATTCGGCAAAGTGCACATCTACTTGCCAAACATTCGTCAACGTCGAGCTACTCTTATCGTTATCCCTAACCGCAACGATTAAACACGACCGTTGTGATTGTTTATTGCAAGACGGTTCGAAGAAAAGCAAGGGAAAAAAAAGAGAGACGTGGCGTATGAAAATGGGGTCAGGGCTCAAACTCTTCCATTGAACAGCAAAATACAGTGTCCTGTTTAACGCCATATTACATGATCTGCCATAAAGTACTTGAGTCCCATAATTTATTAATCACTACTCCTCTGGGGGGGAACACTTTTTTTAAATATATGTGCATGATTCTTCGTTATTTCTTCTAAATTTTTTCCTTTTCTTCACGACTGGTAGGAAAAAAGAACAACAGAGCTTTATTAATCTGCAATCACCGTAGTGTGTTTACTATGTGATGATGTTCGTTTCCACAAATATTGACATCACAAGGTTTGGAAAAAAAGGAGGAGAAAAGCAGTGTTTTTCGGGGCAAGTGATAATTCGCCATTCCTTTATTTGAGGGACTATGGTTAGGGATACTGTCAGGATTATGAGAGAGAGAGATGGGGTAATTAAAATTATGTCTGTATTTATGTTTATTGGTGCGAATCGATTTAACACATTATCTATATCAGTTCCATAAGAGACTGTATTTCCTTTCCTTTACATGAATAGTTCTCAGTATGGTGGATGTAACCGCAAGGGGCTCGGAACTTCAAAATTATTTTCATAAGAATGCTGTTTATTCAATTTTAATTTCTACTGCGTTATATAAACATCCATAGATATAAACCACATAAACAGAAATTCCTTATTGAATGCTCAATCATTTTTTAAGGGTTGTGTGTAGAGGTCCTCAATAAATTTTAAAAGTGAAGAAGGGTCTCCAGGTCCCAAAGTTTGAAAACCGTAAATTACAGACGATAAAAATAATTTAAGAAAGCGTGCTATACAGTAGATTCTCTCTAATCCGGCTATTCCTTGCATAAAGGAGTTCTGGACCAGCGAAAGTGCATAAAAAATTTACTTAAATCTCTCGCTCATGACGTTATACGGATGCATAACCCCTCCTCTTTTACGCCAGAGTCGGGTTATTGAAAGACCATATGATGAAGGGTCGTATTAGCGAGTGTTTACTGTATTTTATAGCGCCTTCTGCACAATAAAATTAACCAATATAGCCCAAATGCACTAGATCAGCGTTTTTTATAGCAATAAGGAACATATTTGATACTAGTACCGTATTTAATTACGTATTGTTCCTTTTGTTTCTACGAATTTTAGTTGCAATATAGTGCCTGGAAAAATTCGACATTTTATTTACTGTGAAGCATTGATAGCATTTATGGATTTTAGAATCATGCAGTACATCCAATTTTAATTCCAATATCATATATTTGGATATAGCGATGTAGTAAATATCTATTTGTATAGAAGCACAGTCGTCTCTCGCTATTCGCGGGTTTGGCATTCGCGGTTATTTTTTCAATTCTCAAAAAAGAAAATTTTTGGCAAAATTAGAAGTTTTTAGGTCAAAACAATGGGCACCGATGGCATAAAAATATTGGGGGGACAGTATACCAGTGAAAGGCAGCTTGCTATTAACCAGGGTGGTAACCAGCGGATGGTCCCAAGGGCCGCGCTCCCCTTCCGTAATGTTTTTGCTACCAATACTTATTCATTAGCGAGGCTGTAAAAAATTCTTGCCTCCACAAAAAAATTTCTGGTTAAGGCCTTGTTGTTAACAACTCTTTACAGGGATAACAGACATCCACCCACAAAGCAGTGTTTAATTTAAATGTGCTTCTGCTTGATAACGTTCACTTTACCATAAAATTAATATTCTAGTTACATTTCCAGTTTCATTTTCGCATGCAATGCTCCTTACTAAATTTCGTATTTATTAAGCTGGTGATGGCGGTGTAGACAGTCCCTTTAATTTATGTCGTTGATAATGAGCGTAGAGGGCCAAAAATTTCCTTGAGCTTGCGAAATTAAAATTGAGAAACTATAGTTGTAACGTTATTAAAAACATTCCGTTTGAAAGTTGAAATAATAACACGTCAATGAAAACGCTGCCATGCAGAAAAGAGAGCTATATAATACAATCCAACGAAAGGTATAATTACATCAAATAAATGACAAAGTGCATTTTGAAAAAGACAATAATGCTCATTAAAACTAATATATAAAGAAAGTATATATCAAAGCAGGGATTAACCTGTCGCTAGCCTTTTCGCCGAAAGGCGACGTTAACCAAACTTCGACTAGGAAAACTGCTGAGCAATTCGCCGAAAAGCTCCAACTAAAATTGGAAAGGTGGTGATGGCGAAATCACTCGTCTGCATAGATCGGTACGATCAGAGGAAAGGTCGTCATGCCGCCCTCTACATTGGAGGTGAAACGTACTCTTACTGGAAACACCGAACTGCTTAAAAACTCCCAGAAATATTGTACACTCAGGAGACAAAACGCGCCGATACATAGTAGGGATACCTCTCGTTCAATCCCAGTTGCCTGGAAATCCAAGTAACACACTGCAAGAATGTACTGAATGTGCTGAAGAAAATTTACTATGCGAGTACACTGCTCTGTCTATAATTGCTCTGTCTATTCTGTCTTTGAATTGTCAATTCCAATGCATACTGTAGATTGTGAAAGATTTAGTGAAATGAATATAAAAACAGATATTCGTAATGGACTCCATGTCAGCAATGTGACCCATTTGATGAACATATCAATCAATAGGTCAGAAAGGAAGGAAGGAATCTGATTTGAAGGCTGTATATCTTGCCTGGTATATACACCGGCATCGAAGAATCAAGTCGAAGCGAAAAATAATTAAATACCATTGTGTGGGGTTGGTTGTTTCTGACCAAAAATTCTTGTAAACTTAAAAACACCTTTCTGATTCGGCTAGAACTTTTAGGTACAAGTTAGCTGAAAAGATATAAAAATGTTTTTGTCAGGTTACTCCCTGTATCAAAGTAATGCATATGATGTATACAGGGTGGCGCATTGAAAACGAAACGGGCTGATTTTCAGGTAGTTAAGATGGATTCTTCAGAAAATGGTCAGACAAGTCAATATTATTTTCAAGGGGGAAGTTCAAAGGCATCATACAGTAAGTAATTTGTTCGACCCACCCCGGTCACCCCAAGTTTAAAATTTCAAATGGCACAACCCCCTACTTTGTACTATACCCTTTCTAAAGGGCGTAAAAAGTGCTATTGGTGGATTGGAGTAAAATTGAAACCGCTGCATGCGTTTGTGAACAAGGACTAAAATAAAATCACCATTTTCACATATTCAAAGACACTAGTGAAAGCATTTTTATCTTTCATTCCAAGAATAGGTGAAAATAATAATGTTATTTTTCCTCTTTCTCACGAAAGCACTAGTCAATTTCAATTTTTCTTCAGTACAACAATAACGCTTTTAAAGCTCTTTAAGACGATATATCACAAAGTAGGGTTGCCATTCGAAATTTTAAACTTTGGGCAGGGGGGGTGGGGTGAGGGGGTCGAGTGAAATGACTACTCCATGATATGTTTTCATTTCCCTCATGAAAATAAAACTGACGTGTTTGAGCATTTTTTGAAAAATCTATTTCAACTACCCAAAAATCTATCTGTTTTGTTTTCAATGAGCCATCCTGTATATTTAAATATAAAATGAAAAATAAACCAATAAGGAGACTTCAAGTATTACGTAAGCACCTTTGGGGAGAGAGGGCATTGCTGTTGTGCTTATTTTCCTGTTAGCCAATGTTAATTTTTGCTTAGGAGGGAGAGGGGTATAAAATGGCCAAAATATTGCTTACGTAATACTTGAACTCTCCCATATTTGGAACTTATGAAAATTGTATCAAATTTTATTTAAGGTCGATGTAAGATTGAATAAAAGAAAATATTCGTGAATTTGTATGTATCAAAAAATAGGCTTTACTAGGCTATAGACTAGGCGGCAGAATTTGAGGGGCGGCAACAAATTATAAAACTTTTTTTTTTTTTGCCAATATATTTTTTAAAACGAAAGTAAATGTCTGTTTGATAGGGGCGGCACTTTACCGTTTCGCCTGGGGAAAACTTTTGGTGCCCTTTACCGTTCCGCGCAAAAACCCCGGGCGAGCCTTAGGCGTAGTCAGGGTCGCCGCGTGTGAGTTTGCCGGTTGTGCCCCGCACAAAGTCCCCTGATCTAGGGGTACCATTTCTAGACGATAAATGATATTAAATTTTTATAGCATGCTCTTATTTATGAAGTAAACTTATCCAAACAAAAATTGCCCGACTTAAAATAAACGAAAAAGCTTGTGCGCCTATAACGTACTAAATATAGCCGCAGGATTGTAAATTAAACACTACGTGTACATCTAATCTAATACTCCGTTATTTCTCAAGCAAATATTCGAAACCGGTCATTTCCTGTTATTCCTCCATGCCAGTGGTTCCCAACTCAATTTAAGCCGCGGACCACTTTTCCACTTCAATTGTACCCGCGGACCACTTTGAAAAATTCTCACGAGTTGCTGCAAGACCTGAATCTGACTGGGAGCCGGGTCTTTTTTGGGGGAAATGTGTTTGTAAAATCGTTCCTTGCAAAAAAGAGAAAGAATAAAGAGAAAAAACCCAAAACAAATCTAATAGTAACACAGTCAAACCTCGTTAAGATGAACACGCTTAAGACGAATTACTTTTAATACGAACCGTTTTATGAAGTTCCGTCAGATTGTAAAATACTACAAATATGCAATCAATTTCATTTTTATATTTAATTTTAATATTTAATAAATAATTTTTATAAGCGTTTTTATTAATTATTATTTCTTTTTAAATAATGACCCGTCTCGCGGACCACCAGTTGGGAACCACTGCTCTATGCACAATGTCTAAACATTTCCGAAATTTATCTCTAACGTAGCGCGGGACGCTGCTGCTGCTTGTTAAGATCCAACACAACTCTACATTTACATAGCCATTTGGCTTTGGCTTACAACAGGGTCTTCAACCTTTTGCAGTCCAAGGGCCAATTTTGCTTATTCCTGTTGGTCCGCGGACCGCACTACCGTACCGGCAATATTAAGACTGGACGAAGGAAAATCTAGGGGATACCCCCCTGCACCCCCTTGGATCAACCTTTGTTGCTTTTTTTTTCTAAGCTCTCTATATTGATTTTGCACGCCCGCCCGAAAATATTTTTTGGATCCGCCTCTGGGTCTAAATATATACAGGGTGTCCCAAAAACCTTTCCCGCCCCTCTAATTCTTTAAATATTGATCCTAGACATATGTGTTAAATTGCAAAGTGGCATAAGAAAAGGTGCAGAATTTTATGAAATCGATTAAAATCGCAGAGAATTATTTTTTGAAAAAATACAAAATTTAAGTTTTTATACAGTCCCTGTACACAAAAATTTCCAATAAGTGAAATGTGCCCCATACTCCAATAGGTCAATATACATACTTTCAGCATTCTAGTGGAAAAAGAACCAGAGATATGAAGACCCAAAATAATGTGACTTAGCAGAATGAATTTTCCCTCTTCACGGCATGTACCTATTGCTGCTCCCTTCAAAAAGTGTTGTAAGTCAGTTATTTTGAGCTTACATATCTCTGGTTGTTTTTCCACTAGAATGCTGAAATTTTGTATATTGAGCTACTAGAGTATGGGGAACATTTTACTAAATGTACATTTTTGTGTACAGAGACCATACAACAATTTAAATTTTGTATTCCTTCACAAAATAATCCTCTGCAATTTTAATCGATTTCATAAAATTCTGCACCTTTTTTTTACGCCACTTTCCAATTTAGTACATATGTCTAAGATCAATATTTAAGGAATGAGAGGGGGCGCTCAAGGCTTTTGGGACACCTTGTATATTACAATACATAAGGGAGCAAAAAAAAGTACAACACTTTTGGTTATTAACATATAATGCAAAATTATATCTTTTAGTGATTTTTGGCACTGCTTATTTTTAACAAGATTGTCAATATCCGCTCTTTTGATGTTATAACCCTAAAAGTGCTTTCATGGTGGACGTCGTTTATTGTGGTCCTAATTTTTGATTCCACCAACTTCATTTTTGAAGAAAGAACTATTTGTGGACGCACTGGCGTACGCAGAGGGGGTATTATGGGGGTTGTAACCGCCCATTGCGATGAAATTTTGTATATATACATATAAATATATGAAGTTGTAGCTCTGTAACCCTCCCTGTAGCCCTCTCCTTGTGAAATTTCTGCGTACGCTTATGCGCAGATATAAGTTTTTCTGAATAGTAACACTTGCAGAGCATGCAGTCAGATTGTTGTGAAGATGTTCTTATGCACAGTTACGGTGAAAGACCGAAATCTGGCGAATGTCAACATTCACATAGTCGCTTGGTGTATGTCCGAAATATTTGCTAAATATCATTATTTCTGACTTACACCGGTCAATGTTGACATTCAGCATGCACTGATGGTGAATGTTGAATAAGGTTATTTTTTTTTTACTTTTTAAATCATACTGTATTATCAAAACATATTATGACATATGTCAAAATAGGAGAAAGCTGAAGTAACAGCACATATAAATAAACTGTTGAACCTTAAAACGAACAGTACATTCTAATTCTAAATGAGAAAAGAAAATAATACCAATAATAAACTTACTTAATTATATGATTAACGGTACTCAATCTTATTTATTGCAATGACTTAAACTGTTATGACACTTTAAATTGCACAAGAATCCCTTGCTTTTACAACTGCATTCAGTATTAAAACACTTCTTTTTGCAATTACAGCGTGTATAGCCTTGCGAATTAGTTAACTCGAATTAGTTGCAGCTGTTTCTCTCACCGACATTTTTTGAGAAGAAATCTCATCTATGGAAAGTAACTTTTCTTTACAAATTACGAACTGATTATGGGTATAAAGCTGCTTGAGGGTACCATTTTTTTTGCTAATTTATAAAAGTCGGAGTCTTCTATTCCAACAACAATCACCAACATGTGTCGGGCATCTGTACGACCATGGTCGACATCAGGGACTTGTATTCGTACGGTGTCACCAACTTGAGCAGGAGGAAATTTTCTTTTTGAGCTTCATAACATTTCCGTTGCTTGCTGTAGAAGATTCTCTTTCGCGGCCGCTCATTTCATAGAAATAAACTTGTGTTGTTCAGTCAGGGCTGGATATGAAGATGTGGTAGGTTGAAGCTCCTCTTCAATATTTTCCTTTGGAATATGGTTTTCGATATGGTCACTGCTCAAATTTTCTTCAAAAGTATTAACAATTTCTTCAAGCGGTTCTTCGGTTTCGATATTTGCGATTTGCTCTCCAGGCAGAGATGGCGATGCTATGCCTCTTTTTGGTTTAACGCCAAATAGGGCTTCATAAGGACTTTTCCGTATTTCTTCGTGGTATATGCTGTGTTTTTGGCAAATTGAACAAAGGACAAACCATCTGACCATTTATTTGTATTGTTATCGTTCATCTATGCAGCTAACATATTCCGTATATCCTGATTGGCCCTTTCAACTGAGCCTTGTGTTTGACTATGGCGAGGCTTTCCGTGAACTATCCTAACATCTTTCCACATAGCGCATAGTTCGGTTATGACTCGATTACTGAATTCCCTACCATTATCTGAATGCAATATAACTGGGGGTACCAAATCTAAAAAATATTTGAAGAAGGTGAGATGCTACTTCTTCAGCTGTCTTAGTTTTCAAAGATCGTAACTGGACAAATTTCGTTAAATGGTCTTGATACACCATTATGAACTTATATTCGCCCTCCCTGTGTGACTGCAGGTCTGTCAGATCAACTTGACATCTTGAGTTTAACTTCGAACTGACAATTGGTTTCACAACAAATCCTTTTTTAGATGCACTATTTCATTTGACATTGTTTAAATAAATTTAAATTCAACATCACAACTTCATATATAAGATTTTTGTACTTAACTTGCAATTCTTTAAGCATACGTACGTGTTCTTCCTCCATGGCCTATTCTGATGTGAGTTTCAGAGAGTATACTGAACAATTCATCACTGGTAGCATAATACTGTATATTCGTTTCTCCTGGTTCTAACGGCACAATTAATTTCTCTTCATCATTAATGTTTAAAACGTCAAAACGCTTTAACCGTCTGTACTCCAAAGGTGTACTGCAGCACTTAGTTTTAGCAGAAATCACTTCGGAAAGTATTTTAGAGCACTTTTCTTGAGAAAAATAAAAACAATTGTTTTTTCGATTACTCGCAATTAACACACGCAACGTTTCAAAAAAAAAATATCACGGTTCACTGCAGTAGCCATTCAATATATAAATTAGGGTATCGGATAAAACAAAAATTAAGCAAACGTTGCACACACCAGCAAACCTTGCATCAGACTGACAAACAGCAGAGTGTTCGAGAGTCTAACAAATGAATGCCACCTGACCTCAATCGCGGCAGAACAAAAGATTTGGAGTTTTTGTCGCCTCTCTGTATTCTCATTTCGACATTCACCAGAGCTTATGTGTGCTCGTCGACATACACCGGCGATAGTCGGAATGTCTAAGAATATAACCAAATATTCGGTCTTTCACAGTAACAGACATATTTAGAAGAGCATTCAATAAGTTGTAAGTTAAATTTTTCTTTAAATCACTGTTGCACTGAAAATGAAAAAACTATCCCTGATGCTTATATATGCTTGAAAATTAAAGTAAAACACAATTGAGGGAGGACCGCGTATTACTTTAGTTCTCTAGCATTTTAAAATATTTATTACAAAATGTGAAAATGTCAGAATAAAATACATAAATTTCAGACACAGAGGGAGCAAGGGCCGTTAAAAATTGTCGAAATAGTTTGTATTGTTTCTATGAGCTAGCGGGCCGCATAAAACATGTCGGCGGGCCGCGGATTGAAGATCCCTGGCTTACAGCTTTATGAATGAAGGTTTAAGCATGTTTAATGTGTTTTAACAACTGGTTACGACCAAATGGCGATGAGAGCAAAAGCGAACTAAAACCAAAAATAGGGATAAACTATGTTGGGAACAGGACAACTGTGCCGCTTGTGTGATAAATATTAAGGAATAATGTTACCTTAGGAAGGAGTTTTAACAATTTTAATAGTAGGAATGCTGCCACGTCGATATGAATACAAACCTGAATTTTATTTTTAAAGCAGTCATGCTGATGTGGCCGCGTTGAAATATAAGCCATAAAACTCGAGGGTAAACAAATCTATAATAATAATGATAATATTTATTTCTGATATTACAGATTTTATCTTACCATATTTAAATTTTAATATCTTTATTTCTTCTTTTTTAAGCTATATAACCATGGGCGCCCATGCGGGGTTTTCAAAACGGAAGGGGCTAATTATAGTCCAAACCATAAAATTTGTTCATTAAAACCAACCTAATAGATGGAAACATTGAAGAATGATCACTTCCCCGTCTATCTATGGGCGTACGTTTATAATATAAAAAGAGGTATCATTGAACATTAAATACTAAAAATTTTACCACAATATTCATTTGTCGCGTTAGTCCCGACACTGACGTGAGTATCTTTACTTCGCACTATTTGGCTGAAGCCCGGGGGCCCCTGATGAAGTCTAGGGGTCTGAGCTGGCAAGGACCTATGCTGTGGGGGGCTCCGGCCCTGCCAAACTAGTTTTGCTAATCGGAAGGCCAGAAAAATTGTTCTCTAAATCCAGATTAATAAGATTTTGTACACTTTTAATGTACAGTTTTTTAATTATTCTTCATTAGCCTTTCTCGATTATTGAAAAAAAAAATAGTTACATAAATAATAGCTTACGTTAGTTTCTTTTTCATCAGTGATTTTATACAATAATTAAGTAATCAGTAAGTACCAAAAATAAAAACAGTTCTTATTTCATACTTTTTGTTCATTCCGGGGTTCAACCCCCTCCCCCAAAAAGAAAAAATATCTTTGCCACTGCTCAGGGAAGGGGTCACGGGGGCCCGTCGAAGCGAGCCTAGGAGCCCGAGTTGGTTCTCGGTGCCTCTGATCATACGATGATATAATCAGATGTTTTACCGAGAAGAACGCTAGGATGTATTCTTTCTACGTAAATACCAGTGTTCGATAGGCTTTTATTTTTTTGCTAAAATTAAAATTTATTTCAATAAAATTGAATTTGATTTATTATATACCAAAAAGGAATAACACTCCAATATAACATAATATTGGTTAATAGTATCACGTAGACTTTTACAGCGCGTTTTAATAGGAAAACAAATTTTCAGGCAACCAGCTGCGTATTAAGAAAACAATATTTATTGCTCAACAACTTAGCGTTCGATCCGATCCATGCAGAAGAACATAATGATATGAAGAGATAGAAACTTGCCAAATACACTTAACTTGCAGATGCAATATTCACTCACATTAAAAGATATCTTTATAAAAAATTACACTAAAGAGATAGAATTAAAAGTCAAAACGGAGGAAAGTGAAATTAGAAAAACAAAAACGAACATTAACGCGTTACCATTTTGTTATAATAGGCAGGGATGCGCTTAGGGGGGTGCGAGCTGGGCGGCCGCCCAGGGCCGCTAAAAAAATGCAGTACAAGCATCAAGAAATAAGTTTTTAGCGGCCTTTATATACCTTCCCAGAGTATTTCATCAATTGACCTTTTGTGTGTGACGTTATATTTCCCATGACGTTGATGAAACTTCTAAATGGTGGTCAAAATAAATATACACGTTATTAGTCAAATGCATTAGCATCAGTAGACTATGCACGTTATTATATTTATTGTGGCGGTCTTATAGCCACTACAGAGACCGCCTGTTTCCGACAAAAAAGAACTTATTGCAAAGTTCTGAGAAGTAGAAATTTATAATTACATTGTACTGGTTTTTCTTTGTGTTTATAATGCTGCAGTAGAAGTAAATAAAACCCTTTCGTTTATCCACAAAATCCAAGTTTTGTAATGCTAAACCCCGGTCAGTTTTTTTTTGTCGTTGTGTTACGTTAAAACATTTTTGAGGGTCGCTAAAATCTGTTTTGCCCAGGGCCGCTAACGCTGAAGGCACGCTCCTGATAATAGGTAGTCAAGCAACGGGAATGGTTTTCGCATCATCTCTAAAAGCTCGCTAAATTCTTAAATGCAATTTTCGAAAGTAAACAAACTAGTTTGGCTGACATTATTTCACGAAAACATTCACGTGCGGAATTCGAAATAAAATGAATGCTTCTCTTATGCACGAATTGAATTGCAACTTGCAATGTGATTATAAAAATTAAAGTAATTTGTTTTCTGCTATGACTTTCAGAAATAAAATAAAAAGAATATAGAACTTCAATTTAACGAATAGAGAAAAAAATAACTTTACAGCTACTTCAAAATCTAATACGTTTAAATTTAACAAGTTAACGCCAGCTCTGTATTACTGGACGTATTCTAAACTTTTAGAATACATCCCGCGTTCGCTTTTTCACATTTTTCGACCAACTTGTTATCCCGCCACGTG
Source organism: Dysdera silvatica (assembly GCA_006491805.2). Classification (NCBI taxonomy): domain Eukaryota; kingdom Metazoa; phylum Arthropoda; class Arachnida; order Araneae; family Dysderidae; genus Dysdera; species Dysdera silvatica. The sequence goes on along the minus strand of QLNU02015360.1, from coordinate 302,871,124 downwards.
TTGCCAAAAAGGTTTCAATTGGCGCTATTTTAACTACCTTTTAATATTTAATTTCTCGATTTCCATGGGAATATAGCTGCTAATTTTCATACATTAAGGATTTTAATGTGTCTACATTAAGCTCAATTAAATTCGTTAGATTCGGCATGTGAGCTCCGAGGGTGGGGGAGGGGTTACTTGTGAGTTTTCCTGATTTTCTCAGTCTGTAATGTAAATACGAGCCAATCTCCTAAAAATTCCTCCAATGAGGCAATCCTCTCTATCTCTCCAAGGGGAGCCGGTGCTTACACGCTTCTCCCCACTTTCCAAATCCTTTAATAACTTGAGAAAAGCAACAAAAATTGAATATTATATTCAAATTTAGCCTTCTTATAAAGACCGAAGTATAGGAGGGGGCAACATAGGGTGAAGTCCAGGCCCCCACCACACGTAGTTAATAGGCAACGTATTTTTGTACGAGAAAAAGAGGAATCTTGACTTTGTGCCAGTGGAACTCGTAACGTGTCTTATGTTCAGTGTATCTATTGGATAAAGTGAAAGAAAATACAATGTTTCAGTAACGTACGCAAACATTTTATAAGGGGTTATGGGTGTACTAAGAGGTGGGGAGAGTTTCGGCAATCAAAATTTAATTGTATACAGGAAAACAAAAGGTCAGTGGGGTTATGACCCCACCAACCCCTGCTCCCGGTGCTATTACAAATAGTTTTTATGTTACAACTACCAAATGTTCAGGGCCGGACATTAG
>QLNU02015360.1:302852651-302862833 GCA_006491805.2 Dysdera silvatica | reverse complement strand
TTAACTAAATGCAAAAAGTTCCCAAAACATTAAAAGAAATCTACGACGAATGTTTTCCAGAAAAAAATGAAAAAAATGAATAGGAAATTAAGTTCAGAATGGTTTAATGAAAACCTAAAAAAATAAAGACAAAAAATAACTTATATAAAAAATTTATGAAGGATAGAACGAAAAGACGTTAGAGTGAATTCACAAAATATAGAAATGGATTAAATAGAGAAATAAAAGACATAAAAAATAATTACTATCTCGATAAATTTTCGACAAAAAATACAACATATAAATGGAAATTAATAAACCAATTACTGGGTAAAACAAAACCAAAAAATGTGGAAAAATAAAATTAATAATAAACAATAAAAAATGGATAACCTGAAATCAATAACAGAAGAATTCAATAATTATTTCACAAATATCGACAAAGAATTAAATTTAAACTCATCTAAAAATGATAATTTCAGAAAATATTTAAAGACAAACTTAACACAAACTTTTTACCTAAGCGAAACAACTGATGAAGAAATAGAAAGAGAACCAAGTAAAATAAACATAAAGCATAAACATTTTCTCTGCTAGAATAATAAAACTGTGTAAAAACGAATTAAAAAACCATTATCAATATTTATAAACGACGTATTTTTAACGGGAATATTTCCAAAAGAATTAAAAACAGAAATAATTAGATAAATTTTTAAAAAAGGTAACAAATATCTTAAGGAAAATTATGGACCTATTACAATTATGCAATTATTTTCCAAACCAATCGAAAAATTAATGTATTGTGGGATTTGAAACAATGATGCATCCAAATCAATATGGCTTTCAAAAAAAAAAAAAAAATCAACAGAAAAAATACTTCAAAGAGCCACTAATAACATCAAATAAACTTTGAATCAAAGAAAGTAACTTACGGAATTTTTTTTTTTTTGATTTGACAACATTTCAGATAAGCAAAACTTCGGATAATCCGGAAATTCAATTTTCAGTGTAACGGAGCAAGGAAAGCACATATACCAAAAAAACGCGTTTAATTATATACTCCTAAACTATTATATCAAGAATAATAAAACGTTATAATTTCTATCTACGTATTGATTAAGATAATAATTTTTGCTGCTCTGAAAATAGTTCGATGTCTTTGAACTTTTTCCCAAGATTTTTTTTGCCGCGATGACCTTCCATCGTTTAATTAAAAGCACGTCTGCCGGTGAAAACTATTCTGTTTCTGCGACGAAACGTAAAGCAATCTGTAATAACCGACACGAATTTTAGTGAAGGCAGGCAACTTAAAAATGTCTTTTACTTTTCTGAACTGTAAAAAATGGAGAATTTCTTACCTCTAAAATTTTCAATGAAAACAACGGAAGGAAAATGAATGAATAAACAAGACAAAAAAGAATGAATGGACAGACAGACAGACAAAATCTAAACTATGTGCAAAAAAATAAGTTCACATACTGCCCCCTAAACTGTTTGTTCCATTTCATTTCTTCGAAGGTAGTAAAGCCTAACCACGGGCGCCGTTAGCGTGGGGGGGGGACCTGTTCCTCAATGTTGGTATTAGGGTTCCATGTCCCCCTCCAATTTCAAACAAAATGCCTTCTACTGGTATATTGTCCCCCCCCCCCCAATATTTTTATGCCGTCGGCGCCCATGGGCCTGTCCCTTGACCCATAAAATTCTCAGGATCAGAGATGGTTTTGATGTCTTCCCGAACTGATCTATTACATATGGCCGATTCTAGTAACTTAAGTATCGCAGCTGATCCATAATTTTACAGTTTTGTGTGTTCAGATTTGATTTTACCAACTCGCAGAGCTTACTCAAGCTTCTCCGAAGATCCCAGGGAGAAGACAGATAGCAATTACAAATATCAAAGATATATATATATATATAAATATATACGGTTTTATACAATCAGTATTAGTTCCTTTTTATAAAGCCAGAGTATATTAGAAAAGAAATATAAATGTTTTTGCCGAAAACATCGAATGCCAACTAAAAAAAAAAAACCAAACAGGTCACTGCTGTTAAGCGAAGTTCCGCTGTATATATATATGGAGTTGTAGCCAGTATAACCTCCCCATTTATAAACTTTTTGAGTTCACTATTGGGTGCTCTATATTGAAAATACGAAGCATTATTTTGCAAAATATTAATTTATTACGTAGCTAGAATTATAAAACATGGTTATTTAGTCAAAATACTCTATGGCAGAGTTTGAAGATTAGAATGGATGTGGCAATGGAATTGTTTAATAATTTAAATACTTTTATAAGTAATCTTATACCATACATTTGTTTCATTTGCAATTTAAATGGTGTCAGAAAGTTGAGCAATAAACGTAAAAAAACAAACTATAAATAGATGGAATAATGCATTTGACGTAGTTTTATGTATGAAATGTGGTACAGTGAGTTATACTTGTAGACACATTTATATATTAATATGTGTGCAAATATCCCCAAATTTATTAGTTTATGAAAAAAATGAAAAAAATCAGTAAAATACCGTATTTAACATTCTCGTGTCTATTGCTTCTATTTCGAATGATAGTATAATGCCCTTCTGTATAAACAGATTCTTTCTGATTAAAATTATTTGAAAATTTGTTGGGAGAGAGATTCTTTTTATAACTAAACTAAAAACGGCGCCTAACTTTAGATTTTAAATATAAAATTTAATATTGATATCGATGATATAAATGACATAGCTCCTTGGATTTGTTCCTTGACATAAAGTTTAATTTTGATTAGATGTATAACTTACGTTGGGTAGTTGCGTGTATTTTTTATAACTGTGAATTCAAACTTTACGCAGAAGTTCACATGGGGGAGAACGCAAATCTAAAGAGAGAAAAGAAACTGCCTAGTCTGAGTATGTTGGTAATTTCTTTTCCTTTAGTCTTTTTTTTTGGGTCAAAATAGATTGCAGCTTGATTAAAACAGCGTGGAGTATCAAAATTTATTTCCATATTTAATTTTTCCAAAACTTACTTTCTGTAATTTAGGAGTTCCCTCATTTATACGAGAAAAATTCCACGTATCACTGAACTTATCAGTTTAAAGGACAAAGCACTGGTATGTAAATTCAACAATCGCTAGTTCGGGTTCAGCCTGAGTATATGGATAACTTTTTCCCTCTCTCTTTAAACTCTTTTCTGGGTAAAAAGAGACCCTAGCTTGAACTAAAAAGCAGAAACCCCAGATATTTAAATAATAATATAAATTTTCAAATCGTAAGATACACGTGACCATGTAATTTCATTTGCTATCATATGGTTACATCCTGAATGTGGTCTGCTACGGAAGGGTGAGCCGGGAGTTTCGAGAGAGATGCTCATCGGAAGTAAGGTCTTGACCTTTGCGGAAGTCGGGGTGAGGGTTGACTGTTGCGAGGCGACTAGTTTCGGTGTATAGTCTACTAACTACTGTCAGCTATTATGAATTTTACAGTAGTAGACGGGAATGAAGGCAAGAAAAAAAAGCGAACTTTTCTAAGAGGACGGATGATCTACCAGCACCCAGGGAAGGGGCCGTAAGATGCGCGTTTGCGCTTGACTGCAAGAGACGCGAACAAGTGGTGTATCTCCACCCCCTCTCTTTACTAGCAGTCTTTTTAAACTAAATTATGGCAGAATACGGTGTTTAGATATGGGTCATTTGCTTCGTTTTTTCATACGGGTTAAGTTTTCGGTGATGAAATGTACCGTTTAGGTTTTAAATTTACTGCATTAGCTACCAGTGGGGATACATTTCATTGAGCAAGTCCGCTAATTTATTACTTTTGTTGGAATGTCGATTTATGTTTATCGGCGTTAGAGTCAAAAACTTTAAAACAACCTTTTGGAAAAAAAACTTTTGAAAAAATAAATAGCGGAATTTAAAAGGATTATTTCATTTGAAACGTGTAACACTTATACAGGGTCTCCTTCCCTTTCTCGTCCTGATAAGAACGTTCATTGCCGTAGACGGCGAGCAGAAATCGGTACCAATTATATATATATATATATAATTGCAGCAATACGAAAGTTACAGAAAACACAAAGTAGTATGGAGAGGTGCATTCTTGGTATAACTAGGAGTGATCGAAAAAGAAATGGTTGGGTGAGAGAGCAAAGAGGAGTAGAGGTTATCATTGTTAAAGTAAAAAGCCTGAAATGGCGATGGGCTAGGCATATCGCAAGAAGAACTGATCAACGATGGACAACTGAAATTCTCAACTGGATTCCAAGAGACCACCGAAGACCTAGAAAACGTCCTCAAACTAGATGGGTGGATGAAATAAGAAAACAGGTTGGGGTGACATGGAAGCGAATTGCTCAGGATAGACTTGTGTGGAAAGCATTTGGAGAGACCTTCATCCAGCAGTGGATAGATAATGGTTGAATATGATGATGATGATATATATTATGTATGAAACTATTTTTTCAAAAAAATCAAATTTAATTAAATTTAAATAAATGTATATCCATGTGATTATAGAACCTTCATCAGGAGCCTTATATATGTTATACAGTAAACAAAATTCTTTACAAATTATGTTGAAGAATATCCATATGGTTTTACATACATTGAAAAATGTATTTTTTGGTGCGTTAGATCTCTACTCTCATTTTTAAACAGAATCGTAATTCATTTGTGAAACAAAAATACATCTTTTTCTGTAAAGGGAGAGTTCAATTTTGAGAATATAGTTGCATGATTATCCGGGCATTTTGGGATGGTACGATTAATTTTTCATAAGGGGCAATTAAAAGATGGAAAATAATTTCATTGTAATAATGGCACCAGTTATAGTTTTACACAACCTAAAATTTTCGTTAATTAATAGTTTAGGATCAAACATTATTGCAAGAAATAAAATTCCTAGTTTGGTTATAAAGTTTTCAATATATATATATATATATATATATATATATATATATACAGCCTGGTGCTAATTGAGCACGAATTTCAAAAATGTAGATTTAAAAGGGCACCTTACACGCAATGTTATTGAAAATCTTGCGTTTGAAGTCAAAATTTGAGCATCAAAATAAAAATTTCAAATAAATAATTTTTATTCGAAGATTATTGATACAGGTACCAAATACGAGTATTATATGAAATCTGAATACTTATATATGTTATTTATCGTAATATTTTCCTTATTTAACTTTATCATATATTTCACCGTAATTAAATGGTGCGACACACTAAATGTTAAATATACTTAAGGAACATACACGTGTAATTTTCCCTTTAAATTAGAAAAGGTAATTTACCAGAAAATACATTCAGCTTTATGACAACAACGTACAAAGGTTAACCAGGGCTTACCATAACTAGTAAAATTTGACACTGGTCGGAATATACGAAATACAAATGAAGAAGGTAAAAGATATTTACCGTCTGCAAAAATATTCGCAACGTTTCGAGAACTACTGTTCCCTTCATCAAGCGAAAGTGTCAAGGAAGTGTAGGTGTTCGGTATTTATACCCCAACTTTGGTTTTTCCCAAAGCTATCCCGCACTCGGGTTTTCCCCCCTGTCTGAATCCTGTTTGGGACCTCCCACCTCGTCTGAATCCGGTTTTCTCCATCTCCTAGAAAAAAAAACGCTGTAAGGTCCGGGCATCAATTTGAGATGTTCATATCCTCTCTCCGCATTCGGAAAGTCTCCCAGGACTCCAGAAAAAGCCTACAGTAGCGAGAAGTTACATTTTATGAACTTTTACATTTTATTAACTTTTGTACCACTCCGATCAGCAGCATGACCTTTCTCCCAGGCATGTTCTGCCAGAAGATTAGATTTACGAATTATACCTTTTTACAGACCATTACATTGATCTCGAAAAGTATCCAATAGAACTAATGTTGATTTCCATTTACGAACTTTTTAAAAAAATTTTGGAATCCGTATGAGTTCGTAATTTGCGAGTCCACTGTACTTCCATTTATTTTATTTCTTTGGAATTCTAATCTATAGACATTCGATATATTTAGATTTTAAAATTTGCAATTGTAAACACAAATATCTATCTAAAGACAATGATCAAGCAGCAACTCGAATACCAGGACCCATAAGCGTACGCAGAAAGTTCGTAAATGGGGGTTATAGGTTCAATGTTACAGAGCTATAACTCTCATGTCCCTATATATGTTCTCCATATCATATTTAGTCAAGATTAAATTATCGTCACCTGTGTACTCTTGTATGATTCGTCAACTACTAACATCTATTAGTAACTACCAACGTTAACTACGTTAATTAATGTTTTCTATGAAAACATTTTATTGTTATTCGAATTCTCTTTTTTTTTCCTATGTCTGTGTTTTTTAATCTACAATTACGATTATTTTTATTCCCGGACCTGTATTGTTCCTATATTGGTAAATTTTATAACTTGTTCTAATTGTTTAATTTTGGATCTTTTTATTAACAATTACAAATTGTTGTTTGATAATTGTAGAATTTCCATTTTGATTGTGTATGCTTTTTAACCATTGTGGAATTATCGACTGTTGATTCCTATTACGGGCTTTGTCTCATCCGCTCATCCAGAATTATTATATATTTAGTATCCTTATGATATAGTGTTTTTTATCTATGAACTTTACTTCTTTGAATACACTAGTAAAAGTATACATCTACATTTCACTGTATGCATCTACACTATCTATAATAAATAATGAAAATAGGGTTCTGCAATGTCACTAAATTCTAAATTTCTTCTCCTTAAAAGTTTATTGTCCTTGCACCATAAATACATTTCATCTAACCAATCTTTCCAGGAATACCTTAAAACTTTAAAAAAAAAAATTTTTTTCTCACTGTACTTCGAATAGATGTGGCTGTCATACCATTAATTTCAGATATTTAGGTCTTTGGAATTTAATCCAATTTTTTACACTTATGATATAATATTTTCTTTATATAGTGTCGTTTTGTCCTGGAGCTGTTAACATATCTCTTAGAGGACGCTGATATGATTATATATTTCTATATCACTATTTATATATTTACTATTCAATTATTGTGCAATTATTCAATTCAAATAAATTTAAGTTCCTTCTTTATAATAAATTATTGTCCTTGTGCCATAAATGCACTGCTTCCAACCAATCATCTGGAAAAAACACCTGGGATGATAATGAAATTTTCTTTCTACATTCTCCATAGATACAATTATTCGTTTAACTAATCTGAATTTTCGGGCACTAAGAATTTAGTTAGACGCGATTACAAGAAATGGTATTGCCGTGATATGGTGTTTTGTTGTCTGTGATCTACTAACATGCCTCTTCCAATGCTCTGATAAAAATATGCATTTACATTTCACTATACACATCTACACTCTTCAATTATATTTCAATTCTTTCAAAATCTTATTTCTTTTCCGTAAACATGTATTGTTCTTGCGCCATAAATGCTTTTCCTCCTACCATTTATCAGGAAATATCAAGGAGTTTAGGAGTATTGGATACTGTGTTGTTCTTTATATTATTTTATTTCTTTTTTTTTATATATATTCTTCTTATTACATTTCTTATTTTATACCATTAAAACCATTTTATTTTGCACAGGCTTAGTTGCCGTACTACAAATTGGTGATATTTTGGTACTTAGAATTTAATCTAATCTAATGGCTATTGAGCTTCATTTTGTTAACAGGTTTTTTTTTGGAATCGGTTTAAAACTATACAGTTTATTATACTTACTTTGTGAATGGTTAAGGATTGACTTAATTATGCTAATATTTGATCCAAATGTTAAAACTTATTTTTCTCATTCTGCACAATTTGTGTCAACTTATTTGATGTTATTTTGTGTTTTCGGGTGATATTTTTTCTTGCGTGTTATTTCGGGACAGCATTCCACTTTTTTTAATAATTTACCTTATCTCTGCAGTTACTCGTCTGTATGCCCGGTTAGCAATTTTATTTTTGTAGAATTTTTTGTTTTATTCTGGTTATCCGTGGGACGTGTCAACGTTCTTTTTATCCATTTTTATATCGTTTGACGTTAATATATCAACTATTTTATTTTTTACTCTACTTTATTCACACGTTTTTGTTTTTCTATTCTTTCTTTCTTTTTTCCCCTCAGTATTTGGCTTTTTTTCTTGTTTATCATTTTTTATTTTAATTTTACTTTTATATTTCTGTTCATATTATGGTTCTGTTTAGCAATTTAGCTACTTTATTTCTTAACATTCGAAGTATATTTAATAAGAAGGACGAACTTCTACTTCTTCTCGATTCTTGTGTTTTAAAACCGCAAATTATTTGCCTTGTTGAGACTTGCTTGCCGGAAAATGATTGTGTCGATCTTGGACACTCTTACCAGGCTTTTGCAGTGGGCCAGTCCCTTGGAAGAAGGGGTGGGGGCGTTGGCATATATTGTCCCTCTTACCAATCATTTTGCCCTTATTTGAATTTTTGTCATATTTAGGATTTTTGCGAATTAATATATCTTGACCTTGGTACTTACTCACTAGCACTAATATATCGTTCTCCCGCAGGAGATGTCAAGAAATTCTTCGATGTTCTCGAATCACTTTTTCCATTTTTTACAACAAATCATATCAACCTCATGTTATCACTGCTTTATTTATTCTTCATTTGTAAAATCATAATAGCAATATACTGTTTAACTACAGCGATAATACCGACAATATATACTAAAAGTACATCATATTAGACTCTACAATGAAAGGCCTCAAGAAAATATCAGCAAGGATGTAACATATCTGGGACCATAAGATCACAATCTGATTCCAAAGATGACACAAAACTAAATGCAAATCACTCATTCTTTCATTATGTTTTTTCCATTTTTGTTTTTTAGTTTCCATCACCCTGTATCAAATATTTTCTTAGACTTTTTTAAATGTTTCTTTACTTTTCAATTTTTTGAATTCCTCTGGTAGTTCATTCCAAAGTTTTGCACCTTTTTAATTTACATTATTCCTTCCTACTTCGGTCCTAATTTTTGGGAGTAATAGATCATTGTATTTACGACGTGTATTTCTATCTTTCTCATTTAATTTTATTCTTATAAGTTCAGTGTGCTTGCCTTCCCTTATTCTTTCATACATTTTTACCAAGGCACTGTATTATTCGTGTAAATGTTCTATTGGTAATATATTGTATTTGAAAAAAAGTTTTTCCAGTTTAGTCTCTTATCACTGTTAATTAATTTCAACATTTTTTTCTAAATATTTTTCAACACATTTTTATTTACCACGCCTAAGTTCCCCCATATGCAATTACATTATGTCAGATGACTGTAGATCAATGAATAATACAGTTCTACGCTGGTTTTTTCCCTTACTGTTGTATTAATTCTTCTTACAATTCCTAAGCTTTTATCTATTCTGTTTGTTGTTTTATTGTATTGGTGATTTTAACATTGACTGGTTATCTCCCTCCTCAAATCTTCTTCAACTTAAAACCTTAATTGAATCCTACATGTTTTACAATATCATTGATTTCTCTACCCGTATCACTGCACACTCTCAAACTTGATGTTTATGATGATCGTTCAACTATGATCGACCTTCTTTAAATTTTTCGCTGGATTCCGCTCATCAGCCTATACCACTATTGAATGCTATTAGTGATCATCTTCCCATATGGGTCACTCTTCCTCCTTCATTGAACACGTGCTCTTCTGGATCTCCTACTTATTTATCTTACCAGACCTTTTCTAAGACTTCACTTGAAAAATTTTTCTCCAAGCTTCAATTGATTAACTTCCCTAGTCTCATTGTTCATAATGATCCTGAATCAACCTACAATAATCAGTATTCTCTCTTTATTACAAAATTTTTCCCAAGCGAGTCCGCCCTCAACATAAACAAAAATAAAAACTGTTTGATGACAATTGCTATTCGCAGAAAAATAAAGACCAAAAGTCGACGGTACGCAAAATTCATTTCTTCACGAAATTTAATTGACTTACATATTTTTCGTAGATTCAGAAACAAATTTAACAGAGAAATTCTGAGGGCCAAGCGATCCTTCTATTTCGACATTTGCTCTTCGAAGGATTCTAAGAAAATGTGGAATTACCTCAGATCTCTTGCTGGTAAAAAACCCAGGCAACAATGAAATGTCATCGAACTCAAGCTCAATGATACTTTGGTTAATATCCCACTGGACATTTCTAACTTGTTAAATCGCTCCTTTATACAAAC
>QLNU02015360.1:302825896-302852551 GCA_006491805.2 Dysdera silvatica | reverse complement strand
ATTCCTTTCGCATCTACTCACAAATTCTTGGGGATATTATTACATCATAAACTCTCCTGGACCCCTCACTGTGAAAATGTTGTATCTAACGCAGCCAGAGTTCTTGGGCTTCTTTGAAGAATTCACGAATGCCTTACTATCAGAGCTATCCGTTCCGCTTATTTTTTCCTAGTACAATCCCACCTTACCTATTGCTGTTAACGTTTACTCAAAAACAGCTCAATCTAATATCCATAAACTTGAACAAATTCAATTACATATATTAAAAATTATGACTTCAAAGATTATCAATAATAGAACCAACCTACGGGCTTCTTTTGCCATATTACCCTTTTCCCTAATTGCTCAGTCCCGAATGGCCCTTCTCATGTTCAAACCTATTCACAAAGGCTTTCACTCTAATATTATTCATATTCGTTCAGGTAATGATCGCTATCCCTTCAGATCCGGCAGAAGCTTTATTCCATTGCAATCCACCTCTCATTACTTATACGATCATATCGACTCCCAAGGTCCCATGGTTTGGAATCTTCTTCCGACAAGTCTTACTATCAGCATTAACAACGAGCATATATTTTCTTTAAAAAAACACTCACTATCCACATGCTAATATTTAATTCCATTTTCTCTGTCCTACATGTCAATGCTTTATATCATCCATTGTATATATATATTTTTTTTTTTTAGTTCAATATTTATTTTATTGCACTTTAAATGTCAATGTTAATTTATTTCCTTTTTTTTTCTGTTTGTCAATACATTATTTATTTTGTATAATATGTCGTTGTTTTCCGTTATTTATGGTTTTTTCCAATGTGTTTTTATATTTATATAATTTATTATCTGAGTAGTGGCCGGAACTTGTCAAGCAGACATTTAGTCTGCTTTTTTTCCAGTCATCCGTCAAGGACCTTCCTGACTATTTTTTGTACTTGTATTCAAGTTTTTTATTTTTCTTGGTTGCCTGTAAAATAAACATTATTATTGTTATTAAATATACAAAATTTCATTGCAATGGGGGGGTTACAACCCTCATCAACACCCCCCTGCGTACGCCAATGCCAGGACCTAAAAAACATGCCCCATTGCCAATTAATCATTATTTTTTATAATTTTTCTTTATTATATAGTTATTTTATATTGGGAGAATTTACCATTTTATACTTATCTTATACCATTTAATATTCTGTCATTGGAAGTTCGAAGAAACGTTTTTATTCCTTTTATATAATCTTTAAACTTCATCGAAGGCTCATTTTTCTTAGTGAGTTAACGCTAATTTATGGATTAGAAATTTTTTCTAACAAAATTATATATTTTGAAAATTTTTTGTCTCAGTTATAAACCTGTATGCAGTTTAATTAAATTTGTATTAATCATTTTAAAAATCTTGTATGAAATGACATGATGGAACATGAAATCACTTCCTTCATTTCTAAAGTACTTCCTTGTTGCGCAATATCATCTTTGCTACAGATATTTTTTATCAGAGTTATAAAAAAAAAATTGATTATTCATTGTATTATTTATTAATTTACAACTAAAATTTCTATTTATCTGCAACTAACTGTTGATTGATTTTTAATAATAATAATAGTAAATATATTGTTTCAGACTATACGTTACGTATAAATACAAAAATTACACATTACATATTTATATATATTTACAATATATCATAATTTAATTAACATCACATGTACATTAATCCAATATTATATCCAGTGAACTTAATTACCTTTAACTTGATAACTTATTTAACATCATATATAACGTGCGGGTAATATTTCTATATATCGCATTTTCAATTTCGCTTTAAATATCATTTAATTTAATTAACAATTAATTCATTAATACGTTATTAAGCAACATAAGCTGTAGCTGAAACGGATCCAGAGTAATTACAATCAAGATGTATAAACAACTTCTAGATCCCAAACCCACTAATGTTTATAAAAGATCAAGAAAAAACTAATGAAATGAATGCTTGAAATGAAAAACTATGGAAAGTAAAAAAGGAATAGAACAACGGTAATTTTTATTAAGCTGGGAAATGCTCGTTTATAAAATGCTACCAATTTCAGGCACTTGTACCATCTTACCTTATAGAAAACATTAGAACTGCAGTGAAATATGTGCATAGCGATACTTCCTATAACGATAAATCTGTATATAACTGTATTTCAGAAGTCCCGACGGATATAGAGTGTTATCAGGGTTCTTCATTTATAACGATATATTTTCCTTGTCCCTAAAGTATCGTTATATAGACAGGTTACACTGCATCTGCATTCCCGTTCAAACCATAATTTGTTTATATTCTTCGATATGAAGTATTGCGCTTTTCCATCTAAAACATAATCCTGTGCTTCTATGTATACTAATTCTGTATTCTCCATAAGCTCGTAGAGGGTTAGATAATAGCAATTCATATTTATCAACATTTGATATACTCTTTTATGCTTATTTAACTAATTTCAATCACAGCGCCAACAAATTTGTTATCTAATAACGAAGATATCTAAAGGGAGAAAGAATCATAGTATATATAAGGGAAAGAATAGTATATACACATATACAGTCTTTTATTCTTCTAAAGACTTAATATTTTATCAGTTACTGTCATAGATAAAAAGGAAGTGGATATTTGAGACAAAACGGCAACTTTTTAAAGGCGTTAAGAGTATAAGAGCATAGGTATATTACTAAAAAAGGGTACAGAAGTGAATTTTAGAGAAGTGAATAATTTGCGTTCTATATTCTTAACATTTAACACTAAGTGACTTTAAAACTCCAAACACGTACATTTTACTACATTTAAACATAATTTAAATCTTTAAATATTTATTATATATATTTAAAATAATATTAGTATGTGTTGCAAGGATGGGTGCAGAGGAACGGTGGTGCAGTTTCTGTGCTTGCAGTAGTTGGATTAAAATCTGCTCATTGATGACTTTTGACTGTATATGAAAGCTTCCATACTATTAAATGCAGAATTCCACAAGCAATACACAATTCCATTATAGCGTTTTATATAAAGTTTAAAAAATCTTGCAACCGCATAGTGGCGTAGAAGTAACACATTTATCTACCGTCCGGAAACTCCGAGTCTGAATCCAGCTAGTATTAATTGCTTGCCGTGTTTTCTTACTGATTCGTATGTCGGGGTTGGATTCCATAGGTGACGGAGGTTTGGATCCTTCGAAAAGCTGTAGGTCATAGTATAATATGAACCTGATTATCCTTGCACCATAAAAACGCAAACGCAAAATCTTGCAACAAATGCCATCAATGAAATTCTGTTTATCAATTTTCACACTTTTGCCAAATGCGTTGCGCTTTTTGACTGTTTATGTTTACAACATGGGAGATGTATTTCGGAATTAATACAAGTCTAGCTTTTCCGGTCTCTTGCGCGTGCGTGGGCGGGATTTATAGTTACGCGTGTCAAACCAACCAACCACGGCGTAAACCACGAGCTTCTGTCTTTTGGCATCCTTCTGAAGATAGCAGGAGGGGAATGGGGTGTGAGAATCCTTATTTGGTGTCGGGGGAGGAGCGAGACCATCTCTAGAAAGGGAACAGTCAACTTGTTCAGATTTTCAGTTGACGTCGTGAAGAGAAGATCTCAAAGCTTCCCACCTCCACCTGCTGCCGAACAAAATACCATGCCAAGAGCATTTTTAATCAAGCGATGGAGCCATGAATTGAAGGGCGATTCCACAGGCTTTCCCACGTTGGAGAAGAGCGAAAATGGTGATATTTTTATTCTTTTTATTTACCATTGAAGTTGTTTTTACTTAAAATAGAACACACTGTTTAGTTCCATATAATGTAAAGCTATTATTTTTTACTTAATGTCAACTTGGATGAGGACACTTATGGCTCAATTGTTATACCATCGACTTCTGAGTTCATTAGATTTGCTTCGAATTCTAGTAGGTTTAATCTTATAATAACGTATATCAAGGTTCAGTAGCCACCTTATACGGGCGACACCTATCTCAAATGACATAGCGTAATGGATTGAACGTAAAACTTCCGACAAATTGAATGAATGTTAAAAATCTGTTATCAGGCGAGTTTAGTGTATGGTTAACTTTCATTTTTAGCCGTCCAAGTAATGTAGTGCAGTGTTTCTCAAAGTTTGTGTTGCGGAAACCTGGGGTTCCGCTACGACTCTCTAGGAGAAGCAATTTGTTAAACATTGCCAAAATTTTCAAGAAAACCCTTAAATTCTCGAATTTCCCCCCCCCCACCATTACAACCCCTTAAATAAGTTAACTAACTAACAGTAACCACAATACTCTACAACAATAAAAAAATATTACCTCCTTTTTATACTGATTTATTGCTTATTTGTATGTTCGCGTCAAAGCAGTGATAAATAATAGCCTTTTAGGTTTTCCTTGAATAATATTTACACAGGGAATTTAGATTTTTCTCCAACATGGAAATTAGTCCCGAGTTCGAATCCAGATATAGTGTGGATATTTCTAAATATAGTGTTCATATACGATTTTCTTCACATCCAGTTATAAATTCCTTCTTTTGTGAGTGGATTTAAAGTGTAAGACTAAAAAACGACAGAAAAGTTAAACCCAAGTTAAATTCGATTATTTTGAAACTTTAGTTAATTATTTTGGTGGTGTATGCTTTTAAGTATTTTCACTTCAAAACTGCCCGTACTGCTATGTAGGACGAAACCATCAACAATTTGTTTCAAAGATAAAACTATATTCTGTCAGCCTCCGTACCATATTCTCATCTGATTTAGTCCTGTAGGTGAGATTGCGAGTTTAATCACCAAATTTCATGGATGACCAGAAATCCTCAATAATTTATCTTCAGCCTTAATTTGGAGACAATAAGCAGAAAGGGAATTTGTATTTACTTCGCCGTGACAAAAATTTTGCGGCAATAAAGTGGAATCAATAGAAAGACATTCGATTAGTGTGGGATAAAGGAAATTACTTAACGATATATTTCCTTTATTTTTTGGATATTAATTTTTTATTGCCATGTGCATAATTGGAAATGAAATAGGTGTTCCAGTTATGATCTTGCTATAGTATATGATAAATAAGTCTTGCAATAGTGTGGTAAATTTTAAGATATAGTGAAAATCTAATCCATTGTTATACAAATAATTGTCATTATTTTTTATCCCAAGAATAGATGTAAAACCAGAAATTGAAATTTTAAAATTGAAAAAAGAGGGGGGTGCAGGTTTTACATTTTATACCGTATCTGAATTTCAAGTTACGTAGAAATTGCAATAATTTACTGACCTTATCCAAATGTTTACCGATTGTTAGAAAGTCTGTTAGGCTGGGCAGTAAATTTTTGCTGGGTGGAGAGATAAATAAAAGTTTTATATTAGTGTTTATGTAGGGTGGAAAGATAAATGAAACAGTGATGTCAACAACTGGAATCTAGCCGTCATTTTCGATTCAACTAAGTAATTTTATTAGCATGTGATTTCACTAATTCCGAAATTAAAAGCATTAGCAACATAAATATTAGTAAAAGAGTAATGAGAGCTAGTATGCATTTAAATACAGAATATATAGAAGTCAAAGTTTCCACAAAAAATATTTTATACATATGTAGAATGAATGAATATTTGATATATATATAGAGAGAGAGAGAAAGAAAGTGAGAAACAGTTTTCTATATAATGAAAAGAAACTTCAAAGCGTGGGGTTCACTAAAACTTCGATATAAAGAGAATTTCGAAACACGGAAGTTTGATGTATATGAAAGTTTGGAAGTTCTACCGTATATATTTGTTGACATACTTAATTTGCATCAGCTGAAGTGTCGTTTCGGTCCAACTTGAATTCGTGATTTTACATAATGTCAATAAAATATAACTAATCATCAAACTTTTTATTGGTTTACATGTGATATATAACTGATTAATCATTTTTAAGTAGTAAAATATGTTTTTAAAGTTAAAAATATTTCCATTTTAGCTTTTTTTAGTTAAATAATTCAGCTTACTCGAATAATTCAGTTTATTGTGAAAAAATTTTAATTATCAGTTTCGTAATTGAGAACTCGTTAAGTCCATCGCGGTATATAAGGGCGCTCATAGATTAAAATTCGGGAAGGGCAATCATTTGACAATATATATATATTTTCCACTATAAGATTATAAATATATTATAGATTGCATGTGTTTTAATTTTTAAGCAGGGAGGAACTTGTCCTTTCTTGGTTTTATTTGCAGTCACTATATAGATTTATCATTAGGTTAGAATCTCGTTAATATAAACATGCTTAATGCAAATTACTTTTAATACGAACTGTTTCCTTAATAGCCATATAACTTGAATAATTTTTCAGTAATAATATCCTATCCTTTCCGGATAACGTAAATTACTTTTAATACAAACAAATTTTTCTTCACTGCCAGTGTTTAAAACACGGTTCGAATAGTATTTATAAAAGCAGTGAAAATACCATGCGCTATCTGCCAAAAAGTTTCTCATTTTTCTGTAATGAAAACTTTGTAATTAACCATGTACTTAACTGAAAGTGGTTCTTAAGGAGGGTAAGAAATAGCTTATATAGCAATGCTTTCAACTCAATGAGCAGTTTTTCTTCGTGGTCACTTAGCAATTATATTGGTTGCGTTAGGCCTTGTGTTTTCAGCGTACGTGTCAATATCTATTTTGTTGGGTTTTATAGAGTGGGCGAAACTAATTTCAAGTGCAATAAAACTATATCACTTTGAATTTTCTTAGTTCTAATCCCAACATTGTTTTTCTTGCTCACAATGCAATTATTGTGTTTCAAGAAATCGTTTTTGTCAATTGCTCAAATTAGTTACGGATTGTGATTTTTATTTATTTCATATTATGAAAAGTTTTTTGGTATTTTGACTTTTCGTAATGATCTGGGGGCAGGCCCGTAGTCAGACACTTATTAAAAGGGAAACTCCGAAAGTTACGGGGGGCGGGCTCAGATACATGGGGACTTAGAATGCGTTAATATTTAGATGTATTTTATCAATCTCTTTAATAATACTAAATATTTAAATAGACTAATATATTTAACGTTAATGAATAAATTTCTTAACCTAAATTTTGCATTGAAAATTTAGAGAGGTATACTAATATTTAGAATTTCCCTTATCTTTATTATAGAGTACATAAAGACTCAAATCTTTGTAAAATGCATAATGTACACAAGATCTACCGTAGAAATCTGTTTTGAATATGCTTTTAACGTCAAAGAGCGATTGCTCATGTACAATTTTATACAAAAAAAATATAAAATATAATTATAAAATAATTTATTTTGAAAAGTCATTATCCAGGCGGGGGGGGGGGCTCAGTCCCCTTTAGCCCAAATCTGGCTACGGCTCTGGTTGGGGGAGGGCAAAAATAATTTTATTTAAATGATTGATGTACTTTTATGATACACAGGGTTTAAGCTGTAGTCTCATTTTTCGCAAAATGCGACGAGTTGCTCGAAAATGCGAAGAAAAAATTATTGCCCATCGCGAAAATGCGACAGGCATTTTTAACCACAGTTTATTCTCTGAAAACAGGATTTCTCGATTCCAGAATATCCGTTTTGCACTTCAGCGATCTTTTCTTGTTCCTTTTTGTTTCCTCTTCAAAATTCTTAACAGCACCTTTTAAGTAAGCATCGTTGATATAAATAATTTCATGGATAGGGTTTTTCGAGCAACGAAAGCAACTAATATTTTTTAGCATTTTGCTACAAATTATTTTCCCATTTTAACATTTTTGCGACAGCATGTTTTGAACTTGCTTAAATCCTGATGATACCGTATTCGTTTGAGATAATTATAATGCAATAAATACATTTCTACCTACCTTACCTGAAGTTATTAATTCGTGTTTGGTGTACTCGGAAGTAAAGTTAGTGACTTTTCTTTAATGACGGTACGTGTGTTAATCGATTAGTGGTTAATAAGCAATTCCATTAAGCAATTTGTAATAGGATAACATTTTTAAAAATCAAATAATGGAAAAAGAAAATATAATAAGAAAACCTTATGTAAAAAGATTGATAAATTATATTACAAATTTTCATATCTTAAAAGTTGGCACATGGTGCTAATATTCACAGTCAAGTTTATTGTGAACTAAAACCATCTAACTATGCGACAACTTGTGATATGTTTAAATTAACATCATTTCTACTTACGTGCCAATATTTTTTAATAATAATACAGTTTTTAACTAATCAATTAACAATCCAACTGAATCTATTGCGTTATTTCCAAAAAGATCTTTTGTTAAAAACTCAAATAAATTTATAGAAAATTTCTGTGGTTTCCGAAATAAATTACCGGAATGGCAATCAAAGGTAAATCACCGGGTTTAAAAAAAAAGGAAACAGTTAATGACATGTGAGGTTTGCGTGATGATTAAAGGTTTTTCGTTTTGATTTTAAAGTAGTTAAATAGTTTTGTCATTATCTATGATAATATAATTAAAATTCCGCTTATCCATTTTTAAGCATGATGGAGTTTCAGTGCTCAATGTGTGTTTAGTTTACGGCGCAAGGATGACAAAGGGCATGCTGCCTCGGAACTTATGGTTTTCCAAGGAATACAAACATTTTAAGACCTAAGGAAATAATTCTCGGGCTACATTTAATAGTTTATCTATAAGCGTTATAGTTTGGCACCGTTGGGTGCGGAACTAGGATTAGTGACACGTTAAGCGAACGCGTTACCACTGTGCCACTGCAGGGCCTTGCATTCACTGTGAAATAAAAAATGTTGACATTAATAATCGAGCAAAAGAAGAGGTAGAATCTTTTTTCCTGATTGAAGTATCTTTAATTAACAATCAAAGTGTCTTTGATTAGTAATTAAAGTACCTTTAATTGGCAATGAAAGTATCATTAATTAGCAATGAAAGTATCTTTAATTGGCAAATAAAATAACTTTAATAAGCAATTAATGTATCTTTAATTAACAATGAATTACCTTTAGTAAATAAAGACCTTTAGGAATTAATTACGCTTAAATAGCAAGTCAGGTTCTCTAAAATTAATATATTACATATAAGAGAAGGAATATAAATCCATTTTTTAAGCATATTTAAGGAAAATAAATTTTACACGTTTTGATATTTGATTGGTAACTGATCATCAATATAGTTTTGCAAAATCTCAAATTAACAGCGATTAATATATATTTTGCAAGCAATTTTTGTATATTGCGAATTATTTTTTTTTTTTTGCCACTTTTTTTTCACAGTTTACATTTTTGTCCATAAAAAAGCATGCTTTTTAAGAAAGAGGAAATCATTTGGTTACCATCCTTTTCTCCTTCCATCATCAATTAATACTAACCTCACACACATTTGAGCAGTTCAAGGTCGATGTGGAATCTCTTTTTAAATATTTGCATATTGTCGCTTATTTCTAGATCAAAATAAATAATCTTGGTCTTGAAAAAATTCTTTTATGTTTTTTCTTTTCATTCTCATGTTTTTGAGTGGGCTGAATCAACGATCGATAATGATAGGGTCAGAAACTTTGACCCCCCCTTTTAATGTTAAATGCGATTTACGAATTTTTCGTCCATTTCAGCATTTTTTTGTAAAAGATGTTTTAAAATGCAGTACTGAGAATGGAGGTTTTGACCCTAAGATTATCGGTCCTTGAAGCCAGGGCCATGCTTATGGTGTGAGTGGCCCTGGGCAAAGCAGAGTTTAGCGGCCCTTAAAAATATTTTGACATAACACAACGATAAAAAGATTTACCAGGGTTTAGCATTACAAAATAAAGTCCTTCACTGGTCTAAACGCTGTAGATAAAAATAAAAAGAAGATAATGAAGTTAAATTGAAAATAGGGGATAAAAATTAATATAAAATACGAATCATTGTAATTTATTATTACTCTAATTATTATAATTATAACGAATTAATGAAAAGCTAACTCAACGAACAAAGCCGCTTGTTTTATACTATTAGAACTTACAAAGTAATTTTTCTAGTTTTGTGGGCTGCCACGAGTCTCTGCAGTGGCCATATTGCCACCACAATAAACATGGTAACGTACATAGGCTACTAATGCTAACACATTTGACTAATAACACGTGTATTTATTTCGACCACCATTTAAAAGTTGCATTATGGGAAGTATGACGTCACACGCACAAAAGGTGAGTTGACCAAATACTCTGTCGAAAGTATATGGGGCCGCTAAAAACTGATTTCTTGGTATTTGCACTACAATTTTTGGCGGCCTTGGGTGGTCGCCCAGCTCGCAACTCTAAGCACGGCCCAGTTTCAAGCACAAAATTTCCATTTACGAACACAATTCTCTTTAATTGCGTGGAGTACAAATTTTCCACATCAGTTGTTATTCGATTTTTTCTTTCTTTTTTTTTTTCTTTTTTTTAATTAGCGTGGTAATTACAAATTTTTAAAAAAGAAAATCTTTCAGGTTATCTTCTTCTTCTTCGCACTAAAATTTATATTTTAAAGTTCAAAAACGAAGTTAGAAGTTTAAAATTATTCCTCAACGTTAAGGGTGAACGAAATATTTTGTGAATATAGTTGTTCATATATCGGCCAGATTAACCGTTTCTTTAAATTTCAATTAAATAAGCACGGAAAATCTGTTGAAATAGCCGAATTTCAAAAATCTTTCATCGCTGTTTATTGCTGGGAGAATAATCACAATTTTTGGTTTGTGGGACCCTTTATTATTTGTCATTCTGCATCGCCTTTGGAGTTACAATTGCTGGTAGCTTTCCATATTTATGCGCATGAAGTAATCTTATCAATGATCACAAATCTACTCCCAGCTTCAGTAACGCGCGAAAGGCTCGATTGAATTCCACTAGCTAATTACTGTTTTCCCTTTTTCAATTCTCTTTCCATTTTTTTCTCGGCTTTCAACTATCTTCCGCCAATAAGTGACGCAGCCCTCCTACAACAACCAACGGTAGTATGAAACGGTGCTTTAAGTTCACATGGATTTCACCCAGTCGATTCTTGGCTAAAGATAGCGGCACCTATCTAAAACGCTCTGATACGCTCTACAACGTTATCACTAATATTTGAAACTTGTGTTAATACACTAACTGACTCACCTTGTTTGGTGCAGAATGATCCTTGTTGTCCTTGTGCCATAAAAATGCAACCAACCAATACACTGAGGCGCCCCGTAGTTTGAAAGCGAACAAAGCCTAGTTATTCACAAAAAAAATAAAAAAAAATAAAAAAAAATCCTTCATTTTGTTCAAAAAAACGCCTTCCCGTGGAAATGATGCTCAATGGAAATATTTGGATATCAGATTCTAATTTAGTCTCTCTAAAATTTGAAATAAGAGATCTTAATCCAAATGTCACTCTAAAATCCAGTGGCGGATTTATAAAATTGCCGCCCTTAGGCACAGCCTGTACTGCCGCCCTCCCCCTCCCTTCTCTCCAGAGCTTCTTGAATACCAGAAGACTTGAAAAGTCCTGGATCCCTCCCTCCTTTACAAAGAAAGGAATGTGTATAAAAAGAAACAATTGCATATCATACTCTTAACATTTGGTATGTAAAGCAGATATTTCATATAATTATTCAAACTAATAAGATACAACTCGACATTATTACTACCATAGTCTCCGACTTCGTGGATTTGAGACACTTTTTGAATCCACAAAGGACCGTTTCGTCAGTATGTTACAATGACGCCTGCAAAACGTTTCCTTTCTAACTTTTCTCAAAGTCGCTAAGTTAAAATCAACAACTAATGGCAATTTTCACATGTTATTACCAGATACATGCACTTCTCTGATAGGAAGTAGTATCTAATATTGTAACATAAACAATGTGGTCATAGCCAGAGGCGGCTCCAGGGACGGGCAATTCGGGCAACCGCCTAGGGCCCCGCGCCGGCCCTTTTATTATCATCGACGTACTTGTAAGGTAAAATGTGTGTCATTAAATTGTAGACCCCTATTCATTATAAAACGTAAACGTAATTTATTCGAATTTCAATAACGCTAAAATGATATTTATTGTTCTTACAATTCATTTGTTATACTTTTATCAAATTAAGATTATTGTTATTAACAACGGACCACAAGAAGACAAAACTATTTACCATCTCCCATCAAATGGCTTAAAAACTTTGTTTTAAAGAGTTTAGTTTTGAAATTTTTTCGGCGGAGGGTCCCGAACCCCCTTTTCTCTGGGATCTATTCCATACCCCCAGGCTCCCCAGTAAGGCCCCGTTCTAAAATTCCAGGGCCCCGCAAAAATAAATGGAGCAGACCACCGCAAAGTCACGGCCGCTACTGGTCATAGCCCTTTGTCTTTCGATTCTGTAGTTTATATTTGCAGGCAAGTTAAAGTAGTCGCCTATATGTCATCGCTATTGGGGAAACAGGGCAATAATTAAAAAGAAACATTATTTTCAACATTTTCCAGTTTGTAAAATTTTATTTTAAATTCTTTGACGCCGCCCCTAGGCCTGTGCCTTGTGTGCCTTAGAAATCTGCCACTGCTAAAATCTATAAAGTACGCCTTTTTTCTTTTTTTACAAGGAAGGACACTTCATGCATACCAGTGTAATTAATATTTGTTTCAACGTCGCATTTAAAACGTGTTTACTTGTTGTTTCACGAAGACTTTTACAGCGCACTTTAAAATTGTAAAAACAATTTTCGAGTACAGACTGCGTGAAAATATTAACAGAGTTTAAATACTCAAAGAAACTGAATGTTTCAGTACATCTTTTGCGAAACTTCTTCTGAAGTGGTTTCAGTCGACTTTCATAAACGACTGAGACAATTTCAGAAGGAGCTTCACAGGAGACAAACCGAAACATCAAGTTTCTTTGAGTAATTAAACTCTGTTAATATTTTCACACAGTCTGTACTCTAAAAGGTTTTTTTTACAATTATTTACCCATGCTTCCTTGGTAGCGAAATTGAAATTAAAGTTGAAATTCTGTGAAGTATACGTTGTATTTTGAATACACCTGAAAGTAGCAGTTTTGTATATATCAGTGTTATTTGATAAGTTTATAAGTATTAATGGTTTACACGTTTTCGTCTAAAGTAAAATATAAAATTTCATAGGCGCAATTTTAAGCCATATTTCATTGGTTAGAGTGTGTTTATGTCTTATGTTCTATAAATTTATATGCTTAGAATGTTTTGTGCGAGCATGCCAGTTTGTAGAAAAGTTAAGAGCAATAGGAAGGGTAATTAATAAAACTTGACGGCATAATATATTTCAACAGTATAAAATCATTAACAATTAACCTTAGCTTCAACTTTTAGTAAGTTTCAAAAAAGTATCCTAAACTTTTTATCTACACTTACAGCACAAATACAATTAAGGTTTTGATACTCCACTTTTATATGGTTCATACCAGAACCTGCGTTTTAGGTAGGAAGAATTGTTTTTTTTTTCTCTCTCTCTCTAAGTAGATTACCGCTCCTAGTACGAACCATGTTGAAGTGAAATGACAAAAATTGTATGTATATTATCCCTCCACACCCTTCTTTGTTTTTTAAGGAGTTACCATTTGGTCAACATACATATAGGAGAGAATAGCCACGTACGTGGCTGCACTCAGTGGCCCAGCAGTCAAGGCATTAGGACAGTAATCAACATTCCGCTTGTTCAAACCCAACCTGAGTCCGTAGCATGCTTTTATTTCTCCCTGTATAACACACAAGTCCTAGTATGTACCATAAAAAGGTGAAATGTCAAAAACTCAGTTGTATTAATTAATTAATTTGAATTAATTAATTAATTTTTTATATGCTTAAATGTAAATAAATAAATTTTTATTTCGTTACAGAACTATTATAATATACTATATAATAAGAATATTATTTTCATGAAGAATTTGGTTTCGCCAACAAAGTTTTTGGTGATGAAGTTGCTAATAAATTACCATCCAGTCAAGGCTCTGTAGAATTAATTACACTTCTTTTATTAAACGATAATACTAAT
Organism: Dysdera silvatica; assembly: GCA_006491805.2. Classification (NCBI taxonomy): domain Eukaryota; kingdom Metazoa; phylum Arthropoda; class Arachnida; order Araneae; family Dysderidae; genus Dysdera; species Dysdera silvatica. The sequence continues at coordinate 302,838,581 of QLNU02015360.1, read as the reverse complement.
AATAAGAAAATACACTAAAATAGTGGCATGTTTACTCACAAGAAAGGAGGAAATAAAAGTAGCAACTCCCTTGTCAAGAACCCTCCCTCCCAGTAAAAACAGAAACCGAAACCGCCATAGAACACTCCATACGTAAGTAATCCAAGATAATTCTATTCAAAATATACATTATATAGGAAAAAAAAGCACATAAAATATACCGATTTTTTAAATAGAAAAAATCCTATTGAAATATATATACAGTGAAACTTCTCAATAGTGGACACTGACGGGGAACGGAAAAGTGTTCGTTTTTAAGAAGTGTCCATTATTGGGGAAAAAAACAAAAATACGTAACAATTTTCAGTTGAAATTTAACATTTATGAAGCTTTATCTAATTAACTATAGTAAATATATATACTAGCAATACATATTACGTTTATAAATAACACTCACCTTTTACAACGATCTCTCTGTTTAATTATCCATTTCATTTAATTGTACAGCATTACAAATTTATTTTGAAAAGAAAAGTCTGAAATTTTGGTTTGCTTTTTATACATTTTTACAATTTTCCCTTCCACATGAATTCCTAATTCGAATGCATTTTTTAGACCATCTGGATCATTCTCTTGTAAAAAATAATTTTTTAATTTACTAATGCATTAAATGGCTTCTTTCTTAGACACTATTTTCATAATATTTTCTTCGCTTTCAGCAATTTCTAGCTCCTTATCCAGTTCTGTATTGTAGTTTCTGACATCATCAATTAGGTCATCAACATTAGTGGATTGATTTTCAGTTGATAATTGTTCACCTATTAACGTGTAATCTTCATAAGATTCAAGGAAGATTTTCATAATGTCATCATCAACAGTTTCTGTAGTGGCTTTGTTGGTGATGGAAATTCCTGCTTTTACAAAACAAGGACCCATAGTTGCAGCTGTGTTTTTTTTTACTGAAGAGCAAATCCACAATATTGCGTCTAAGATACTTACACTGCTTGAAAGAGAGCTTGGTGATTTAGTGTCTTACATTTTTGCTAAAAGGTGTCTTACAATGCACTGACGGTAGTAAGTTTCGAAGCATTTAATTATGCCTTGGTCCAAGAGCTGGCCAACAGAAGTCGTGTTTGGAGGAAGAAAAATTAATTTGACATTTTCCAAAGCAATGTCAGGATGAGAAGAAGCATTATCTAAAATTAAAATCACTTTTCTTTTTTCTCGCTGCATTTTTCTATCAAAGCCTAACAACCACTCAATCATTAAATCTTTGTTCATCCGCGATTTTTTATTTGCCCGACATTGTACGTCCAATGCATTAACATTAACCCTTTAAAACATCGTGGTTTCATAGCTTTACCTATGATCAGAGGTCTTTCAAATTCGCCTATCATATTCATACATAACATAACAGTTAGCCTTTCTTTGGGAATCTTTCCTCCACTAGATTTTTCGCCTTTGAGACTCATACTTTTGTCCGGAAGAGCTCGAAAGGAGAGGCCAGATTCATCACAGTTGAAAATGTTCTTATCATCATAACCTTTGAAAAGATCCTTAACTTTCATTTTCCAATCAAAAACAATTTCGTTGTCAACAGACGAGTTTTCACCGCATACATTTTTATAAGAAATATTGTGTCGGGTTCGAAATTTATCCAGCCAGCCACCCGAAGCCTTGAAATCAGAAAGTCCCTTTCTTTGAGCAGTTTCTAGTGCTTTCTCTAGAATTAAAGTTCCAGACAAAGGAATGCTCTTCAACCTAGCACGGCTAAACCATTCAAATGTTAAGGTATCCACAGCTAATCCTTCTGTTTTAGGGAAAGCTCTTTTGGTCTCTTGGTTACCATTTTCGGCCCAACATTTTAAAAGTTCATCATTCCGTTTTAAAATTCCACATACTTGAGTTTTCCCAATGCCCAACATTTCCGCTAAATCACGCGCACTTAATTTTTCAGCTTCTTTTAAATTTATAACATCGACTTTCTCTCTTAAGGATAAGCGTTTACGTTTTTGCGACATTTTTTTCTCAAATGAAAACAGCGAACCCTACTTCAACCGGCATATGCAAATTTTAAAGGACTTCTGCAGAAAGCTGCATATGGACATCGGCGTCACTTAGACTAGACTGTTAAACTACATTTTTGCTTCGTTAATCTTGATGTTTTAAATGAGAGGGGGAGGGGAGTGCTCTTATCTATTGAAAGACAGCATTATTGAAAGTGCCTATTGCTCAGGAAAATGGTTATCTGTGAATCACAAATTTCTTGCAGTTGTTGTTCGACTTCATGGAAAGCATTTCTTTTAAAACGAAACCCACCCGCCTCCTTTTGTAAATTGGAAAAATGAAAAGGGTGCTTCGAAATGTTCTACGCCCCCACCCACGCGGCGGCAGCTCATTCGTCGTGTTTTAACGATCTACAATATCTGTTTACAATTTAGAATACAAAAATGCATTCTTTGCATTGTCCGTTAACTTAAATTTTTTAGTGTCTGCGTCCGTTATTTAGAATGTCCGCTATTTAGAAGTAAAACGTCTATATGATTCAATGTAAATTTGCCGGGGAATTTAAAAGTGTCCGTTATTAAGAAACGTCCACTATTCGGGTGTCCGTTAAGAGAAGTTTCACTGTATATATATATATATATATATATATACACACACACATACACACACACACACACATCGAAGTGCCAGAAAAACTGGTACACCTACCTCATATCGTGCAGCCCCCCTCCGTGCGCACGCAGAAGTGCCGCAACACGACGTGGCATGGACTCGGCTAATGTCTGAAGGTATCCTGGAGACAATTCACACCAGGAATCCTGCAGGACAGTCCACAAATCCGTAGGGGTGCGAGGTGGTGGAGATCTCTTCTGAACAGCACGTTGCAAGGCATCCCAGATATGCTCGATAATGTTCATGTCTGGCGATTTAGGTGGCCAATGGAAGTGTCTAAAGTCAGAAGAGTGTTCCTGGAGCCACTCGGTAGCAACTCTCGATGTGTGGGGTGTCGCATTATCATGCTGAAATTGTCCAAGTCCGTCGGAATGCACAATGGACATGAATGGGTGTAGGTGATCGGACATGATGCTTACGTACCTGTCACCTGTCAGAGTTGTCTCTAGACGTATCAGGGGTCCCATATCACGCCAACTGCACACGCCCCATACCATCACAGAAGCTCCACCAGCTTGAACAGTCCCCTGTTGACATGTAGGGTCCATGGATTCATGAGGTTGTCTCCATACCCGTACACGTCCATCCGCCTGATGCAATTGGAAACGAGACTCGTCAGACCAGGCAACGTGTTTCCAGTCATCAACAGTCCAATGGCGGTGTTGGCGGACCCAGACGAGGCGTAAAGCTTTGTGCCGTGCAGTCAACAATGGTACACGAGTGGGCCTTCGGCTCCGAAATCCCATATCAATGATGGTTCGTTGAACAGTTCGCACGCTGACACTTGTTGATGCCCCAGCATTGAAATCCGCGGCAATTTGAGGAAGTGTTGCACGTCTATCTCGTTTAACGATTCTCGTCAGTCGTCGAAGGTCCCGTTCTTTCAAGGTCTTTTTCCGGCCGCACCGCTGTCGGAGATTTGATGTTTTACCGGATTCCTGATATTCACGGTATACCCGTGAAATGGTCGTACGCGAAAATCCAAATTTTGTCGCTATCTCGGAGATGCTATGTCCCATCTCTCTTGTGCCGACTATAACGCCACGTTCAAAATCACTTAAATCTTGATAACCTGCCATTGTAGCGGCAAGAACCGATCTAACAGCTTTGCCAGACATCTCTTGTCTTATATAGGCGCTGCCGACCGCATCGCGTTACGCTGATTGGTTGCAAAGCTCCGTTATTTGCATACGCACGCCTGTACCAGTTTTTCTGGCACTTCAGTGTGTATGTATATAACATAGAATATGCACAAATTAAAATAGGAAAACACTTATTCCATGAAGCAAGAAAAGAGCTATAGTTAATGTGTTAATAAACGGTTCCGAAAAAATAGTAAAGAAATATTGTAATGAGTTTTCATGTATGTATAATAATACTGAAAGTAGCAAAACCGTTAATATATTAACCAAAGTTTCCCATCTCAAACCGTAATAATAAAACTGTATTTGCAAAATAAAAAGTGTATTAAAAAAATTGTAAACGAACAATGATGTCAAATTGTCCTGTAATGTGTTTTTCAAGTACGCAAATTTAGAAAATCCATGGGAGGTTTTAGATCATACTTTACAATAGTACGTAGACCCTAAAAAATTCAACATCTAATGTTAATTGCGGATACATATGGGGAAAATTGCACTAAATACTTTCAGATACCTTTATTAGAATGTCAACTAAATCCTTTGGGACAAATAAATATAAACCAACTTTTGAGTATAACGTTATAAAAAAGTTAGCTAAGCTCTTGTAATAAAGAACCATAAGTATAATCGCGAAATTCAAGAATATCTTAGTGATTTGATTGATATCAGTTTAATAGAATAAACAGGGGTGGCTTTAGGACCGGGCGGCCAGCCGGACCCCTTTTGGATGAGGGCGCCAAACTGAAGTTAAGTTCAATTTTTTTTTTAGTTAATAGTAGAAAATCTCTTTAAAAAGAGACAAGTTTAGAGAAATTTTTAGAGACATCTTTAGAGAAATTCTTTCAGAGACTTTTGGCCACTGTTGTAGGGTATATGGTTCACTGTACATCTGTGAAAATTTTGTGTTTTCGCCGGAGTGGGAGTTGGGACGCCAAAAAGTATTCTGTGCCAAGCTTCCCGGGTTCAAAATCAACCGCGAGACGCTCCTGATAATAGAAATATTCTTTTAACTCTTTAAAGTGAAAAAAGTGTCTTAATCATAAGACGATAAGTCAAATAATAGATGATTGCATTTTTTAGTCCAATATCTTAATTACTTGGATTTGCGAAAAACACTTACACGTCGAAACAGCAGAGCAACTGAAAAAAGAGGCATTAAATAAGGACCGTTAAAACAACTTGTGAAAAAAAAATCTTATGACAACATGTCGTGTGCCGTTTCTTAGTACCTAGCTCAGAAGGGAAAAAAAGCGAAAAGAGTTCCATTACATCCGAGGCCACAGTTAGGACCTTTATTAGTCAAAGGTTATCTTTAAAAAATAAGACGGTAAAGCAGTTAAGCCTATCTAATTTTTTACACGAGTTAACTGATACTCAGATCAAATACTGATCAAATAAAGTGTGAAAAGGTTTTTAGCTGAAGAAAAATTGTTTTGATGGGTTATGACACTTGTCTAAGCTTATTGCCAACACTCTATAAATTAACAACATTTTAGAACGACAGAGAGCATTTAAGAAAGTCTATAGCTTCTCAGTTTATGTTCTGGATATGAACTTGAATGGTCGCCGTTCACGTAAAGGCTTTTATGGGAATATTTCAGGAAGAAAAAACTTGTAAAAAACGAAGTTAAGATATTAAACTTCATCATTCTGTTACAAACAGCAAATTTATGATTTATGAAAGGACTCTAGAGTAAATAAATGTGAAATTGTGGGCTGCTTATAAAATATAGTTAGAAAGATTTAAACGTTAAAGTGCTTCAAATTTTTAATTACAAAAAATTTAGAACTATGCTAATAAAGGACACTGAATAAATTTTATTTTTTATTTGTAACAATATGTATATTTTTAATCCATCTACCTCTATTTGGATTATCAAAGTTTTAACAAGGTTTTTATATACTGTGTACACATTTTCTATAAAGTGGTCCATAATAAGGCGAATAATTCTTTATTTTCATTTCAGATTCCAGTCCGGAACATGCGATTGATATGGAAAAAGAAAAATTTTGTGAAACTCCTCAATCAAGAGCTAGTCTCTCAAAAGCTCTAAGTGCTGAAATTTGGCCAATTCTTTGCCCATTTTCTGTTTATGATCAAATTGAACCTATTGGTCTATTGAAAAAAACGCCACCATCGCAACTACCTGAGATGCGACAATCGTCTCCAAAATTTATAAATCGGGAAATATTAGCCAAACCTTTTTCTGTTATTCGCCGAAATCATTTCCATAGTGGCATTACTGATAATTCGCACGAACATTATAGAATCTCTCCATCTGATGGCGAATCTTCGAATTATGAAAGTTTGATTGCACCGTACAGCAATGATGAATCTAATTCCAGTGATGTTGGTTCAGATGACAGCACTTTAGCTTTAGCAGTTTGCCATGTTTGTCCCGAATGCGGAAAGCGATACAGTACATCCAGCAACTTAGCTCGCCACAGACAGACGCATCGGAGAGAATGTGACCGCAAGTCAAGAAAATGCCCCCATTGCGATAAGGTTTATGTATCTACACCGGCCTACAGCATGCATGTTAGGACACATAGCGAAGGTTGCCAGTGTCCATTTTGTGGAAAAAGCTTTAGCCGACCTTGGCTATTACAAGGACACATTCGGACCCACACCGGAGAAAAGCCTTTCAAATGTCAAATTTGTAATAAAGCCTTTGCAGACAAGTCTAACCTCAGAGCCCACGTGCAAACCCATTCGACAGCAAAACCTTATGTTTGTCAAAGGTGTGGCAAAGCTTTCGCTCTCAAAAGTTACTTGTATAAGCACGAAGAGTCATCTTGTATGCGCCTTCACAGAAATCACGGCAGCAACAATTCAAGATCTTGTTCATCAACAAAACTTCCTGTTTTGCAGTCTATTACGTCAAATGAAAGACCTTTCACCGTCCTCCAATTAAAAGCCTGAAAACCCAACTGAATCAGAATTCATGACGATTATTGTCTTCTTAATTGGGTAGTTTAATTGACTATAAAAACAGAACTTACGAGACTACTTACATACAATAAGAAAACTGGTATGATAAACCGACATGATACATTTTTCGCCCGTTTTTGTAAATTTTCTTACTTTTCTAACAAGAAAGACACTGATGATTACTTGATTAAGTAATTAATTTATACATTTTAAATTACAAGCGTACTTGTATAAAGTCAGCGATCAATGTATAATTACAGGTTTCCCACATATTTTGAATCCAGTCCAAAAGAGAGAATTGTGCTGGCTAAAATAAATTAGTGCGATTTATTTATTTTTATAAAAACTACAATAATAATAGAATACTAAAGCTACATACAACGAATATTTATAACTTTGCATATGATTATAAATTTTATCTAAATGCTGAAAAAAATAGATGCTTAAGAAATATTTCGATACCGCATGTGATTGAAATTTATTTGCGGCTTTTCTTTTAAAAATATGAAATGAATGATGAAGTGTAATTCAATTTGTTTGCGAACACTTTCCATTTAATTCTTATGAAAGCGTGTTTAAAACAATACAAAAATGGACCAAGCACATCGATTATTAAAGTAAAACAAAATGGGCTTACATTTCAAGAGCATTTTAATGATAATAGCTGTTGAAATGAATAGATGACGTCGTCAAAATCACAAAATAGCTTGAATAGCATTAATCCACAAAAGTACTTTAAAGCGTAAATGACTACCAAGTAGCACAAGTACACAAACCACAAATCAACTAATTTTAATAAAAAATATTTTATCATGGTTTTATGGGAAATTTGAAAGGATGTTTTTTATTTGGAGTGTAAATAGTGGTAATGCCCTTTTTAAAAAATGTTTGAGATAATCGCAAAAAATGTTTGAAATAGAAGAACAGTTTATAAAATAAACAGCGCAGATATAAGAAGTAAGTAAAAAAAAATATTTTATTTATTTTTAACTTAGCTATCAGCTTTTCAATTTTTAGGATAGTGATCCATCACTTTCTACTCCTGTGTTAGATACAGTGTGCTGTAAGAACATAAATATTCTTCCATTTAATTTTATATGCAGTGTTGGTTGATAAGAAGTATAATATATACGTATACTTCATCGATTATTTCAGCAATGCCTTTGCTGAAATCTCTTGAATTCCTAAGACGAGGTCCAATATACTATTTCAAACGAAAGCATTCCGTGTTTCTGCCATTTTACCTTATTTTTTCTTGAAACAAAAAGTTTTCGCTATAAAGTTTTATAAAGTTAATAACTGATTTCTTTGAAGTTTTCATTACAATGATTTTTTTTATAATAAATTTTTTTATATTTGCAGAATAAGCTCGAAAGAAAAAATGTGTTTTGTTTTAACTATTTATATTAATAAAGGTAGTAGCATTACATTAATTTGATTTCGTATTTCAAAAGATACATTAAAATGCGGATTTTTGAATATTAAATATGTTGTTATGGTTTATAAACAACAAAGCAACATAAACCACTTTGATTTTATTATTTAATTGGGTATATTTCTTGCTCGTAAAAGGAAGTGCAAAAATTAAGGCAGGTTTGTGTTTTTTTATGCGTGTTTCTGTTTCTATTCTTCGAGTGTGTGTTGCCTTACAGGACATTCGGGGACCAAGTTGTTGTTCTTAAGTGCTATACATTTGTTCGTAGGATACTATCCATATTTTTAGAACTAAAGCACATGATGATTATAAAAAAGTATATTTTCATGTATGCTTAAGATCTCATAGCCATCCCTCAGAATTCCAAATTCCTTATATTTTGATATCAAGCCTTAAAAAATAGGCAGTTTGTTGCAGTTGAAGGAAAAATTTATAACATATGTGATATGGGTGGCGTTTAGTGAATCATAACTATCATTATGAGCAATACTATTTACGCATGTATATACGCGGCCGTCAACAACGGAAAGCCAAAGAATAATTGCTCAATATCTGAAGGTTTTATTAAAATTATACGTAAGCCACAGTTACCAAATCGCTATAAACAAGACATTCAAACTCACTTGTTCTGATTTAGGAGCCATATCAAATGATTAACTGAACATTGCGCAAATTTGTAGTATAAAAATATTACAAAAAATAGAATGTACGTATCAACAAATAACATTTTTAGAGACAAACATTATCCCTTAAATATGTCCTGGTCTTTTTGATAGGTTTACCTGATATCAACACCTTTGTCGTTTTTTAAATTCTGTGTGTGTAAGCTCAACATTCAAACATGAAATTTTTCATATGGAACAAATGATGTGACGGCTTTTCTTTTCATTTATACTAATATTAGGCAGCAGCGTGTTTTGTGTTTTATATTTTTATATGCATGTTCCTTTTTTTATGAATTGGTTCAAGACTGGAGACGAAAGGCATCTTTATTCCTCGAGAAAGATAATGATGACAGAACGGCTCCAGTTTTCTAAAATCATCGTAACTTAGAATCTCATTTTTATGGAGCTGTTATTTGAGGATGTGTAATTATCTTATGTCTTTGTGAACTTTATGTACGATATATTCTGTGCTTCGTATAATTAACATGTTTTCAATTACGTATTGTTAACCCAGCCCAAAGTGCAGCTATGGCATTTTGATGTAGTAAGGCCGAACAAAGTGCAATTATTTTCGGTGAAGTGTTTTGTTCACGAAACTTCAAATATACTGAATTTTTAAGTTCATTTAGTGCTTTATATTTATTGATTGATATTTATTTTCGATATTTATTACACTTTGTAAGGTTGCAATAAACGATTTCGGTTATTATCTTTCCTTCTGTCATTACTTTGGAATCTGTTTTCGAAACAAATCACACGACGAACAGGCCATTATAATTAATAATCTCTGCTATTTGTAAATAAGGAAAAGCACGTTTATTGCAAATAATTCTTGCTTGAAAAAGTAAATTAATAATACTTTCTACCGTTTGAATTAAAATATATAATTATGAATCAAAACTTATGGTTCTTAGAGTCTCATAAATTTTGCCTTTCATGATTTAACTTTTTTATGACTTAATAGCTTGTTTTCAATAAAATGCTGCAGGTTTTAATAAATGATTTAATTCATCACTTTATTGCAAGCATAATTTATTATGATAAGCGGAAAGACTCATCAAAAACTCGTTCAAATTATGTATAGGATGGTTTCATAGTTTCACTAAGGTTTTCACATCGCATTTTAAAATTGTAAAAAACAGATTTTCGAGTGCGAACTATGTGAAAATATAAACAGAGTTTAATTACTCAAAAAACTTGACGTTTCGGTTCGTCTTTTGCGAACCTTCTTCTGAAGTGATCCCAGTTGTTGATGGAAGTCAACTGATGACAAACGTAATTCTCGCAGTTATAATGTTTCACAACTCTTGAAAGGAAAACATATAATAATATTTCTTGAAGAATTTCGCTATAACAAAGTGACGAAAAAATCAATACTTTTTGTGATAATTGCAACTCAAGTCTAGCCAATCGTCAAAGCTTTAATTTATTAACTTCTTTCATATTCAGGTTAAAACGAGTTACAAAAAACTTGTTTCTGAACAAGATGTTGTAAAAAAAAATCTAGGTAGTTTATGGCATAATTTTACTTTAAAAGTTAAGCACATGCGCATAAATTTTTTTCAACCAATATAAGAGATTTTGCGTCATAATTAGTGACTTCAGTATTGTGTAGTGATGTGGATTTTGCGGACAATTTTGAAACTGAAAATTTTCCATCACTTCAATTATTAAATATCTAGTGCAAGTGTAATATAATATTTATTAAGTAACATTTGTTTTATATGATATACCACTACCCAAACACCGGAAATACCGGTTCCTCAGAAAATTTTGAAATAATAATATTGGTTAAACTCGTTGTTATTACGTCTTAATAACTATTAGTTTAACCTGATACTACACAACAGTTCGGTCAGAAAGTCAGGGGTTGATAGTTGATGTGATACCTATAACTTATATTTGGCACTTTTAAGAATGTTAGTTAAGCGAATACGTAAATATTATATTGCATTAAATACATAAATGAAACTCAAAACTAAAAAATGTGAATTTCTAAAATTATTACTGAAAAAATATATCATAACGTAACGTAATGAATTTTTTTCTGCAATGGGTTCATTTTTTTTCATATTTTGAGTTCTATTTACATATAGGCTATAGTAACATTTCGCACATAACATTTTTGGGTGTAAAAATGAGCTTATTTTTATATTTATATACCTATCTACCAGCGTTATTTCAATGTAGTAAAAGGGAGTGAGTCCCTGCGATATCGCAAAAATGTGTGGGGGTCGTTTGAAAATGTTTGATAACTTTAAATATTTGATGAAATATAAAACGATTAGTGAAAATGTAAGAGATATTTTAATAGGATGGGAAAAGAAAATCTAATGTTCGTAAAGGTTTCTGTTTTATGTGGTCAGGAGTGGGAGAAATTATGATTGTGTTATGAATGACGGATGATAATGCTTTAATATGTATTTAGTATAGCTTTTTATGTTTAAACTTTTTAAAATTATGTACGTATACAACGAGAGAGAGAGAGAGGAAGGGAAAAGTAATGACTTTCGCTTTCGCTTTCTTTTTGGTTTTACGGCTCAAAGACTACAGTGGTCATGCTGCGCCGGGACCTACTGTTTTCCGAGGAATCCGAACCTCTAAAGGCCTAGGGAACCAAACCCCGGACTACAGTGAGCAGTGCGAGGAAAAGTAATGACGTTTTTTAAAAAGAAAAATACATTTTCAAATTTCATGACCGGGATATTTTTCGCGGAAAATTTTTTCGACGCACATCTCTGATTGTGACTCACCGATACCGTAATCGTCGCCAAATGCCATAAATTGATGCCAAAAGATGGATGCATAAAAACAATTAGTAAAAACAAATATTACTTTATTTTCTCATGGCACACACCCACACACACTACTGTTTTAAGGAAATTAAAAAAACTAAAAAAGGCCTGAGTGTAGTCACATTAATACCTCATATTGAAATATAAATTGTTATTGAGTTCAAAACTATTGGCGCATACAGTATAGAATAATAATAAGACAGAGACTGATAATCTTTTAGGAGTAAAGAGGCATTTTTGATTTCATGTACGCATCCCAGTAATTCAGTAACGACGAACTTAGTCTTCGGGTCTGTTGGGCTGGCTCGGCTTCCAGTAAGTTTGGTTGAATGTAACTGTATCTTGCTTCGAAAGTCAAGTTAAGCCATTAGTCTCGTCGCAGATAACTCATAGCAAAGCTTTGAGATGTAAAATGTAGGACCATGTCCAAACGTTTTAAAATCACCAAATCTACGGCAAAATTCAACACGTGTTTGACAATTGCTTGCTTCAAAAGTGGCAAATTAATAGGATGGGAATTACTTTTAGCATCTCCTTGGAATATTTTTAATATTCGGAAATGTAATAATCTGCTGCTTCCCATGGCTTCTCCAAAATATATACAAATAATCTGTGTCAAACAAAATCACTTTTTCCAAAATCACAATTGCTGCTCATGCTCGTTGTTTACTCAATTTCCTTATTTTAGTAAGTATAAGTGTCGAATTCAAATGTATAACCACATCCCCCATAAGCTAAATTGTTTATAATGAATTCTGCTTTGGACCGTTCATATTGAACATCTATATTCTTCACTGTTAGAAATATTTTAATACCATCAAAACAAGCAAAAAATCGCGTGTACTGGTCAGTGGCGCCCATATGAGTACTTTAAGTGGGGGCAAAGAAATATCATTACCTCTCTCAAGGCTATCAAACATTTTGAAATGAAATGTACAAAGGTACTAAAATACTAAAAATAATTCATACTGTGACAATTAGTAATGTGCTAAAAAATGCATTATTTTAAAATGTGATTGCAAATTGAAAAGTAAATGCATAACGAATCAAACAAATCA
>QLNU02015360.1:302807065-302825796 GCA_006491805.2 Dysdera silvatica | reverse complement strand
CATTTGCAATAAAAAGTATGAAGAAAGGAAGAGCCCCTGGTGATGATGGCATTACATTAGATATCCTAAAAGAAGCTGGAGAATATGTAGAAGACATACTTGCAAAATTCTTTACCAAATGTCTTAACAGCGGTAACATACCAAACCAATGGGATTCTGCAACAGTAATTCTTTTGCATAAAAAAGGTGATAAAGAGGATTTGAAAAATTACCGACCAATTAGCTTGTTACCTGCTATTTATAAAATCTTCACAAAAGTGCTAACACATCGCCTGCAGAAAAAATTAGATGCAGCTCAACCAAGAGAACAAGCTGGATTTCGAAGTGGATTCAGTACAGTGGACCATATTCAAGTATTAAGAGAATTAATTGAAAGAACACATGAATATGAACTTCCATTGTGTGTTGCATTTATTGACTATGAGAAGGCCTTTGACTCTATTAAAACATCAGCAGTCATCAACTCTTTAAGATCAACAGACATTGAGGATGTGTACATTGACATGGTGAAACGTGTGTATAAAAATGCAAGTGCAAAATTTCGGTTACATAAAGATACCAAAACTATCAAAATTGGTAAAGGTGTGAGGCAGGGAGATACCATTTCTCCAAAACTTTTTACTTCAGCTTTACAGATGATTTTTCAGCTGATAAATTGGAATAACAAGGGAATAAAAATAAATGGTGAATATTTAAATCATTTGCGGTTTGCTGATGACATTGTTATTTTTTCAACGAACCCATCAGAACTCCAAGACATGGTACAGGAGCTCTCAACTAGAAGTAAAGAAGTTGGACTCAAGATGAACCTACAAAAAACTAAGATCATGTTCAATAATTTTGTAGAGGAAACAAAAATACAAGTTGACAACATTGAGCTAGAAATTGCTGATTCATATATTTACCTTGGCCAGCTGATTTCAATGGATGGCAACATTATGAAAGAACTCAACAGACGTATTAAACTTGGCTGGAGTGCATTTGGAAGAAACAGTTTTATCCTGAAGGGGAAATTGCCTTTGTGTCTAAAAAGAAAGGTCTTCAACCAGTGTGTATTGCCAGTCCTCTCTTATGGATCAGAGACATGGAGTCTAACAGTTGGAGCAATACGAAAGTTACAGACAACGCAAAGGAGCATGGAGAGGTGCATGCTTGGAATAACTAGGAGAGATCGAAAAAGAAACACTTGGGTGAGAGAGCAAACTAGAGTAGAGGACATCATTGTTAAAGTAAAAGGGCTGAAATGGCGATGGGCTGGGCATATTGCAAGAAGAACTGATCAACGATGGACAACAGAAATTCTGAACTGGATTCCAAGAGACCACCGAAGACCTAGAAAACGTCCTCAAACTAGATGGGTGGATGAAATAAGAAAACAGGTTGGGGTGACGTGGAAACGAATGGCCCAGGATAGACTTGTGTGGAAAGCATTTGGAGAGACCTTCATCCAGCAGTGGATAGATAATGGTTGAATATGATGATGATGATATATATATATATCTTGTTCAAATTTTCAATCGTTAATAAAATACTTTCTATCCATCCAATCAAGTTCAAATAAATTTTTTTAAACTTGTAGTGGATGACACTTGATGTTAATACAGTTTTTTCAAATATTAATTCATTAATTAAATTTAAATGATTTTTTTTTTGCTTTCCTTTGGTGTATTTGGCGATTAATGCTTGCCGCCAATTACAGCCAAATGTCGCCAAAATTGCTTTTCGCAATTTTTCCCTTTCTTCCCTTTTATTTGAGCAGCGCATTGAAGGAATTGACTTTAAAAAAAAATTTTTTTATTATACTTGTTTTTCTTAAATTGCAATTTGTTGCAAGCCAGAATTCTGTCGAACCTCTCTCCCCAGTAGACACCCTCCATTCTTTTCTAAATCCGAAAAATTCGTGGAAACAGCCTTTCCAAGGATGGATCAAACAGGGGCGTACCCCGACCACGAGAATAATAAATTTACATTAAAAATAATTATTTTCAAGCAAAAAATAAAACTAAATTTACAAATGAAATTTTCAAACTTTACGACCTCTCTGAAATTTTGTTTTGCATCCGCCCTCGCTTACGAGGCTTGGGTACTGTTCGCGAGATATGTCATGCCATGAAGCAATGATGGCATTTGTAAGACCGGTTTTATTATTGAACGTGCGGCCATTGCTATAAACAGCACAGGCAACGAACCTCTACGTGTTCTCCATGGGGTTCAAATCAGGAGAATATGGGTCCAGTCCATAACCGGAATACCATTAAGCAGAAACCATTCCCAAGTGCTATTTGCTACATGGGGTGTAGCATTATCTTGCTGAAACTGGTAATTAGCAGCAAGCATTTCATCAATAATTGTTATGAGATGCTGCTCCAACATATTCTGATATTATTTGGCATTCCTCGAAAGCCATCACTTTTTGACCGATGTCTGTAGCCACACATGCTTACATGTTTACTACGAGGTCTGCCGCAAAGGTGTGGTGGTACCTTGTGCTGCGTGGTTTGTGGGTTGCCAACTTCTGCTCCGTTGTGTGTGTGTGTGGACGGCTGACCAGGTGCCGGGTGGCATATGTCATGCGGCATAATTTGACTGTTATCTCAGAAGGTAATTTTCATGGCTTCGAATGCAGGTAGACGAGAGAGAGGATGCACATTAAACATAATATTTATTTGGAGGTTGAGGAGCGTACACTGGCCACGGCATGATGCCGGGCGTTCGTTAGGTTGCGTAAGTCACATGTTGAGGATCGTTATCACGGCTAGCAACGACCTTCTTTTCAGGTCGAAAGTTAAGGAGCAAGAGAGTGTTTATCGGTCCGAAACTTTACTTCGAATGATTTTTGTGGACCGTGATTGGACAATTGAATACTGACGCAATAGTTTATATAAATTTCTATTGGTCAGTTTGACCCCACAGAGGGGAGAACTTGCTGTGAGTTATGTTAACGTTGAGCTGTCTTTCTTGACAGTTTTTGCCCATTAAATGAAAATATATGGGAGAGGGTTCGAAGTTGGATAATGCCTGTATCCTTCGTTTTTGGTGGAAATTCCAAGGAGTTGGTTGTACGTGTGACTCATTGCCAAATGTCCATGAGAATGGAATTTTGGCGCGAAACAGAGTTAGAATGAGCCTGTGGAGGAATCGCTACAGGTCTTCTAATAAAGAGAGATAAAAATTTACAACACAATGAAATTAAAATACTCAACTTTCTTCAACACAAAGATGAATTTCCAAAATCTGTTCATTGTCATTTTAATTACGAAATTTGGCTCCATGAATTTGAGATAAAACTTTTACGTTTTATTGAATGCTATGCTAATACTCAAACAAAAAAATTATGCCACCCTCCTAAAAAAATTCCATAGTTAGAACAATATGGAAACATCCACGTACGTAGAAAGGGGGTTGTAAGCAGGAGCGTACTCAGTATATATTTTCTAGGGGAGGGACAATAAAAAATTTTTTGAAGACTAAAATAAAAAAAAATGAAACTGACCTAAAAATGAACCCCATATTTCGTAAATCAATTTATTAAAAAATTTCATATTGTTACTCAACACATTCTTCGGTAAAACAGAATTTATAAGTTGTAAAATAAAATGTAAAGTTAATAAAATGTAAAGTTAATAAAACAAATTATACAGATATACAGGTTAAAAATGGAACTAAAAACAATTTAAATGTATATTAAATAATCAAAATTTACGCATACAGCTTACTTGGTTTGAATTTTTTTTATTCTCATCCTACAAATTAATTATTGGCTATGTTTTTCAATCCAGTAAATTTTAATTTTTGTTCAATGTAAATTCAAAATTAACTAAATATTAATTCTTTATATAATGCAAGATAATAAACATTCCTGATATATTACTTAAATTACAATTTTCGTGTGTCATGAAATATTGCTAATTTTCTATAACTTTTTAATGGTTATTAGAAAAATATAAAAGAAATTTAAATGAAAAAATTTATTTAAATATGCGACTTGAAATAAAATTTGATTTAAATAGGTCTATAAATAATTTAATTTAGATTTTAAAAATAAATTTCAAATTTCAAAATTTATTTTAATTTAAAAACACATCTTATATAAAATAAGAGAGAAATAAGATTTAAATCGAATAAACTATATTTTATTTTTTAAATTAATCTGCCCTTTGGAAAATGTGACTTTATGGGTTATATTTCAGCTCAAGTAATTTAGTTTTTATAAGTTTTGTTTTTAATATAACACTGTTCATGAGAAACAGTTTTACAACACAATTTCTGCAGTTCCTACACTGATTTTAAGTAAGCTTTTAAATACCTTTCAGTAGCAGATTCCTGAAAAGATTGAATTCTGAGCAGTCCACTCAATTAATTTTTATAGGATTATTTTTTCCCATGGGATGTGAAATAATTTTTATAGTATTAGAGATTATTTCTTTCAACAAGTTGAATTGTTATTTCATAATCACACAGAAAGCATGTCATGGAATTCCAAATTGATCTATTATAATGGTTATTCCCCATACCTAGATTAGATGTTTAATAATAAAAATAGAAAAAAATGTTTTGTTTAAAGCGTGCTTCTGTTATTCTTATTTGTGAAATGGGTGATTTTCATCTTTCTTCACTTTTTCTTTAGAATTATATGTCACGCAGTAATTTACCATAATGGAAAAGAGAAATCCAAAGTTGCGTTTACTAACCATAGTAAAGCATTCATTTTGCAGAGTGAAGTACCTAACCCACGTGACCTATGACGCGTTTTACGTCACCACGATGTTTTCCCGCTCGTGAGGCCCCTATAAAGGGGAGCTGACTCGTCAGGCATTTTGGATCGGGATGGCAACACCGTATTCTAAATATATGGTTTTTGGTGCTTTCTTCTGTTATTTATTTATCCTTTCTGACGTGTTCCTTTTCTTATTTTGCGTAAATGGTCGGTTGTGCTACAATGAATTGTTCAAACTGTTCCGAAAAAGGTTTCAGGTTGTTTAGGTCTCCGTAATCAATGAAAGAGAAAAACATGGATTTTAAATTGCAGAAGAGTATCTTGGATAACTGGAAGTCGATTATGTGAAGTGCTGAATTAGTTTTATTTTTTTAGTGTATCGTAGTGTTAAAAACTTATTAGTAAAAATAAAATTATATTTACAATCCATATTTAAGGAAAAAATATGTTTTTAATATGAAATTTCCCAGATACATGATTGCCATAATTATAACATAGAGGGTTTTACACTCTGGTGTTAGTTATAGTAATGTAGTTTATAATAGTTATAAATCATGTATTAATTTTTTGTCGATAATATTAATTAAAATAATATATATGTGGGGTTTTTTTTGTTTTGTTTTTTTACGAAACCTTAAAAACAAAAACCTTTTCTTCTAACAAGATTTATTATTAGGCAAAATAAAAGTTCGTGATCGTTACCTTAGATTGTGCCAAAAATCGCTAGCATGCGATGGATACAAAGCCTCCAAGTAAAATTCCATTAAAGTGATTCTTGATACATCGGTGTAGTATAACATTTCAATATGATGTTGGGCACAAACAAACTGCCATTTGCTATGTTATGCTTATGAGATAGATTTAAAATGTTCTCATTTTATGAAATTTCCGTGTTTTTTTCGGATCAGCCGAAACTGATCGAACGTGCAGAAAACGCTATACGTTCTTCACATGTTCGATCTTTTTTTTATGACCCTGATAATGAAGAAATGCGAGAACAAATTCATGCTTCCATGAAGAGTAAAGTATATAGTATTCAGGTAGTGTACCCTGGGTGCGTTTATGTTTGTATATATACAGACACACTGAAAGAGCAATTTATTATATGCACGTATATTATTTCTCTGGAAGAGGTACATATTTGGTTGTGTAACTCTCAGTGCGCTTATAAAAAAATTTTGCAGGAAATTAAAGGGCCATAAAAACACTTGACAGATTCGTAACAAATTAAATTTTTTTCAATAATTTCATGAACGAAGAAGATAAATTGTTCTTTCAGTGTGTATATATACAAGATCCGTTTTTTTTCAGGGGGGCTTGGTCGTACCCCACTTCAAGGAAATAAAAAATAAATAAATTATAAAAATTTATTTTAAGGGGCCAGCCTTAACAAAAACCTGACTACGTCGTTGATGGGGGTTATAATTAGAAAAAGAAATTATAGTTCAAGTTATTAGATATTCTGCCATATCCCCTACAGACAAAAAATAAATGGAAAATTAAAGATCTATAAAATCAAAACTGTAAATTTAAGGAGAAAAGAATTGATTTTCATAAAAGATCAAAACATTTTTTAAAGAAAATGATTGCGGCATCAAGACTTATTAATAGAACAAGAATTCTGAACAAAACTACCCAAAGTATATGGACATGTTTTGAATATATATACATATATTAACCCTCCACCAAAAAAAAAAAACCCAAATGAAATACAACAAATTAAATGCTTTTGTAACATACATGAACACAAAAGTTTGAATAAAAACCAAATATAAAAATTTATTAAACAAACCACTAAATTTAAAATTCATCTTTCTAATTCTCTTATGTTAATATCAGAAATTTGGTCCAACGTACAGGCGAATACAGAAAAAAAATTCTTTCAGGGTGGAAAGAGGCACGGTACTATATAACTAACTTCACATTCCTTCAATGTGTGACTTACTCTAAAATATAATTGGAAGAGTTAATGGCTAATGACTATTTTGTGAACTATTTGAAAATACAGGCAGAATTTTTTTATTTTTTTTAAAAATTCTAATGCAGTTGGGAAGATTTTTTTTAAAACATTGATCTCATTATTGTCCCATCCCCTGAATTCGTGCAAAAGTACTTAAATGAAGTCCTTTTTAATATATATATTATTTATTTTTTCAATTTCAAAAATGGTGTTTTTGAGTTTATATATATATATAAATAGGAAATAGTAGATAATGTAAACATAAATATAAATCAAAATGTAGAAAATCAAGCGAGTAAATGAAGGTTATTAATAGGTGTAAATGTATGTACATCATACCACAATTACAAAATATACATTCCTGTGTAGTGAAAGTATAAATGAATAGACAATTTTACGATTAATAATAACGGGCTAGTGACGAGAGTGAAGATTGAAATTATATGACAATATATTGAACCTAGGCATGCATGTACAATCTTTTTCAAGGGAACAGTTATACACGCATGCCGGACACAATATATAAGATCTTCAAGACAATGTTTCTGAAACGCCAATAAACCGTTCGACGAAACCCCCGAAAACCACTGTCAAACGGCACAAAGGATACGTAATGTTCTTAAATCTATGAATTACAGGTATCTTTTAGTACTTTTTGAAAATTTTTGGGATTTATGTAATTTAGTTTAGCTGCTACTCATTTTATAACTTTCATAATGTGCATTACGTTATGCACCATAAAAATGAAATTTTTTTATGACTTATAAATTATAATTCATGACCATTATAAATTATAAATCAAGTAATGAATTATAAATCTCTGAAATTACCTATTTGTATTTATTTCTGTGTGTATAAGTTCATAATTTGTATAATTTAACTTGCATCTGTCTTGTAATACTTAATGTTCATCAGGATTACTGACACAATTTTATCTTTTCCATTGATACGCAGTTAGAATCAAAAGTATGTTAACATGGCAAAAATAGAAAATCAATGTTAAATTTGGTCATCATAAAAACAAAAATTAGAAATTGTAAAATCACAGAATAAATGATATTATGTATTAAAAAAAATATTTATAACAGCGAATCATTTTGAGGAATATGAACGAAAAATTAGCTGTTTTATACAAATATCTCGTCGGTTTAAAGTCAAATGTTTTAAAACATAATTCCTTAATTATTTATATTGTATTGTGATAATGACAGATACATTTATTGGGCAGGTAATATATTTTAGGAAAACTTTTCCCTTGAATTTGTTCTTAACCCTTTGAAGACCGAATTATCAAAAGCCCCCACAAAAACAATTCCATATTTCGCACTTCCTAGAGAAAAACGTGCTAAAAAGCACAAAAATAATAAAAGTATAAATAATCATAGCCACTATATGTCACGTTAGTCCCGAAAGGGTTTAAATATATATATATATATAAAAGAAATTGAAAGTGGATAATTTTTATTAGTTCTAAATAAACAAACAAACCAAAAAAATATTTCATTAATAAAAAAAAAACTGTTGAAAACGTAACTACTCTAACCTAACTGAAACGGAGTATGTGTTATTCCGACGTGCTTCCCTACCGAAGCGCCATCTAGTGGTGTCATGAAATTTTGAACCAATTTACGATCGTCAAACGACACACTATCCTTTTTAGCCACTGTAACCTGAGGAAGGAGTTCAACCGACTGTAGACTTTGAAACATCTTAGTGAAAACAAGTAAACAAAATAGTTTTACATTTATTTTGTGTCTTTCATTAACATTAAAATTGAAAATTAAAATTAAATTTAAATTTAAAATTAAATTTAAAAAAATTAAATTGAATTAAAATTTAAAAAAAACGTTCAGAGGGAAATTGGGGCGACATTCGTAAGCGATGATGCATCGAATGAGGTAATAGGAACTGCTCAGTGTGGAAATGTGCCCGATCCAAAATGTCAGATAGGTCAGCCTGTTTATACGGGAGCTATACCCGCTCGGTCAGGATCTCTTAACATTGCAGCATTGTGTCTAGTATATCATATGGTTGAATTAGACTCCTAGAAAAGAGAGCTGGCGCATAACCGCCATTTTCCTGCCAGCGTATCACATGATCCCATTCACTGCTGCGTTAAAGTTGAGTGATTTCCAAGTGTGTTATTTTTAATAAAATAAGGTGAAATGGGTGAGTGTTCCACTGGGAATTGTTCTAATCATTCGAGGAATAAACATAGAATGTTTGCAGCGTAAAGTTTGTTTTGATTATTTGCATTATAATTTTACATTAATCGGAAACTAAGTTACGGTTGCAAATTGTATTTATTGGCGACATCTTAAAAGTTGCGTCAATATTCACAATCGTCGGGTAATCGCGAAGTGTTCATTATTTTTATGCCAAAATAGCGATCATTATTCCAAAACTGAGGTAAATGACTCCGAAAGTGTGCAGGAAAATGGCGGTTGATGAGCCCGTCTATAATCCTAGGGGCTGTATGATCAAAGGTTCTGCACCAATGACGTCAAAAAGATGTGTCAAATTGACCAATGAAAAGAAAGATGTGGATGGACCCACCTTCTATTCTAGTTATCTTGGTTGCAACCAGGTACAAAACGGCTTAGTGCTTTGACTGATGATAGAAATACATACTGAAGGAAAAAAAATATACATATATATTGCTTGTTTTCCCCCATTCTCAAGCGTTCTGTTTCTGTACTTTAAAGAAGTACCATATCAAACAAAAAAATTCACTTTTGATAAAAAAACTATAGAAAACTTTAGTATGGAGGACAATACAATTTGAAATAAAGTAAGCGAAAATCAACCTAAAATATAAGCATAATAATTTTAATTTCTAAGGTTGAATTTGTACGCGCAAATTCATTTTGCGCATACTTTGTCGTTGTGCATCCTCTGATAGTTTTCAACAAGGCCAACTAGATTTACTACAGGCCTGCTCACGTGAGCCTAACGCTACAGAAAACCTGTCCCCAAATTTTCGCAGTGGCGATTCTCTCAAGCAGTTTTTCTCCGACAGAGGGCGCCTGCTACCTGGGTTAATATTCTCAATTTAACAGACTATAAATGCCAATTAATAGCCCAGTTTCTGATTACATACAGAAATATATTGCTTTTTGCTCAAAAAGTTATCGTATTTTATTTTCCAACGACGATGATGATATCGTGATATGATAACCTTTCATAACAAGTTTTTAAACTAAAATTTAAATCTTACATACCTTTTTCTACTCTTTTATTTACACTGAAGACGGTTTATTGGATGAAATGATTTCTCAGGCATGATTAATAACTGATAATGAATTGATAGTTTACACTGAAAGCTAAATTGCAAAATGCATATAAAAGCAGACTTTATTTTAATGGTTAATAAAATAGAATTATATAGAATTTAAATCAACTAATTAATAATTTAATTATTTTTATTATAATTAATTATAAAATAAAGAATTAATTAGAAGGCTTGACACCTGTTTGGAAAGACTTTAATGGAATGTTAATGAAATTAACACATGAATTTACAATAAACTGATGATATAACTACACAATGTATAATATTTTATACATTGTATAATATTGTATATATTAAATACAATGTATAATATTGAATACATGATTTCTAATAACTTTTGACACAAGCCAAATTTTTAATACATCACATAATAAAAATAAAGAATCAGGTATTCATGAATAGCAATTCTTTCCAAAATAATTTTACTTGAAAATACAAACTACATAATAGAACAGCATGTCACCGAAAAACAAAATGCAGAATAAACACTTACTGTGTCCTTAATACTGCAGATATAAATAGGCTAAATGGAACACAACAAGAAACTATCATTATTATCACAAATAAATATCATGTAAAAATTATAGAAAACCCAGAAACCCTTTTTAATCTTCGGTTAACTGCTGCAAACACATGAAAGCATATGGCATGTTTGTACCTGTGATTTGGCGTCCCCTATGAACAACCCCAGTAATTACTCCAACAGAAAGTGGGGACACCCTTAAAATTCACGTGAGCGGGCCTGTAGTAATCTAGTTGGCCTTGGTTTTCAAACTTTTCAACAAAGATTTTATCCGTTATAAAGATCAAGGAACCGTAAACAGAAAGTCGGTTTGTTATTCGTTAGTCATTTTCTTTATCCATTTACGAAAGCTCCGTCTAGTGAAAATAATCAAAAATGTTTGTTTACCTTAGCAAAAAGATTGCAATTCCAAATAATACCATTATAAGATATCTATCTTGGAATAAAGACCAGGGCTATATCGCGTGTGGTTGCGATGGAGGTCTGTTAAAAATTCTAAGGTTAGAGTCCCGAGAGGTTGGAGTTAAAAGTGCCGGCGGGTCGAAATTATCCACAGATCAAACATTAGAAGGTCACAGTGGGCCCGTCAACCTCGTCAAGTGGAACGAAATTTGCCAGAAGCTCATGTCCATTGATCAGAATGGGTTGATTATGGTGTGGATGGTTCATCAGTCGATATGGTATGGGGAAATGGTTAATAATCGCAATAAATCGGTCATCACAGGCATGGCTTGGAATTCTGATGGTCAAAAGATGTGTATAGTGTATGAAGATGGGGCGATTATAGTGGGATCCGTTGATGGAAACAAAATCTGGGGTAAGGAGCTGAAAGGCACTCATTTAAGCCAAGTTGAGTGGTCCCCTGATGGTAAGCTTCTACTGTTTGGGCTTCAGAATGGTGAAGTTCATGTCTATGAAGCCGGTGGTACCTTTAAAGCAAAATTGCCTCTTCCATACATGGAGTCAGTAAAGATACCTGTACGTTTAGTTGGCATTCGTTGGTGTAAAAAGTCAAAATGGGAACCGGATAGACCATCTCTTGTTCTGGCATATGAAAGTGGCCATATGCAATTTATGCGAAATGAAAACGATAAATTTGCAATTGTGATTGATGCAGGTATCGATGTAAGTTCGTTTGATTGGAACCATAAGGGAAGCATACTTGCTGTGACTGGAAAGTTTTCAGTAACAAAGTTGGAGAAAAAGAACATTGTGATATTTTACGATCCTTATGGACAGCAAATGCAAGTGTTACGAATACCAGGACAAGACATATCGGGATGTTCATGGGAAGGTGGAGGTTTGAGAATCGCTTTAGCTGTCGATAACTTCATATTTTTTGCAAACATACGACTAGATTACAAATGGTGTTTTTTCTCAGAAACATTGGTCTATGTTTTTAACCGAAATGATCCTATCAAAAATTCGGTTATGTTTTGGAATGTTAACACGGGTGAAAAACATGTGAAAATAGTGAGAAACCTTGTCAACGTCACAGCATTTGGAGATTTTTGTGTCATCATATCAAAATCAGGGGACAGCAGTAGGCAGTTTTCCATTGTACTGAGTAATGCTATTGGATCTCTGATAGATTCATGGCACATTGATTTGGAACCTTGTGCAGTCACATTGAATAGTTCTCATGTTTATGTTGCTTCAAATGAAGTTTTGTACAGTTGGCATTTTCACACATCACAGAACACTGCAATACTGCAACTAGGAGCTACAGAGAAAAGGTTTATGCAAGAGCGAATATTTTACATCGGCGAAATAGATATTAGCCCCAGTGATACACAGGATAAACATAAACTGGGACAGCATAAACCAATCAGAGGTCAAATATGTTGTATTACAGCATCGGAGAAGATCTTAATCATTGCTCGATCTTCAGGGACATTTCAAAGATACCTTATCCCAGAAATAGTTCCAACACATCGATATGATTTCGATTGCTATCCATTGAAAATCGCTTTAAATTCTGCTTCAACTCGCATGTCCATTGTAGATGACTTTGGAATTCTTACACTCTATGACTTGGATGCAGAATCAGTTGATGCATCTGGCCAAGTCACAGTTGGAAAAAAGCTAAAGTTTGAGAGGAAGGATGTTTGGAATGTGAAGTGGGCAGCTGACGATAGCGAAATGTTCGTGCTTACGGATAAAACTCGAATGTACATTTTTCGTAACCTTGACCCCGTGGAACCAGTGTCCCACACTGGGTACATTTGCTCCTTCAAGGACTTGGAGGTTAAAACTGTCCTTCTCGGAGAACTCATGCAAAATCCTGAAGATCCTAAGGAAGAATTTGTGATCCAGAGTGAGCTTAAATCATTAAGAGAAACCAGAGATCTTATCGAAAACATGGGTATTAAAGAAGCGTCAAAGTTCATTGACGATAACTCTCACATAAAGCTTTGGCAATTGCTTGCCGAAGCAGCGGTCCATAAGATGGACTTTGAAATGGCTGAGCTTGCCTTTGTTCGCTGCAAAGACTATCCTGGAATACAGTTTGTGAAAAAACTTGCTGAGCTGAAATCAGAATTTATGAGGAAGGCTGAAATCGCTATGTACTTTAAGAAGTTCGATGAAGCTGAAAAGTTGTATATTGACAATGAACGTGTTGACTTGGCTATTGATTTACGCAGTGTTCTCGGTGATTGGTTTCACGTTGCGCAATTATTGAAAATGGGTGGGGCAGATGATATCCAGGTTCAAGAAGCCTGGAATGCCAAAGGTGACTATTATGCTGACATGCAAAAATGGGAAAATGCAATCACCTATTATGTCCAGGGTCATAATCAAGGTAGAATCGCTCACTGCTACTACATGCTTGAAGATTATGCAGGACTGGAAAGTCTCGTTAATAGCTTGCCAGAAAGTCACAAACTATTGCCGGATATTGGCTCCATGTTCACATCAATAGGCATGTGTGAACAAGCGGTTCTTGCATACTTAAAATGCCATAAGGTGAAGCTAGCCATTGACAGCTGTGTACGGTTAAGTCAGTGGAACATGGCCATTACGCTAGCTCAGAAGCACAACCTCAAAGGTGTCGATGAATTGTTTGCTCAGTATGCGAAACAGCTCATTAACGAAAACAAGATTTTAAGTGCAGTAGGACTTTACCGAAAAGCACATAAATTTTTAGATGCAGCTCGTTTAGCATTGAAATTTGCTAAAGAGGAAGGATTGAAGAGTCCTGATCAGTTGTATATGAAGAAGTTGTACGTAATGGTTGGAATGCTCGTTGAAGACCACCGGTCCTGTGAAGAAATTAGATCAAAATCAAGTGGTACTTTGACTGAATATAGCACCCTGAAATCTCCACCGTGGAAAGAAAATTCAGCCCTGCCATTCGGTGAAGATTCTGAGCTTTTATATGAACCATGGAAAGGTGCTGAAGCATACCATTTCTTGTTGCTTGCCCAAAAGCAACTTTACGATGGTCATATCGATGCCGCAATGAAGACATCCCTTCTCTTACAAGATTATGAAGATATTTTAAATACCGAAGAAATTTATTGCCTTCTTGCCTTAACTAGCTGTGCTAACAGAGCATTCGCAACTTGTTCCAGAGCTTTCATGAAATTGGATGCCCTCGAAAAGATCACTGAACAACAGCGGTTGGATTACGAAGATCTTAGCTATGAAATATTCTTGAAGCATTCACCTAAAGATGCGGATAGCTCAGAAATGGAATGCCCATCTTGCAGTATGGTGATCACTGATTATAGTGCCATGTGTTCTAGCTGTGATACGAAATTCCCTATTTGTGTTGCCTCTGGTCGACCAATCATGGACAAAACACAACAGTTTCTTTGTACACGTTGTCAGCACTTTTCCCATCAGCAACACATGTTAAATCGCAAGAGCTGTGCCTTATGTCATCAACCAATATCCTCCTTATGAATTTCTGCATTTATTGTAATTCTACACTTATATGTATTTTGTAGTTAATCCAAGGGAGTATGACTTCCTTATCCAAGTGAAGCATAATTAAAAATACATACTAGTCAGTGATCCATTTTATTAGTGTTCCCACTAAGGTATGCCAATTTAGATCAGCTTAATTTAAATCACTTCATTTTTTTTAAAAATTCATTGCTTTAAATCAAAAATATAAATTTTAGGCCATAGTACAGAACATGTACCCTAGTGCTTTTTAGCGGAAAGTGTTTCCAACACACATGCCAACAGTGACTCACTTGCCGCCATGTTGTTTATGTTGTCTTAACAACATGGATATCTCGATTCAGCGAAGTTAAGAAAAAGGGGTACTAACCTTTATTGCTCTTCGTTGGATGTGTGTAGTTTTTATAGCGTTTAAAAACGCCGGAAACAAATTTTTTGGTATATTTTTGTGCCCTGCAATTTCCCTCAACGAGTACGGCCAAAACAACGATGAAACACGTGAAAATGCCCTTGTAGGTCCAGATGCCCATATATGTGACGTCACACAGTCTGTGACATCGTAAGCCAATTTCCAATTACTTTTGACTTTTTTCAAGAGAAAAACAGCACTAGTGTACGTGTTGTGTACTGTCACCAAATTTTATTTTTTTATCACAGTTTTATTATATTCTAAATCAAAATAATCTACAACGGGGAAACATGTTGTTTAACTCAAATATGTAAAAAAAAATGAAAAATGTACCCTGTACACCCTAGGAATGTTCTTTTTTCAACTAAAATTCTCTGCTTCTCTTTGTGTTTGTGTGAAGACGATCACTAGAGTGATAACAACAGCATTCGTTAAGATAATGACAACTGACAAACAAGTGTTTCACTCTTTGGCCACTAACCAACAGGTGTTAATCATAAACCTGTTTTTCAAGTGTTTGATTGGGTGCACTTCAGATTGCTACCGAATACTTGACTTGTTTGAGAAAAGCAAAGACTTGGTGATATATAAAGCACAACTAGGGCTAGATTATGGCAGGGGCTCGTGAAGACCCAGATACTTGACAATTTTATTTAATGTAAAATACAGTAAATTGATAAAAAAACGATTCATTCTTTTTTCCTCCTTCGTATTTACAATCCAAAATGAATTCAGAGAAATTACAGCTGGTATCCAGTTACAACTATAGTGTTGGCATGACAGTGAGAGCGAAAAGCATATTCTTACCTACATTCCTAAATGGGAATAAACGTGTGCACATTTTTTAGATTTATATCGAATCTGTGGCACTACTACATGAGACATAACCCACTGAATTCTAGTCAGTGTTGCCCAAACTGGCAATTGGCTTAGCTGCCATGTTGTTTACACCGTTCTTTTTTCTCCTCCTCCCAATCCTACAAAAGTATAAAACAAGTATTAGCTGTCATGTTCAATGGCGTAGCTAGATATTTTACCACACGGGGCAAGTGACCGTAATTGTTGTGCCTGTTATTGGTTTTAAAGGATAATTGCTGCCCCCCTCTAAATCCTCGCATTTTTCGCAAAATGCGACGAATTGCTCGAAAATGCGAAGAAAAAATTATTGACCATCGCGAAAATGCGACAGGCATTTTTAACCACAGTTTATTCTCTGAAAACAGGATTTCTCGATTCCAGAATATCCGTTTTGCACTTCAGCGATCTTTTCTTGTTCCTTTTTGTTTCCTCTTCAAAATTCTTAACAGCACCTGTTAAGCATTGTTGATATAAATAATTTCATGGATAGGGTTTTTCGAGCAACGAAAGCAACTAATATTTTTTAGCATTTTGCTACAAATTATTTTCCCATTTTAGCATTTTTGCGACAGCATGTTTTGAGCCAGCTTAAACCCTGTCCCCTAGCTAGGCTACTGGTCATGTTTAAGACTTTTTTTTGTTCCGCCCCTTCTTTTCTTTCTCTTCTTCTTCCTTCTCTTCCTCCCTTTTTCTTCTCTTTCTCCTCCCTTCTTTCCTTCCTTTCCAACTTCAAAAACGTAAAAAAATGAGTGCTTACTTATTTCCTGGGATCAGATGTTTGTGGTGAAAAATCATTTTAATTGACATCACCCCAATCACATTTTTCTTATTTAACATGCCTAATACATAAAAATAAAAGGCACTCAAACATTTTCGCTGCAACGAAAAAAAAACCCAAACCATTACGAGTATGAACGTGAAGTAAAAATAAAATGGCGTCTCACACCAGTTTTCACTGCATCATACAGATGTATGTCATGTCACAACGTAATTTAGTATGATTTCAAGAGGATAGAGAGAAGTGGGTTGCATTTCATGTAGTTACACTGAATCTTTATATGCACATTAAGGGGCCCCCAAATTAAGGTTGGGCCCGGGCCCCCTCAATAGTCATAGTCGGCCTCTGAGTGCAATTAGAAGTTCACACTAATTTTCTAACTCTAGAATGGCATAACAACAGTTATTTCAACATTGGTATAAGGCTTAAAAATGCAACATTTTGGAAACCAACTGCCCCCTTCATCATATGAAGGCAGAATCAAAGCAGAATTCTACCTTCACTCAACAAAGGGAGCAGTTGGGGATATGCCATACAGGAACTTTTTCAACCTGCCATTTTGGAACAAAACAAGGTTTCATGAGGAAATTCCATAACAATGGTTATTTCCACATTGAAATAAGGTTTAAAACCTTATTTCAATGTGGAAATAACCATTGTTATGGAATCTCCTCATGAAACCTTGTTTTGTTTTAAAATGGCAGGTTGGAAAAAGCATCCTATATGGCTTTTATTTTACTGAAGTTGCAAGACTGTCAGGCGAAGGACTCTATGCTAACACCCTGGTCAACATGGGTGCCATTAGCAGGGGGTACAGGGGGACCCGTCCCCTGAATGTTGGCATTAGGGTTCCATATCCCCCTTCAATTTCAAACAAAATGCCTTTTAATGGTATATTGTCCCCCCCCCCCCAATATTTTTATGCCGTCGGTGCAGATGCTGGTCAAAATAGAAGTTTTATATGATAGTAAAAACGTTTAGTGTTAGGATGGGGTGATGTTGAAGAGAGGGAGGATGCCTAAGTTTGAAATAACCATCATAGTTCAGATAGATCTTTTGACACATCATTTCAACATTGTAAAAATTGTGAAGCTGAGAATTCATAAAGCAGGAAATTTTAAAGTGAGAACTACCTGTCCTGTACCAAATTTAAAAGGACAAGACGAAATGATCTAAGTCCTTTTAAATTCTGTTAAAAAAAAAAGCATTTGGATCTTGTCATTGAACATCAACACTACAAGTTAATTTTAATCTTTTTAAAAATATTCTAAAATATATTTGTCATTTTCATATATTTATATATATGGATATTTTCTACAATATTTCTGCTAAATTTTGATTTAATGACGCTTAATATGATTTTTTTTTAATTTGGCTTGTCGCATTTCTTTAGTCACATGTACTAACTTAATTAAATTCTAACAACACTGTAAATGACATGTTATAGCAAGTTCAAACTTGTGAAGTAACCAGTGAATTTAAAAACAAAACAATTTAAATCAATAAAATCTGATTTAAATCAATAAAATCTGATTTAAATCAATAAAATCTGATTTAAATCAAAATAATCCGATTTAAATATAAAAAAAATAACATTTTTTCCAATTTTATAAAAAAATCATACCCTGGTTTCCACTCATCATGGAGAAAAAAAAATTCCCTGATGAATTGCAAACAAAACTGTGAATTGAACTTCAGTTTCAGGGGAAAAAAAACTTACATTCATGTGAAATCTGGCTTTTCAGAACAGGTTAGGAAGGTTTTCCCTAAAATTTTCAGGTTTGACTAAACAATTTTTTCCCCTGAATTTTATGGACCTTTTCAAATTCCCTGACAATTCTAGCTTATGTAGGACCCTGTTTTATAGACCCTGTATCGTTTCATAACTCCTAGCAAAACATCTTGTCAGTTGTAACTAATATAGCCTATACACTATAAAAGAAATAAGTGGTTTTAGCATTTAAGAAAACTAAATCATACACGTAACACACCTTAAGTGGGTGTTTTCTCGCCAAACTCTCACCTTATAGCAGGCGCCATACATATACCTTTTCCTAAATACTTTACTTTTTTTTTACATTTTTTTTCTTTTTTTCCATACATACATATACCTTTTCATATACAGGGTCACCATATACCTTTTCATAGAAAATGAGTTTTGTCGTCTCCCGCGCTTTAATAAGAATATGTATAAAACGAGTTTAGTCGTTTCCTGCTTAAGATGTGTTAAGATATGCAAAGGCAGACACAGAGGGTGGTCACAGGGGTCATAATCCCGTAAA
>QLNU02015360.1:302793717-302806965 GCA_006491805.2 Dysdera silvatica | reverse complement strand
GATAATTTTTAATTAGTCTTGGAGTTAATTTTTAGCCTTTAAAGAAAGTTTCGTACTGTGAAGAATTTGATTTCGTTGATTAAATTTTAAAAATAAAAATAAAAGAATAATTAAAAATAAATAACATTTTGAAGCTACCACGTACTAAAGTCCATAAACTGAACACAGATAATAACATGTTGGATATATATATAACAACGTACTTAATAATTAAATGCATCGAGTATTTTAATTATTAAATAAATATGTTAGTAGACATATTCAACACGTCATCTGTGTTTAATTTATTGAATAATTAAACATGTTTCTTTTTTTTATAAATTAAGTAGTACGTCAGGAAATACTTGGAGAAAATTCACGAAAGGTTAAAAACGGATTGGAAACAAAAACTCCAGCAAGTCGTCCCCATTACGTTACTCTTGATTTACAAATTATGCGATAACAGACGATTAATCTTCCGTTCTATCTCAATTCCCTACGGAAAAATTACAACAACACTCCCTCGTGGCTTTATGTATTGACCATTTGGCAATCGCGTTAACCTTGAGAAGGGTAATAATATCTTACAAAGATGATTGAATTAAAGAATTGAACGACAAGTACCAGATATAGTTGGAAGGGATTTGTCGACTACAAGTACTTTTTAAAAATAGGTTCACAATTGGCTAAACAATTTGATTCAATCACGCCTTTTAACCCTCTAACTGCTTATCCCGCTATTTCCACGGGCAACATGAATGTAACAAAATTTGCTCAATCCCTCGACTTTCGCGGGTATAAAATTTTTCCATCTTTCATCTCTCATTATCTTCGGTTACAAAAATGTGCTACATATTTTAACTCTCAAATATATGTAGATTTGAAATATGTAATAAAAAATACGCAATTTTTTAAAGCTATGCTGATAAAAAAAATTGAGTAGTCAGAGGGTTAACTTAGGTGACAAAGCATTGTCGTTGACCGTGAACTATATCTAAATCATTCAAATGGTAGAAAGCAAAATCTGAAGCGAAAAACCGCTGCTATTATTTGAAGAGATCGAAATATAGATCACACAAGATCTACGATACCAAAATACTTGGGTCGGGTGACAAACTGAAATATGTATATGACATCATTGAGTAAGTGCAGCGTCCAAAAGAGAAACAGGAGAGTTAAGTAGATAAAAGGTAAACGAAAATAGTTCCGGAACGGACTCTATTAGATGTTAAAAGCTTAAAGATAATTTTCAGTAGTAAGATCAATTGATGAAATTATTAAATACGTGGAACAAATTGGACAGTAAAAGTCCGAGATCCAAGTTAGTTGGAAACAAATTGGGGAAGACTTCATCCCGCAAAGGCTAAGAAATGGCTGAAATGTTTAGGTTCATTATATAGGTCTGTATTTAAGATGCTCAGGTTCTTGAAAAAGCAGATGATCTATTATAAGAAATATATTAAAGTGAGAATTTTCGAGAATGACGGATTTGGGTTCAACGTACCACAGAGATTTATCACATTTCTTAGGTGCAGCGTACTAATTTTTAATTCTTTTGTATGTACGTTGCATGAAAATATGTTACATTCACCGAATTTTTGTTCGAAGTTTAAAATTTAATTCCCAGAACGGATTTAGCGAGCGATCGGATGAAGTAAGCATTTTCGTTGGCCCCCAGATCTACTTTATATACGGGTCCTACTGTAATTACGCAGGATTAATTTATAGTGTGCTATACACAGACACACACATACATATGTATGCATGCATGCATTCTAAGCCTTAAAGCCCCCGTAATTTTTAGAGCCCCCCCCCCATGTAATAAGCGCTTAGCTACGGGCCTGATACACAGCACTGTCTAATCGGATGAGCCAATCTTGGACCCAGGGTTCCTAATCTGGAGATACAGAGCCCCCCTGAATTGGCAAAGTTTGTTTAATATATGCCTATATTGACTTCGTTTAACGAAAGAATACAACAACTGACCAGGGCTTACCGCAAATTTAAAGTCACTTCACTAAAAGTAAAAGTCATTTCGTTAAGAGTAAAAGTCATTTCGCTAAGAGTAAAAGTCCCTTCACTAGATAAAGGGGAATGGCAGTTCTTGAAACGTTGTCGAATCTTTTAATATAAGTGGGACTAATATAAAATTTTACTACTTGTGCATTTTGTTTGCTACAAACATTTGGAAATTTAAAAGTTAGCAAAAAAAATAAAAAAAAGGGGTGTGCTCCTAGCACACACATGCATTAAGGCGCACTATGCACATGGCG
This sequence comes from Dysdera silvatica, assembly GCA_006491805.2. Taxonomy (NCBI): domain Eukaryota; kingdom Metazoa; phylum Arthropoda; class Arachnida; order Araneae; family Dysderidae; genus Dysdera; species Dysdera silvatica. The sequence continues at coordinate 302,804,713 of QLNU02015360.1, read as the reverse complement.
ACATCAGGGCATTATATATTACATGTGGTGGTATAAAATTACTGAATGTATATGCTGTAGCAGATAAGTATAGCAACAATGGCTAACTTTCATCCAGTTCCCATTAAATATTGTGCTCATGAGATTTCAGGGCCTTTAACCCACATCTTTAATCTAATCTTTTCCACTGGTGAGATTCCGCCGGAATTTAAGACGGCAAGGGTTGTTCCGATTCATAAAAAGGGTTCATATACTGACGTTGCTAATTATAGACCGATATCAATATTATCGGTGTTTACAAAAATACTTGAAAAACTCATTTATAATAGATTATTAAAATACTTTGAACATAACCACATCATACAGGAAAATCAATTCGGTTTTACTAAAAATAAATCTACCGAACATATATTGTTAACGGCAACGGACTTCATATATTCGGCTTTGGACTGTGGTGACTCATCAATTGTAATTTTTTTTTATTTGTCACGGACATTTGATACCCTTAACTATGATAGACTTTTATATAAATTACAATTGGCAGGTATATGCGGAAAGCAAAATCTTCTTTTCAGAAATTACCATTTTGGAAGATCTCAATATGTGCAAATAAACGAAAATCAATCTATCGCCAAATCACCTCTATGTGGGGTTCCTCAGGGATCGACATTGGGACCTTTGCTTTTTATTTTTTATATTAATGATCTTTTTTTTCTACTAACTCGATCCAACTCGATCTAGAGTTCTCTGCTTTGCCGACGACACAAGCATCTTTTATAGGGAAAGGAATCTTGATGTGCTGTTTTCACTTGTAAATAACGATATTGATATATATATAAAATATTTTAGAGATAATTATCTCTCACTTAATACAAAAAAAACCAAATGTATTCTGTTTTCAAATAAACATAACAAAAGCAACTACTTATGTAATACCATAAAAATAGATAACGATATAGTTCCGTTATCGCAGGAGACGAAATTCCTTGGAGTCACCGTTCAAGCTAATTTAAAATGGGATACACACATTAACCTATTGTGCTTAAAAATTGGTAGATTTTTGGGAATATTGCGCAACATTAGTATTTATATACCTATAAAATTTTTGATCAATCTATATTATTCTTTTATTTTTTCTCATCTTTTTTATTGTTTATCGGTCTGGGGATATACTTCACAGGCTAACCAAAGTAGAATTTAGTCATTACAAAATAAATTCTTCAATATTATTAACCATAAATTACCACAACCAATGTCGATCCGTGAGGTTCCGCAAAGATTCAATTTATTAACTTTTAATCAACTTTTAAATTATAAAATTTTGTTATTAATGTTTAAAAAAATTAAAAATACTAATCTATTCCAATTGATTTACAGCAACCTACACATAACTATCCAACAACAAGTAGACATAACTACAGACCTCAATTTTCTCGTCTGGAGCTGGGTTGCCACAGAGTGGGTTCTTCAGGTCCTAAATTGTGGAATCGGCTGCCTTCTAATATAAAAGAGATAAATTCCAATCCTAAATTTAAGTTTTTGATTCGAATTCTCCTCGCTAATTCTGTTTAATCAATTGCATACTTAATTTAATTTTCGCTGATGTTTGCGCAGTGATATCCCATGGGGCTGCTTTGGCTATCTGGTATCTCCTGGGTGGTGCAGGCTTTGTCAGACTACGTCTTTACCTGCGCTACCCAGGCAGACATGGACAAAATTCTATTTCACAGTATATTAATTAATGTATTGATATTTTTTTTTTAATTAATTTTGATGTATTTATATTTTTGTAATTAATTTTATGCATCTATATTTTCGTATAATGTTAATGTAGATATGTCTTTGTTCTTATAATTAACTTAAACTAACATTAATTTGTAATCCCAATGTATATTTTTTTGTTGTTCATGTTGCTGCCTAAATAAAGTTGCTAAAAAAAGTCAAAAATCACACTTTTTAAGTGAAGTTTGATATTTTTTATTCGCACTGTATATAAAGATAACTTTTTAACTCGATTCAAATACAGAGGGTGATTGCATTTAACAGATAAAATTATAAGGTTGTAAGATATTATTACCCTTCACAGGGATAACACAATTGCCAAATAATGGTCAACACACAAAGCCACCGTGGCGAGTTTTTGTGAGTTTTCGTGGGGGAATTTATTTTTAAAATTAATTGGGCAATTGTGGGCTCTGCAATGGCCTTAAGGGCAATCGCAAGTTTAAGGCAACACCACAGAGTGCCTTTAAGGTTTAGCCTTCAAATGGCTGTATGTAGGCTAGCCATTAAGGGGCCATTAAAGGCTGTACTACAGTAACATACCTTTTTTTTTTAAATTAAGAAATATTGCAATTCTCAACTAATGCAACAGATGTTGTATTAAATTAAGCATCAATATTTTAATAACGTTTTTTAGCTACAGTAATATGTAAGTTTTGGAAAGTATTCTTTAAATATGTTCGTAAGGAATTGAATGTTCGTCGTTCGTAACTCAGTTGGTAGAGTACATGCCCGGCAAGTGGGAGGTCGTGGGATCGTGCCCCACCGAACACAAAAAACATTCCTTTTCTTTGCGAACGTTTCACCATCTAATCACGCTATAACATCGCCGTGGATATTACTGTTCCTAAAAAGCGTTAAAAAATCATTGCTGAATTTAATCTGCATAGTGTTCAACTTGCATAAATATGTTGTATCAGTCGAGATTTGCAATACTCACGGCTAAGTTAAGTGGGGGGACAGCGAATTACCTAAGTAAGGGGTGCAAAAAAAAAGTAATAGACGCGAATTCATTTCTTAACCTTTAGGTAACGGAAAGTACGAGGGGGTGAATTTGCCTTCCGCACGGCTGAAATACTCTGAATGCTTTCTCCCCTCTAGTGATTTTCCTCAGATGAAGGTCACGACGTGGAGTCATTTGCAAATTTTAGCAAAATGGGTGTTGATAACTCTGTCTTTCAAAACCTCTTTATTCCCTGCAATTCCCTCTATTCTTTATGCCGATGCAGAATCTGACCCCCTCCCCCCTCACAGCTAACACTCGTATCTTAGAATAATGGGTCTTTGTAAATTGATGAGACTGAGGGGAAGCGGTGTATGGTATAGAATATATATATATATCCCACAAGCTGTAAACTTCGGGCAAAATTTCATGGAACAAGCCCTGTCCGTCACCGAAAGGTTAAACAGGGATTGAAATCTTCAAATGAATATGAAGCTGAATTGTGAAAATAAAGAAATTAAAGTTCAGGAAATAATATTTTTCATATATTTATTCATATACAGGGTCTTTCAAATTAAACGCTCCCTGTTTAGAGAGGTATATAGGATGAAATAATGGACGGATTTATATGAAATTTTGCGCACAGATGTTTCTCGATATGTGCTTGCGAGTTATGTCAAAAAAAGTAATATACATCTTACAGTTATGGGTATAGTTACTGAATTTCAAAATTTTCAATGGCATAATGACAGGCACCATCAGAAATCATAAATACCGTTGATATTTTATTTTTAGACGTAAAACTGACAAAGTTATGTAAAAGATAAATTGAGAGAAAGAAAAAGTACCGTTAACTGGAAGCACTTTTAATCAACAACGCTACGACTGTTCGATGTGTCTTCCATTCTGGCCAACGATAGTTTCCATTTGAAGAATAGTGTTTTCCACAGCTAAGTGTAACATTTCAATTGGAATGCCCAGCACATGATATCGAATGCTGTCCTTTCGATTGGTCAGAGACGCGGTTCGCTATTTACATGGTCTTTCAAATAACCCCACAACCGGAAGTCACAGGGGGTGAGGTCGGGAGATCGAAGTGGCCATGATGTCTGAAAACATCGGCTGATCTCTTGTTCGTCAGTAAAGTGCTGTCTCAACAATCTTTGGACAGGACGAGCAATATGGGGTGTCACACCATCTTGCATAAATATGATTTCATGGAGACAATCTCTATTGTAGCATGTGAAGCTTGTAACGATAGTACCGCAACAACTTATGCAGCACTCTCCATGTGGGAGTAGCCGACATGTCCACTTCGCGGGCAATTACTGACACACTAGCGTCACCATGTGCACATTGGCTTGATAAATCCACAAGTTCAGTAGCCACCTTTTCAAGATGAGCGGAGTCCACCCTTTTTCCACCACGGCCAGGTTGAACACCAAGATTTCATGTTGCTTCGAATTTCGCCATCATTCTGCGTAGAGAAGAAACAACCGTAAGTACAGGTGTCTTTGGCGTTTCTGACACTGGAATTCCTTGATTGTCGCAGCTGCATTATTTCTGTTCTGGTAATATAGCTTCACTAATAACGCCTTTTTATATAAAGATGTTGGCAGAGCTACCGTTACTTCACGGAAACATGTATGATTTTTAGTGACTGCTGCGCTTTTATAGTAGCCATTATGCAAATTACAAACCTGTTACTGCCACATAGTCATCTACCGACGAATACTGTAAACAATGAGTCTTTTGTATGGGAAATTAATGTGTACGCTCCACCTTTCGTCAACAATTCTCTGCCTTCCGAACTGTGATACCTCTGATAATTTTGGTTTCGTACATCTGTATTACATACTAACAAACATCGACGTCGCTAATTGCGAAAGGTTTACTCAGTTACAGCGTGTTCTCGAAGCTTTTGAAAGACGTTTCCAGTTAACTGTACTTTTGCTTTCTCGCAATTTATCTTTGAAATAACGTTACATAACTTTGTCAGTTTTAGGTCTAAAAATAAAATTTTAACGGTATTTACGGTTTCTGATGGTGCCAGTCATTATGCCGTTGAAAAATCAGGGTATTGCCATTTGAAAATTTCAAAATTCAGTAACTATAACCGTAACCGTGAGACGTATATTACTTTTTTTTATATAACTCGCGAGCGCATATCGAGAAACATTTCTGTGCAAAATTTCATATAAATCCGTCCATTATTTCTTCCTATACACCCCTCTAAACAGGGAGCGTTTAATTTGAAAGACCCTGTATTTTAAATATTATTTATAGCTTTGAGATTAGTAAAATTATGAAATATATCATTTGTATGATCAATAAACTTTCACTCTTAACTGCAACCGTTGTAAGGAAAGCGGGCTTTCTCATTTCACTTTGCATAACTCGTGTTGATTGCATTGCTCATTCTGTCAATAACATCACTCAATCTGGTAACTCTTGTATTAGTTTGAATAACCAATACAAAAAGAGCCATATTTTTGGCTTTTATACGAGCCTTAAAAGTGAAATTATGGTAATGGCATATTTAAGTATGGCCCACATGGTCCTAATGAAGAACAGGCAAAGTAATGCCTTCATTCCGGCCAGTTAGTGAAGTTCTGAAATTGGGTCTTTAGGGGCAATTGTGGCCAACCTGTTGGCATTCTTGAGGGGCTTTACAACAATAACGGACAGCCTACAGTGGCCCTTTAAAACATTACATGCGGGGCCTGCTGTCAGCCGAAGGGACACTTCATTAAAGTGTACTTAAGGATCAGTAGTGAAGGCCCTTCGCAGGCAATTGAGGCCAGCCGCTTTGAGCTCCACATTGGACCTCACTTTGTGGCAGTATGTATATGTGTTGCATGTGAGCTGTATATCTTTTCCTACTAACTGAAGGACGCTCTACAACTTTCTAATTGAAAATATTTCGCTATCTTCATTATTTTTCAAAATAAAATTTTTAACTTCCTCAATTCGCCACCAGGCACGCTGCTATTCATCTCATCTGATAGTGCATAGTCAGTTTATTTACCACTACCTAATTTTTGATGGCCAGATCTGTTTCCATTCAAAAGTTATTGGTCGCATTTAGAATTTCATAGGAACCCTGTATTTTGAATATATTTTTAATGTCCAAGGATAATTTTCATGCACAATTTCATACAAAACATAAATTTTAAAAAAATTCTACAACAATTTTGAAAGAAAAAATAATAAAACCAAAAGTATTTTAAAAGGGGGCCGAGCGCCCTTGACCCCAGGCTGCTTACGGCTCTGTACTTAAGTGAATTAAAAATCAAGAAATTAATGCAAAAGCAAATGTTTTACTAATTATCAAAATATATAAAAGAGCACACAATATTAGGTGCAAAAAATTTCAGACACTTACATTAAAACATACAATAATCGTTGAGTTCACATAGCGCCCAGTTAAGGGAAATTGTAAATATAGAAATGACTTTTAAAAAGCAAATAAAATCATGTTTTAAGATGAAATGAAACGGGGCTCTTTTCATTATAACAGCAATTTGTAAACGCACACCATGGTATTAAAACAGTTGCAATATAAACAAAGAAGTAATGAATAATACTAACAACATATAAAATAAGAAACAAAAAACACAAGCAAATATTAAAAATTGAATAGAATTGAAAAACGAAGAAAAGCAAATGGAAACGCATGTTTGAGAGGCAAAACAGAAAAACAGCCGCACTGAATGCACCAATGACATCACCACTTTCCTCCCCTATAAGGCAAAGTGAACTCTCCCACTCGGATGAACCTACCTTCTCTAGTCTAGCTATCTTGGTACCGTACCATTTCTTACTATGTGTGTGTGTGTGTGTATTGTTTTTTCCTGAAAAGTGAATTTCAGATTTTTCACGATTCTAACTATGAAATTGGCCAAGATACCACGATTTGCATGCCACTTTGAAATTGTATAAAAATTATATATAAAATACATATACCGAAAAACAAACTTTTAAAAAATGTAACGGGCGCTCTTTTACATTACGGTAACCGCTTCTATTTTGGCCATTTTTTGTTTACATGCATTTTTTTTACTTTGATTCTTGTTTTCTGAATTATTTTTTTTTATCTAATTTCATAGTTTTGATTAAAAAAAATAACCACAAAGCTTCCGAGTGCTGGCGAGAGACCCTTCCCCATTGATGGACCACGCAACTCGTAGCGGCCCCCTATGTCCTTTAATTCTGGGGTTCTCTTACTTTTTATCATTTTTCTCTAATTCCGTAATGTTAATTAAAACTAAATAAACTCCGGCGGCGGCCATTCCCCATTGATGGACCGCGAAACTTCTAGGGGCGCCCTGCATCCTTTGATTCCGATTTTCGTCTTTTACCCTCAAAACTATGGGGTTTTTTTTCTGGTACCGTATTGTAAAAGAGCACCAATGTCACATAGTAATTAATAATTATATTTGATTATAATTTTATATTTGTTTTTGACTACATGTTCCATGTGCATACACAAAAAATTATCCGCTGCATATTTACATTCATTCAAATATAATTAACATCATATATTAATCCAGTGAACTTAAGTATACATTTGCGCTTTATGGTGCAAGAACAAATCAAGTCATACTCAGCCAAGACCCACAATCCTCAAAAACAAAACATCTTGCTTGCTCCTAATAATGATTGTTTGAATTTTTATGGTACAATGGGTACAATTACGGTACAACAAGGATGGCGAAGGTCCGTTTGTGATAAAGATAAGTACTTACGTATTATTCCGGCGACCATTTTCGCCAAAATGCCATAAAACAGAGTCAATAATGAAAAAATGTTCCTGCACATGCTTGAACACAATAATGTCATTTATAAGTTCTCTTTTTTTTTTCTTGTATATTTTGCATGAAATGATTAAAATGTAAACTCTACCTTCTACGGAAAAGAAGGCAGTTGAGTATTTTTAAAGTTGCCGGATTATTCCATCAAAAAAAAAGTGTAATTAACGGGTACGATATGTCTATTTAAAAACAGACTAGCAATGGAGATATAACTTTAAATGTAGCGACAAACGAACATAGGTGTGGAGTTATATGGGCCCAGTAATCTGAAATAAATTGCGATTTTACATATACTGTAATGTATAAATGTACATAAAATGTGATTGGGCTCCCCCAATAATTTTGAGAACTCTGCGTTGATTCAAACGAATAAAACAATGTTAGAAGGATCCAGAATTACGTTAGTAACTGTACTGAGGTTTATTAACAGCTGATCCAAAGAATTATCATCGATTGTTAAAAATTGTATTTAAGTTTTTTTTTAAAAAGGTGGGGAAATAACACTGGTGCATGGTTACATTTAGTTATTTATGTAAGTGAACTTTTGCGCAATTTCTTCACTAATCTTCACCAATTTCTTGGGCGACAGGCTAATACGTAAGTATCCAAAGATGTATATATATCATCATCATCAACCATTTTCAATCCACAGCAGGATGGAGGTCTCTCTGTTATCACACATACACGTAGTACGGTGAAAGAAATACAAAGGAAATGGCCTTAAGCGCAGAATGTTGGCCAAACGGGTTGGCAAACTGGACCTACAGTTTAACGAAGAATCCGGACTTCGGTCACCACAGCCAAAGTCATTGCGCCAAGGCAGGATTTGTGTCACCCTCTTTGAAGTGACTGCTAGCACAGGTCCTTCGAAGATATATATATATATATATATAATGATATGCTGTTAACAACAGTACATTATGAAATTTAGATATACAAAGGTGCAAGTTATGTACAGTTATGAACTATATTTGCAATGCCCTTTGGTTTTCTTACACACACCAATGATGGCTCTTAGTACTATTTTAGTGAGGTAGAACTAGACTAATTCACCAAATAAGTTGCATTATTGTCTATACTCACCAAGAAACTGGTTTCATTGACTGAGTAAATACATTGGTTAATGTATGTAGGTGATTTGGCTTAACTCCTGGGTCATTAAATCTTTGCTATGAGCTGCTGCTAACATATACACAAAGAAAGGGAACTAATATTTGTACTATTCATAGGCAAGTTATAGTCCTTTAACCCTTTCATTGTTAAAAAAATTCAATGGAAGAAATACGCTTCCTGACTAAGAATAAGTATGCTTGGCTGCAATGCTGTACAGTGTGTGTGGAGCGTAATTTTCCTTTCTTGAATCAATTTGTTTTAACCACCCAGATATTTTGTTCATTTGTGTTTTGCAGTACAAGGACAGCAAGGGTTTCTGGAGAAGCTACATGCAACGAACTGTTAAATGTTTTGCATATTTCATATGGGCCCTGTGGTGGCGTAGTGTGGTAACATGTTCATCTAGTGCACCATTAACTCGGGTTCGACTCCCAATGGTGCAAAGAATGCTTACTCAGAGATCTCATAAAGATCACACTGCAGTCCAGGGTTTGGTTCCCTAGGCCTTAAGAGGTTTGGATTCCTCGGAAAACAGTAGGTTCCGATGCAGCATGACCATTATAGTCCTTGAGCCATAAAACCACAAATAAACAAAGATATTTCATATATTTGCCCCAGTTTTAACCAACAGCATTCATTAATTTTCAAAAGAAATGATTTTAACCTTATGACATTGTATGCGACTCTTTTAATCATGAACTCATTTTTAACTTCTAATCTGATATTGGCTTTTCCAATCTCATCGGATTTTATTACACCACTTCATTTGAATGTATTTTTAATACATTTTTACCATTATATTTTTGTGTTCATTCCAAAACCGTATGTATGATCTCACCTTGTTTGGCACAGAATAACCCATGTGCCATAAAAATACAACCAACAGCAAGGTCATGGTGCGGCAAGACCAACAGTTTTTCAAGGATTCGGAACCTCATGATCTAAGGAACTAACCCCCAGACTACAGTGAGTAATTAGTTAATAAGAATTCTTTTTTTGGTGTTATTGGGAATTAAACCCGGGATAATTGTATGATATGCAAATGCGTTACCACTGCAGGGTCCCCACACATATACGAAAAATGCTTGGGATAAATATGTGAGTGAGAAAGAGAAACAGGTAAGAGAACAAACAAGAGTTGGGAATGCCATTCTTAAAATTGAATAGCGATGAAATGGACATATCACGAAGGAAATTGATGGACAACTGAAATTCTCCGCTGAATTTTAAAACACTATCAAAAGTTAATGAAACATTTTTAGACAAAATGGTTAAATGAAATACGGAAACAGGTTGGAATGACATGGAGACAAATTGTCTACAATAGACATGTATGGCACACAACTGGAGAGACTTCCATCCAGAAACGGATAGGTGATAGTTGAATATCATCACTTAAGGAGCAATACGACTTATCACGTTTTTTAGAAACTTACAGGATGTTAAAAAAATTTCACATATTTTTATGGAAAAAATTCCTACTTTTTTCACAATTTTTTAACAAATTGTGTGCAGCCAAGTGAAACTACATCCTAACCAGGAGCGTACCTTGTCCTCTCAAAGGGCGCATACTTGGGATTATCGGAGAGCACACCAGCCCGTTGGCCAGTGGCCCAGTACACCCCTGTGTAAACATCATTAGTGGAATATGCAGAGAGCTTTATATTCAACTGACCAATTAGAGAAAAAGCCTGTTCGTGTGCCCATTGTTTACAGGCATATAGACTAAACTAGGGATGGACTGGGTCCTCTCAAAGAGCGCATACCTTGGATTAATGAAGGGCACACTGGCCTGGTTGTTGGGCCGAAGAGTTTTATTTTCCAAAAAAAAATTCAAAAATCACCACCAGCAGGAATGGCGCTGTATGCAATATTGTTAAACGAAATAAGACATTAATACATTATTTTAAAACGTGTTACAAAGCATGTTGAATGTGGCGACCACCATTTTCTGAAAGCAAGTTAAATCGCATTACTGCGTTCTCAACAGCAGCTCTTAGCATATCAGGAGGAATGTTGCGGACATGTCGGTGTATCGCATCTTTCAATTCCGCCAAATTGTTTATGTTATCACCATAAACAATGGCTTTGAGGTTACCCCATAGTCAGAAGTTTTAATCGTTTTAGAAACGATTAAAAACGTTTTAAACCAATGTCTTCATGTCTTATTTCGTTTAACAATATTGTATACAGCGCCATTTTCGCTGGTGGTGATTTTTGAACATTTTTTTTTTTGAGGAAAATAAAATCCCATGACCTCCTGTAAGCTATTACCAAGTTTGATAACATTTGGTCCAGTAGTTTTCATTTTATGGCCATTTCAAAGTGGAATTTTATAATGACCTGTAATATAAGATTATCACAA
>QLNU02015360.1:302773934-302793617 GCA_006491805.2 Dysdera silvatica | reverse complement strand
ATATATATACGTTCGTAAAGAGATTATATATTGTCCTTCGTAGCTCAGTGGGTAGAGCCTCCGCCCGGCAAGTGGAAGGTCGTGGGTTCAGGTCCCACCGAAGGCAGAAATATTTATTTTCTTTCGAACGTTTCACCATCTAATCACGCCATACCATCGGCGTTGGTATCACTACGCCAATAAACGTTGATTGATTGACATTGTTGTTTGATTTAATCTGCGTAGTGTTCGATTTATATAAAATAACGGTTCATTTACGAAACATAATAACAAATTTAAAGCATATGACACAAGGAACGTGACTTCATTTCCTAAAAAATAACAACTGCAGTATGCACAACTGCATTCGTGCGTGTGTGTGTGTGTGAGAGAGAGAGAGATAAGAGAACTACTTTTTCAGGTAAAAAAAAAATAACAGATACTGCGACTACTTGCAACGTGATACAAAGCTTTTCCTTTTCAATTGTTTTTGTTTTTTATACCAGTTGCTGAGAAAAGAGTAATACAAAGTAGTGTTCACCATTCTGTCCTGTATTGCAGATAAATAATTTTAGATGCAGATAAAATTTATTTAGGAAACCTGTACATACGTATCTAGTTTTCTAGTTATAATAATGTGAAAGCTACCGTAATTCTGTAAAGCACTTACCAGAGTGCTCATCTACTTTTTAATTTTTAAATTTCCTGCAAAAAACCATATTCTCTGACGCAGATATATTTCATACTACTACAAGACAACCTCCATGTAAAAAAAAATATCTTAAAATAATTATCGCTGTGCTTAATCTTAGTAAGTACTATAAAGTGTTGAAAAAGGCAAGTGTTCCAGGCATCTTAATTGGCGCAGAATGACCCTTTCTGTCCTTACGCCATAAAAGTGCAACCAACCAAGTGTTCCAGGGTTAATTATTCTAGGGAAATTATATATTCAGTTTCCGCGCTCTATGGCTCAAACTAGATCTCTTTGATTCATATATACAAATTTTAAATATTATTGCATTTCACAGGAATAGCGCAATTACTACGAAAATGGTTAACATACATAGCCTTAGGGAAAAGTTACATAATGAGTGTCGGGAAGGTTCTCTCAGGCTGGACTCAAACTAGCGACCTGTTGGTTAGAACCCAAGTGTTTTGTATATTGGTACTCCGAGATACAGCTGAATTTAATACATGTATCCCTACATTCTACACTCTATAACAAAAAAATCGACGCACCAAGAAGGAGTTGTCCGATTGTAATGAAATTTCGTATGCAAAGACATTTTGACCGAACATGCAAATGATTAAAATTTGGTGTCCAATGAATGAATAGCGGGAACTCCAGCGCATCGGAACTGCGCATTCAGCAGGTGTATATAAGGAGCGATTCTCAATATGTGGTCAAAATTTCTGTTGCATTTTGACTGCGGATATCTTACGTCGACTGTAACAATGCCTCGCCGAAAGATTCGTGCTCATTACGAGCATATGTCAGAGTTTGAAAGAGGTCGTGCTATCGGATTGAAAGAGGCTGGTTGGACGAATCGAAGAATCGCTGGACATGTGGGTCGAAGCGATGCGGCGATTGGACGGTGCTGGCAAGAGTGGGTCAACAACGGCAGATGTCAGCGTCGGGACGGCAGCGGTCGACCTAGGGCCACAACAGAACGGGAAGACAGAGCGATTGTCAGAGCAGCTGTCACAGCACCGGATTCGTCGTTATCAACTATCCAACGTGTTGCCCGCACACATGTGTCCAACATGACCCTCTGTAGACGACTGAGAGAGCGGAATTTACGCTCGCGCCGACCGTTACGCCGCTTACCTCTCACAGCACAGCGGTACGTAGACGACATTCTACGACCGGTTGTGTTACCGTTCCTTTTGCGACACCCTGGACTTACGTTTCAACAAGACAATGCCCGGCCGCACACGGCACGTGTTGCTATGAATTGTCTTCAAGCTTGCCCAACACTTCCTTGGCAAGCTAGGTTTCCTGATCTCTCTCCCATAGAGCACATTTGGGACGCTATGGGAAGGCGATTGCAACCATCCCGGAATGTTGACGATTTAGCCCGACAGTTGGAGACAATTTGGCAAGAAATTCCGCAGGACACCATCCGGGATCTTTATCAGTCTATGCCACGCCGGGTGACAGCTTGCATCCAGGCCAGAGGTGGACCAACGCCTTATTGACTTCCTCCCTTTGTAACGGTCAAACTCTGCAATAAATCATTCAATTGTTCTGAAATTTTAATCCTTTCTTTTTCTATGTATGTTCTTCACATCCACCAATTTTTATCGCAATCGGACAACTCCTCCTTGATGCGTCGATTTGTTTGTTATAGAGTGCATTTTCCTATTTCATTTTTCTACCGAATAACTCTTAAAGTTTCTCCATATGTTTAAAATAACAAGGAATAAAGCATTATTATTATTATTTACACGCGAAATGTTAAACACTGGTAAAGTAGCAATGAAAAAGATCACCCAAGCTTTCAGACGCTTCAGCAGCAGTCTTTCATCATGAGTTTCAGACGCATCAGAAGCAGTCCTTCATCAGGAGTAATGGAATCGTTACTCCTGATGAAGGACTGCTGCTGATGCGTCCGAAAGCTTGAGTGATCTTTTTCATTGCTATTTTACCAGTGTTTAACCTTTTGTATGTAAATTTCCTCCCTGGTACCCTGTATTTTATTTCTATTATTATTACATGTGTTCTCGCTCATGACGGTATAGGTCTGAGACGGGCAGTGTCAAAGTGCTTAAAGCTTTCTTCTGTAGGTCATTTAGGTGTTGTGTCCATAGTAACCCATAACTGTTCGACATGTGTTTAAAATTGCTCCTTTTTTGTAACTCAGTGTCGGTGTTTGGGTCGAGTTCAAATGTTTCAAGGCTCCTGTGCAGTGTTTGTAATAGGTATTGGCTGACAAAGTTATAGGCACAACGTCAACTCTTTCCATATGCTACATGTCTTGGACTGCATATCTGAGATCTTGGTATTCGGCAATTCTCGTTGCGTTTGTTGTCAGTAAGTTGCTTATATTTGGAATTGTTATATCGATAATACTAGCGGGTTTGTTAGTTTTATTAATTAGAGATATACCTACATGCAGATAGGAAAGGTCGTTCTGGAGATGTCCTGAGGACAGCCTGAATGTCCGTATTTGGTCCTAGGACGTTGTGTACGTTTTACGGACGTCAAGTTAGGACGTGCGGAGGACATCGTTATAAGACATCCTGAGGATGCCCTATTCACGTCCGTGTTTGGGTCATCCTACAGAAGAAGTTCTGGGGACGTAATTGGGATTTCCAGAACATCCGTGTTTGCTCATAGTACGTAATGAGTGTTTTTCGCACGTTCTCAGGACGTACGGAGGACATCGGTATAGGACGTATATTCTCAGGACATCCTTTTAGAAGTGCGGTGTATATCATTATAGGACGTCCTGAGGATGTCCTATCCATGTCCGTGTTTGGATAATCCTATAGTAAATGTCCTGGGGACGACCCGAGAATGTCCGGAACATCCGTGTTTGCTTATAGTACGAAATGGATGTTTTTCGCATATCCTCAGACGTCTTTTCAGGACGTACGATGGACATCGCTATAGGACGTCCTGAGGATGTCCTATTCAAATCTTTGTTTGAGTCATCCTATAGTAGAAGTCCTTGGGATATCCTGAGGAGGTCCAGAACATCCATATTTGTTTTTCGCGCATGCTCAGGATATCCTATTCACGTGCTTGTTTGGGTCATCCTCACTGGCGTACCCGGGGGGTTTTGATGATGGTTGTAACCCCTCATTGCAATGAAAATTTTTTTTTTTTTTAGCAACTTTATTTAGGCAGCAACATGAACAACAAAAAAATATAAATTGGGATTACAAAACAATGTTAGTTTGAGTTAATTATAAGAACAAAGACATATCTGCATTAACATTATACGAAAATATAGATGCATAAAATTAACTACAAAAATATAAATACATCAAAATTAATTAAAACAATATCAATACATTAATTTATATACTGGAAAATAAAATTTTGTCTATGTCTGCCTGGGTAGCGCAGGTAAAGACGTAGTCTGACAAAGCCTGCACCACCCAGGAGATACCAGGTAGCTAAAGCAGCCCCATGGGATATCACTGCGCAAACATCAGCGAAAATTAAATTAAGTATGAGATTGATTAAATAGAATTAGTAAGGAGGATCCGGATTAAAGACTTAAACTTAGAATAGGAATTTATCTCTTTTATATTAGAAGGCAGCTGATTCCACAATTTAGGACCTGAAGAACCCACTCTGTGGCAACCCAGCTCCAGACGAGAAAATTGAGGTCTGTAGTTATGTGTAGGTTGCTGTAAATCAACTGGAATAGATAGACTAGTATTTTTAATTTTTTTAAACATTAATAACAACAAGATTTTATAATTTAAAAATTGATTAAAAGTTAATATATTGAATCTATGCGGAACCTCACGGATCGACATTGGTTGTGGTAATTTATGGTTAATAATATTGAAGAATTTATTTTGTAATGACTGAATTCTACTTTGGTTAGCCTGTGAAGTGTATCCCCAGACCGATAAACAATAAAAAAGATGAGAAAAAATAAAAGAATAATATAGATTGATCAAAAATTTTGTAGGTATATAAATACTAATGTTGCGCAATATTCCCAAAAATCTACCAATTTTTAAGCACAATAGGTTAATGTGTGTATCCCATTTTAAATTGGCTTGAATAGTAACTCCAAGGAATTTCGTCTCCTGCGATAACGGAACTATATCGTTATCTATTTTTATGGTATTACACAAGTAGTTGTTTTTGCTATGTTTATTTGAAAACAGGATATATATATATTTTTTTTTTATTAAGTGAAAGATAGTTATCTCTAAAGTATTTTATATATATATCAATATCATTATTTACAAGTGAAAACAGCACATCAAGATTCCTTTCCCTATAAAAGATGCTTGTGTCGTCGGCAAAGCATAGAACTCTAGATCGAGTTGGCAGAAAAAAAAGATCATTAATATAAAAAATAAAAAGCAAAGGTCCCAATGTCGACCCCTGAGGAACCCCACATAGAGGTGATCTGGCGATAGATTGATTTTCGTTTATTTGCACATATTGAGATCTTCCAAAAAAGGTAATTTCTGAAAAGAAGATTTTGCTTTCCGCGTACACCTGCCAATTGTAATTTATATAAAAGTCTATCATAGTTAATGGTATCAAATGCCCGTGACAAATCAAAAAAAATTCCAATTGATGAGTCACCACCGTCCAAAGCCGAATATATGAAGTCTGTTGCCGTTAACAATACTTGTTCAGTAGATTTATTTTTAGTAAAACCGAATTGATTTTCCTGTCTGATGTGGTTATGTTCAAAGTATTTTAATAATCTATTATAAATGAGCTTTTCAAGTATTTTTGTAAATACGTCAATAATGATGTCGGTCTATAATTCTCCGCGATAATTATATGAACCTTTTATGAATCAGACTAAGCCTTGCCGTCTTAAATTCTGGAGAATATTAACAAAAAAAATCTTACATGCCATTCACAAGAATCTGATTTCATATTCTTAATAAGGAGTTTAGGGACTACTATTTGTGATATGTCTTATCTTAAATTGCAAGCTTCCACAAAAGTGGTTCCTTGTAAGTAGACTAACATGTTTACCATTAATGGATAAATTTTTTAATGTAAACTTTACACAGAAAACTTATAGAGGTATACTAAAATTTATAATTTCCCTTATCTTTATTATAGAGTACATGAAGACTAAAACCTCCATAAAATACATGATGTAAACAAGATTTACCGTAGAAAGCTATTTTGAATACATTTTTAACGTCAAAGAACAATTTCCATTGTTATGTACAATTTAATACAAAACAAAAAATTTAAAATAAAATTCTACAATATTTGATTTTGAGAAAAAAATATTTTCCAGGGGGGGGGGAGGGGCTGACCACGTTTCCAGAGGAGTCATAGACCCCTCAAGTCCCAGGTATGTTAATTTTTTTTATTTTGTCTAAATAGTCGGTTGTGCTGTAATAAATTGCTCGAACTGTTCAGAAAAAGTTTCGGGTTGTTTAGGTTCCCCGTAAACGATGAAAGAAAAAAAAGATTTTAAATTGCAGAAGAGCATCTTGGGTACGTGGACCTGGAAGTTGATTGTATGAAGAAAGTGCTGAATTAGTTTTGTTTTTTAGTTTATCGTAATGTTATAAACTTGTTAGCAAAAATAAAATTATATTTACAATCCATATTTAATGAAAAAATAAGTTTTTAATGTGAAATTCCTTGGGTACATGGTTGTCATAATTATAACATAGAGGATTTTATAGTCTAGTATTAATTATAGTTATAAATCATGTATTAAGTTTTTGTCAATAATAGTAATTGTGAGTAATTCAAACGTTATGTCGTTTTTTTTTACGAAAACTTAAAAACGGAAACTCTTTCTTCTCACAAGGTTTATTATTGTGCAGAATAAAAGTTTGTGATCGTTACTTTAGATTGTGCCAAAAATCGCCAACGACGATGGGTACAAAACCTCTAAGTAAAATTATAAATTATGTGTAATAATTGTAATTAAAATTATAAATATATTATAATTATACCTCTTAATTTTTTTTTTTTTATGTACCTGGTATATGTTTGAAGTTTAGTTTCAGGTTGCTATAACTTATGTGTCATTCCGTGATAACTGTTTGGGAGGGGATATTCTGAATCATTTCTTATTTTCTATTTAGAAAAGGCAAAGAATATTATTGATTTTTAATAGTCCTTAGGATAGGATAAACTTAGGATACAGTAGCAAAAAAAAAACCAAAACAATATTAATGATTTTTTTTACATGAATTTGTTATAAAATAAAAAAAGAAACTTGTGGAGGGGAGTGGAAAATTTAACTTACACTGCTATTTTATTAAAGTTACAAAATCAAAATCATCATCAAATGTTGAATAAAATTGATAAAATATTGGAGCAAATTACTGGAGTTAAAATTAATAAAAATACTGGAGTTAAAATTAATAAAAATTTTGGAGTTAAAATTAATAAAAATTTTGGATTTAACAATAATAAGAATGTGTGAATTTCATTCATATACTCTTATTATTTAATAATAAAAGTTAGAAATAAAGACAATAAGACTATTTGAGTGGCAAATTAAAAATTTACAATGAAACATAACCAAAATATTTAATTGAAAAAACAAATTATAAGATGTTGGAATTGCAATGAAAAAATATGGAATTGGGAATTTAACAACATTTGTAATTGAAGATTTTAAAAACTTTGCTTGCAGCTTTTGTCTTTAAAATTGATTTATTTTGCAATTTTCTTTAACATTAAAATTAAAACGCAAGCGAGCAAAAAAAAAAAAAAGAAAAGAAAAGAAAAAGAGGTTCAGAGAGAAACTGTGGTGACATTCGTTTTGTGATAATGCGCCACATGGGGTAATCGGAACTGCTCCATGTGAAAATGTATCCGATCCAAAATATCAGCCTGTCTATAGAGAAACTCTAGTGGAGGGTGGAGTGTCTTTCATAATTCGTTTTTCGCCCGTAAAAAGCGAGTTATGTAACTCTCTGTTCTCCAGAGAGCCTTGGTAATGCCAACTCATGTTACAAACGGTGGTTACAGATATAGTGAAATTGAATGGTAAAATAAATTAAACATGTGAGTTAGTGGAAACATCTCTGGTAGTGGAATACTAGTTTGAAGAAACGTTTCTGGTAGTAAGTAGAGCGTGAATTTGAAAAGAAACATCCTTGGTGGTATAAAAATTATTTTGAATGGAATGAAATATGCCATGAGTCAGTAGAAACACTGGATGAAGAATTATTGTTCGAAGTGAGAAGAAAGTTTTTCCAAAAGGGAGAAATGACATTAGACAGCAACTGGTCGTTCATGGCGATTATTATGTATGACATAAAAAGAATTAAGATTCAGTGGACAGGAAACTTTCTGGATAAGTTGTACTGAATGAAATAAAAACGGCTGATTCCCACGAGTGTTTAGCCAAAGCAGATCTGTGGAGTTCTTGTTTCTGAACATAAGCATCATGTTCTTTTAGACAAATTCGAAAGGCTCTGTGTGTTTAACCCATGCAGACATGATTATGTTGGCTAGGAACAGATTAAATTCCCCAAAAGTCAAAGTCATGTATGACATATTTGAATTTAGAGAAACCAAGTTTATTAATGAGAGTGAAGACAACCCAAAAATAGAATTTACGAAGGTAGAAAGCAATCTTGGTAGAGATTTTTGGCACAAAGGGGATGAAGGTAGTTTTAATCGCAGGAGAAGAGGAACCAACAAGAAGAGTAAAAAGTTTAGGTAGCATGAGTTTTTTCAGGGCCCAATTGATGATGAAAGGTTAGAATCATATAATCACCAACCCAGATATCGCCGTTAATGACTAGTTACCGTCCAATTTCATTTCTCCCTTTTGGACGAATTTTCTCCCCACATCGAACAATATTTCTTCATCCACTGTTTCTACTGACTCACAGCATATTTCATCCCATTCAGAATAATTTTTATACTACCCTGGATGTTTCTTTTCAAACTCACATTTTACTACCACAGACGTTTCTTCAACTTATGTTCCACTACGAGAGACGCTTCCTTTAACTCACGTGTTTAATTTATTTTACCTTTCATTTTCACTATACATGTAACCGCCGTTTGTAACACGGGTTGTATTACGCGGTGTGTTATATCAGTTACCGTTCTGACGAAAATAGCCCAGGGCTATTGAAACAGCTGTGAACGATTAAATTTATTATTCAACTGTGTTAATTTGTCTTCTCAATCATTTTATTAGTACACAGTATTGTCGTCAAATTATACCATGAAGATAGTCATTATAACAAATTCAGTTAGAGGTGGAAATCACTCACTTCATCGGAAGTTAGAAAGTTCTTGAAGAGCTTGATGCAGCTTATGGAGACCACCTACTCTATTCTACTGACTTAGTGTAGGGGGACGTCTTGAAGGATTTTTGTAATCAGAAAGGAATTATATTTGTTCCGTATTGAAGTGAACTGTGATGAATATCTTCCACAAAAGATGGCCGATATTGAGTCTTTAGGAGAACTGGCATTACGAGTCATCTTAACGTTCTCGGTAAGTCCCTTCAAGGTGCAAATAAAAATATTTGTTAACTATACACTGTGGTTGTTAGATTTCAGCATAAACTATCTTTGCTTGCAGAACAGTTTAAAAGTGTGGCAACTTTTTTTTATTCTCCTGCTTGTCAGGAGATATATGATGAGCTTGGTGATACTGTGGATAATGGTGCTTATCAAGTCCACTTCGTTATGCTGATAAGTAATTTCAAGCAACGATTTCAAGACCTTACTAAACTTGAACCCCTTACTCATGTTATTCAGTAATATTAGAATAATTGACATCTCCACTGTGGAACACCGTTATCAGATGGAACTATGCGAACTTCAGGCTGACCCAGTTTATACCACAATGAACTGAAACAGGTGCAATAAGGTGGAGTTTTTTTAATTGCAATTTTGGACTCTACATACCACTGTAAACAAGGATTTTCAAACACGAACTTGATAAAATCCAAAGCTCAAAATCATTTAGAGGATAATTCACTCAAGAATTGTCTGCAGATGTCAACAACCAAAATCAAGGCAGACATTGATCATTGATGAACTTGAGAACACTTTTCACGCGCAGACATCTCATTAGGTTTCCAATAACAAGGGTATGTAATAAATAGGTTGGGGTGACATGAAAATGAATCAATCAGGGTAGATATGTGGAAAAGCACTTGGAGAGACTATCATTCAGCAGCTAATAGATAATGGTTGGCTATGATAGTGAAATTAAATACTTTGTGTAATTATATATATATATTAATTATAAATACTCTTTTGCAAAAAAAAAAAAAGCAACTCTAAAAATATCTGATCATCACGAAATTTCGCATAAAAATTCCTTTAGACCAAATATGCAAATGATTAAATTTTCAAAGCCAATGAGTGTTAACTTCGATCATAGCGCGCATTTCTACTGCGCAACTGGCATCGTATAAAAGAGGTAAAATTTGCGAACGGTTTATTTTTTCTCGTTTTCGGCGTTGCAGTTCCCTGGAGACGCAACCAGTAATGACGTTGGGACGTTGTCGAAGACCTTATAACCAATTGGATGACTTGGAACACGGCTGCATAGTCGGGATGCTTGAAGCTGGCTAGTCCTACCGAGCAATATGCCGCCACCTGCACCGTACGGACACTATTGTGCAAATGTGTTGGCAGCAATGGTTTCTGCGAGGAACTCATCGGCTGAACAAAGGCTCTGGAAGGCCAAGGTGCACGAATGCGAGGGAAGATTGGTTGGTTGTGCAACAAGCCCGAGCTGACCCAACGGCATCATTGTCCGCCATCCAACGTGCTACGGTCTCTTCCATACCACTCGTGGCACCTTCCACCAGCTTACGATTGGCTGAGATGGGGTTACACTTACAGCAAACCTTAAAACGTCTGCCTTTAACCCCACACCATTTACAGAGTGGTGTCGTAGCCGATCATCATGGCTGCCAGCAGATTGGCATCGCATAGTGTTCAGCAATGATTCCCGCTTCAGCCTTGGAGAAGATGACCATCGGATCCATGTGTGGAGGTGACAGGGCCAGCGGTCCCAACCACCCTTTGTTTTATAGAGGCACTCTACTAGTGTGATGGTATGGGGTGCTAACTCAAACAACAGCAGGATGCTTCTGCAATCCTGCGTACAACTTTAACAACTCAATGATATGTTGATGACATCCTGTGGCCGTTTACGTTACCCTTCATGACACGACAGCCAGGCCCCATATGGCTTGCATATCTCTGAGCTGCCTCCGTACTGTTGATACTCTTCCTTGGCAAGCAACGTCACCAGACCTTTCGCCAATCGAACATGTATGGGACATGGTAGGCTGCTGGATTTGGGCACCGCAAAATGTCGCAGAGCTGGTGCAACAAGTAAGGACTGCCCGGAAGAATATGTCGCAGGATGACATTAGGAACCTTTATCACTCCTTACCTCGACGTATAGAGGCATGCATCGTCGCAAAGTGGGGAGGGCCTCATCAACTATTGATTTGAACATTCAATGTGCAATTCCTAGCCATTGATGGGTCCTCTTGAATTTTTTATCATTTCCTTACCTGTGTATGTGCTGGATGTACATTTAATTTCAATAAAAACCGATAATTTCTTCATGGTGCTTCGTTTTTTTTGCAAAAGAGTGTATAATAATTACGATATGGAAATTTTAATCTATGTGTGGTCTCCTGACACCAGTGATAAAGTAATTTTTCGGCCCATGAAAAGTTGAACTGCCCTGTTCTAGTTGTTAGATCAAGCTACAGAAGGTTCCAGATTGGGATATTTAATTATAGTCACCCTATACAATAAAATAAGTAATTAAGTTAATCACATCTTGATTTTTAATGTTAAATAAAAAACAAATAAACTCGCACATACAATAAAAATATTTATTGATTACTTTTATTTAATCAACATATATACACTATATGTGTATAGTAGATATATATACTTTGTAAATAATAAGTTCATTTCATTATTGGCATACTAGTTGCAGGTTTCGACACTGTAGCATCTTGCTCACGCCACAACTGGGTAACAGTTTTCACTTGAGTATAGAATTCAATGCCCTATTACATAATTAAGAAAAAATCAATTACTAGTGTATATATATACACACACACACACAAGAAGGACAAATTATTTTTTATGTACATCCCAGTAACAATGTGCAATTAACCAGTATTGCATCAATTATAATGCTCACAGAAACCAGTGTAGTCTATAAATAAGAGTATGCCTTTGTATAGTAAAAAACAGTCACCAAAGGTGAATCATGAATTAAGACACAGTAGTAAAGAACTCGACCAAGGCCAAATCATATGTGCAGGGAAAGCTGGATGTTCATTATCTGCAACGACCAAACTTTTGGGATTTCCATGACAAACAATCGCTAAGTATGTACAGTCAACCATAAGAACTCCCCTAGCTAATATGGTTTGTGGCAGCCACTATAGAAACATGGCTTCTCCATTTCACATAGGGACATGTCATTTGGAAGTTTAGTTTTCAGCAAAT
Source organism: Dysdera silvatica (assembly GCA_006491805.2). Classification (NCBI taxonomy): domain Eukaryota; kingdom Metazoa; phylum Arthropoda; class Arachnida; order Araneae; family Dysderidae; genus Dysdera; species Dysdera silvatica. Next base: position 302,781,482 of record QLNU02015360.1, on the reverse strand, counting down.
GCACTTCCAGGGTTTTTGTTCGGGGAACAGCCAGAAATGTAATATATATAATTTTTAATGTAATAGTTGCTACTTCCAGTATTTTACATGCAAATTTTAAGCCCAAGAAAGGGCCTGTGTCCCATCTAATCTCCCCCATGGGTATGTTATTGGTTCCGCTGAATCTCTCCCCCTCATTTAATGATTATTTTCATTAGCCCTGTGAAAAGCATAAAATTAAGGTTAGATTGTATTTGTTCATTTTCGTTATAATTCTTAGCTGTGTTTTCTTTGTTTCTTATATGCCAAAAGACTTGCATGATGGTCGATATAACATGAAATTGATGGCTTAAGATGATGTCTAAAAAAATTCATATAGGCTTCATATAAAAATTAAACTAACTAGAATCAAATCCTGCCTAGTATGTTCAAAGCCTATGGTTATAGCTATTAGCCAGAGGTGCCATCTCAGTTAGTTCATAGTTTTAGATGATTCAGCAGGCAAATGAAGAAGCCACTACGCTGCAACTAATGTTAATGTTTGATATAAATAGAGGATATTTCGCTCTTATGAAATTTGTGCAAAGTGAAAGAGGGAGCACACACATACACATATGTACTGCTTAAAATGATGAATATTTAGATCATGAATTAGTGAATATTTAAATCATCTGCGGTTTGCTGATGACATTGTTATTTTTTCAACGAACCCATTAGAACTCCAAGACATGGTACAGGAGCTCTCAACTAGAAGTAAAGAAGTTGGACTCAAGATGAACCTACAAAAAACTAAGATCATGTTCAATAATTTTGTAGAGGAAACAAAAATACAAGTTGACAACACTGAGCTAGAAATTGCTGATTCATATATTTACCTTGGCCAGCTGATTTCAATGGATGGCAACATTATGAAAGGCTTAATGAACATACAAGACACATCCTCAAACTAGATGGGTGGATGAAATAAGAAAACAGGTTGGGGTGACGTGGAAACGAATGGCCCAGGATAGACTTGTGTGGAAAGCATTTGGAGAGACCTTCATCCAGCAGTGGATAGATAATGGTTGAATATGATGATATGGCTACTCAAAATAAGGTTATTTATTTAATTAGGTGAAGCATGTATATTGGCATCATTACGTAAACCAATCTTGTGAGATTTTATCAACACATAGACAGCAATAGGCTTTTTTTGTTTGTTCGTTTGTGGTTTTATGGCTCAAGGACTGCAATGGTCATGCTGCGCCCGGACCTACTGTTTTCCGAGGAATCTGAACCTCTTATGGTCTAGGGAACCAAACCCTGGACCACAGTGAGTAGTGTGATCTTTATGAAATCTCAGAGTAAGCATTCTTTACACTGTTGGGAGTCGAACCCAGATTAACGGTACACAAGACAAACGTGTTACCACACTATGCCACTGCAGGGCTCCATAGAAGGCAGTTCCATATGCAAAATAACACCAGTGCTGTCAGAATGTAGAATTCTATGAAACAGATGTTTTGGGAATTCCACTCTTATTCTGCCGAGTTTATCGTAAAAAGGTGTTTTTGCTAGTCCTTGGTTTAAAATGATATTACAGCAGTATGACTTACAGAATCAATAGCTTGAACTATTGGGAGACTTAAAGCATTGCAGACACAGTGAGTGGTTTTGAAATTCACTGACCAATTTTCGACTGTGAAATCAATTCTAGGTTATGGGAAATGTTCCATGAGAGCAAGGTAATCCATAAGTAACTACATAGAGCAATGATTGTTATATATTGAGAAGTCCATCATAACAGGCAACAAAATACTATTCATCTCCAGCAAGAGCTTTTCATTGAAACAGGAGAGGAGGAAATTTACCAAGTATTGGTAAGTTTGCTCCTCTGACTCTTAAATCCTATTTAGCATGCCTGGGGTGCATTTGTCAGATGCACTGGAGCTAGGCCAACATCTCTATTGACTCTTCATGAGTTGGAGGCTGCCCTAAATGAGGAGTGGCGAAGATATTCACAGACCACATTGACAACCTTATTCATTGAATGCCACACAGGTGTGTGGAGCACTCTTAGCCGTCTAAGGAGATCATGTACCCCTACTACAGGTCTGTTACCAATCACAACAATTTTTTTTGTGTGGCATAGATATCCTTTAATTTATGTCGTTACCCAAACCTATCTTCATCATGGTGGTCTTTATGTATGTAGATCAATAATGTTTCTTTAACACCAAGACTACATTTGTGGTCACAGCGAATAAGTTGTTAAGTCGAAAAATGCAAAAATGACTTAAGTGAACTGTGATCATCTCCCAAGCCTTCTGCGTTGAGTCACAGTAACATAAAAATTTTTTTTTTTTCAAAAACTGAATATACAGAAAAAGTTCAAAGGTAAAAAAGTGCTGCCCTGAAAAATTGTGATTTTATATTTAACAACTTATTCCCTGTGACCACAGATATATGGCCCAGAAAAACAGTGTAGAGGCACAGTGATTGGGAACCTAATGGATGGAGTAAATTTCTCTGCTCTGACAAGTCGAGATTCAGCTGAGTCTAACAATCATAATGAGTTCTTACCGGGAGAGAAAGTGGAACAGGAAATATCAGAGCTTTCCTGCATGAAATATTACATTACTATTGAGGCAGAGGCAGATTAATGGTCTTGGCAGGCATAAACATAAATTGATGCATAGATCTATACATTATTCAAAATTGTGGTATAACAGTCAAGAGGTATAGAGATAAGATACTCAAACCTGTTGTTATGCTGTATACTGAAGCTGTCCATAATTCGTTTCTTTTTTATGGATGACAATGCTCAATGTCATAGAGCTCGTCTAGTGGATAACATGTGTCAAGAGGAGGAGATTGATCGTATGGAGTGGCAAGCATGCTTCCTTTAACTTAATCCATCAAGGATATCAGAGACAAACTTGGCAGATACATTGGATCTAGGTCAGCAGCTCTGTTTACACCATGAGTTGGGAGTTTGTCCTAATCGAGCAGTAGTAAAAATATCCCCCAGACTTCTTTGATACCCTCATCAATTGCATGCCACACAAGTGTGCAACAGTCTCCATTTCAGGAAGCTACACATCCTACTTGGGCACGTTATCACACCAACAAACAATTTTTTTTCTTGTGGTACAAATATACACAGTCGAGTCACATTATTAGAACCACAAAGTACTCCTGATATCAGGATTGTATAGCCAATGAAATAAAGCATGTGTTATAATTTGGTTTGGTAGGTACATAAGGATCTATGTTGGCTGTTTGCTAAACATATGAACATCACATACGATGTGGAAAGCACATGAATTATCCAAGTTTGAAAAATGAATGATTATTGTGTATCAAGCTCACGGTGCCAGCATTTCCAAAACAGCAAATTTCGTGAAATGTTTCCTTTAGGTCTATAATAAGAATGTATCGTGAATGGATAAATGAAACAATTTCGAGGGATAGGAGATCAAACTGTGGAGTGCCACAAGCCATTGATGCTAGAGATGAGTAGGTGCCTGTGAAGGTTGGTGAGACTCAATCACTCAGCAACTGTGAATCGCCTCACCATGCAAATGAACCAGGGAGTTGCCAGAACTGTTTCTAATGCAACAGTTCATAGAACGCTGTTACGCTTGGGGCTTCACAGCCGATGTCTAGTAAAAGCACCCATGTTTATGAGGGTTCATTGAAAAAAGTAGTTGGCATTTGTAGAACAGTATCAACATTAGACCCCCTTGGACTGGCAAAAAGTTGTCTTTTCAGATAATTCCAATTTTTGCTCTACCAAGTGGATGGACGGTAGCATACTAGGCATCAAAGGCTGTAACGTCAATATCCTGAAATGAGAATTGGAAGAACATAGGCTGGTGGTGCACTGTCATGGTCTAGGGTATGTTCTTATGGCACTCTCTTGGTCTCCATTGGAAGATGCTAATCTGAGCCAATTTGGATATCTATTCATATTTGCTGATATCATACATCCCTATATGTGTTTACTGTCTTCCCTGACGGCGATGGGACCTTCCAATGAGATAATGCACCATGTCATACTGCCACAATCATCAAAGACTGGTTGGAAGAACATGATCAAGAGTTCCAAGTACTTCCCTGGCATCCAAATCCCTCAGATCTTAATTCCATTGAGCATCTTTGCAATCACCTTGATACACATGTACAGGGAATGAAATCCCCACCACACCCTACAACAGCGCCTGGATTCTCTGCAGTCTACCTTGCTTCAAATTCCTGAAACAGTATCCCAGAACCTCATTGCATTGCTCCAATGGAGTCTGGCTGCTGTTTCAGCTGCAAAAGGAGGTTATTCAGATTAGGTAGGTGGTGCTAATAATGTGCCTCGATAGTGTATATACATATATATTCTTTTATGTCTAGGAAATCTCATGTGCTTTTTCCTATCTCAGTTTCTTTTATTTTACCTACAAGGGAACCACTTTTGTGGAAGCTCGTACTCTGAGACAAGACTTATCACAAATGATAGTACCCAAGTTCCTTATTAAGAATATGAAATCAGTTTTTTGTGAATAGCATATAAATCTTTTTATTAATATTCAAAGTCCAAAAATCACACTTTTTAGGTGAAGTTTGATATTTTTTTATTCGCACTGTATATGAAGATAATAACTTTTGAACTCAATTTGAATGAAGAGGTGATTGCATTTAATGGATAAAATTATACGAAAGATAATTCAGAGCATTTTAAAAAATTATATAAAACTAAGCTTTTTAATAACAATATCCGGCGCATTTGGCTATGGTTTAGAAGAATTGGCGATATCGGCATGAAGTATAAATGTTTCATCAAAAAAAAATTTCAAACAAAATTGTTCTGAATAAAATCAAAATTGATGTAACACACCAAAACGAAATTATAAAAATTCATTTTTTGGTGTATAACCAATTACGTGCTGAACAATATCGCTCTATGCTGCAATATCCTTGGTGTAACTAATTACACTTCTAATGAAACTATTCAATTAAAAAATATGGATGAAATATCTTTTCGCTTCATTGATACAATTTGCAGTGATAATGAATGTAACTTACAACCTTTTTTAAAATATAGCTATTGTGAAACACAATTATGCGTTGAATACTTTTATAAAAAGCATCATTACCATAACTTATAAAAATACATCCAAATTTCGATATTTTGAGACATTTTTATAATTTTCTCATATTGAAAGTCTGATCGATTTACAACATTCAAACTTTCCATGTCAAATTTTTACAAAAGCCAGATCAACTCCGCAAAAAATAGTAGACATTCAATACGATACAATGCTCGTCTACTTTTTAAAACAAATTATTTATGAATAAAAGTTTTGAAATGCCAGCTGCATTAAAAATATTTTTCTTTATTAAGATCGTTTATTTCTTTATTATTATCGTTTATATAAAGTATTTTGATGTTACGGCCATAAAATTTACAAGATCTCTCCCTTTTATTATGCCATTATATTTCCTAAAAATATTGTGGGTGAAGGTTGCAATATGAGCGTAATTTAATAATAAATGCTTCACGTCGATATCGCCAATTCTTCAAAACCATAGCCAAATGCGCCAAATATTGGTATTAAAAAGCTTAGTTTTTATACAATTTTTTAAAATACTCTGAATGACCTTTCGTGTAATTTTATAATTTTATCCCTTAAATGCAATTACCCTCTTTATTCGAATTGAATTAAAAAGTTCTTATCTTCATATACAATACGAATAAAAAATATCAAACTTCACTAAAGTGTGATTTGTTGACTATGAATATTAATAAAAAATTTTATATGCTATTCACAAAAAAATGATTTCATATTCTTAATATGAAGCTTAGGGACTATCATTTATGATATGTCTTGTCTCAAAGTGCGAGCTTCCACAAAAGTGGTTCCCTTGTTAGGTACATATATAGTATTTTACGTTCAACTATGTCTGTTGAACAAGACTTAATTAACTATATCGCTTGCTCTCCTAATTATTTGGAGCAGTGTACCTATATATATATATTCAAATCTTAAAAATTAAAACCAATACAAAAAATGACACTTACAGATTTTCCATAGAAATTTGCATCACCTAAAAATGAACCACGTGAACCCGTAAATGAAAACATTGGAAGTGGTACAGGAATTGGAACATTGACACCAATCTAAAATAAAATCAACAATTCAAACAGTTTTCAGTGTGGTTTGTTTAATCAATTTCAACATTCAGCTATTTCCTTTACACTGTTATACTTAACACTTCAGGGTTTTTTGCTGGCCGATGAGTTGCTGTCCTTTCAAGTTTTTAAATGGCCATATGGCCAGGGTATGATAAAAAAATCAGAAGGGTATCCCCTCCCAATTTTCACATACTACACCCCGGCCATACGGACGCTTAAAAAGCTGATAGGACAGCAAATCTTCAGCTGCTTTGTCTGGCAAAAAAAACCAAAAACCTTAAAGGGTTAACATTGATATTGACAACATTGTTGTGCAAGTTTCTTAACCAGTAACTGGGGATGTGCTGTCAGATTCACCCTTAGGCTTCTTTTTTGATCTTAATGAACCTCACCGAACAGCAAAATTTTTTTCACAAGTGCTTTTCCGTTAGTCTTCTAACCACAAGAAGTCAAGAGATACTCGTGAAAGGCTCAGAAAAACTAGGGCAAGAGAGCATGGTTAGTTTTGAGAAAATCAACGTTAAAAATAACAGAGTCCCATACGAAACCATGTTAAACACATACAGATAACATGCTCTTTAAGGACAATAAATTGAATTAGGATTTCATTCATTATTGCAATAAAAATTATTACATACACATAAATTTGACACCCACATATTAGTAGCTCAAACTAGATATATTTTTGTTTAGAAGAAAAACAGACGCCGTCCCCATCCTGGATTCGAACCAGGGTCCACCTGTTGAGCCTGTGGTGTCTTGACCTACTAGACGAACGAGGACAAGGTTAATAAAAAAAGACAAAAAAAAATAGCTCTAGTTTGAGCTACTAATACGTGGGTGTCAAATTTATTTGTAATAAAAAAATCCCTCATGAAAAACTCACAAAAATCTCGCCCCGGTGGCTTTGTGTGTTGACCAATATTTGGCAATTGTGTTATCCCTGTGAAGGGTAATAATATCTTACAATTTAATATACGGAGAAAAATGCGTTTGTTCTTGTCCTCATTCGTCTAGTAGGTCAAGACACCGCGGGCTCAACGTGGGGACCCTGGTTCGAATCTGGGATGAGGACGGCGTCTCTTTTTCTCCTAAACAAAAATAGCTCTAGTTTGAGCTACTAATACGTGGGTGTCAAATTTATTTGTAATAAAACAAAATCCCCCACAAAAATCTCACCCCAGTGGCTTTGTGTGTTGACCAATATTTGGCAATTGTGTTATCCCTGTGAAGGATAATAATATCTTACAACTACAATAAAAACTATATTCAAAGTTATATTTTTATATATAAATAACTCATTTTGAACAAAAATGTCATTTGGTCTAGTTTACCTCTAAGCCCCTCATTTATAAGTTAGCTATGTAATGTTGTGTTTTATAGGTAAAGATAAAAATAGACAT
>QLNU02015360.1:302748400-302760235 GCA_006491805.2 Dysdera silvatica | reverse complement strand
AAAAATAAGAGAATATATGTTCAATATTTTTGGAAAAGCTATCCAGTGATGTCAAAAGTTTAGGGAAATGATACGTAATTTTCATTCTAAACATTGCTTTTTTACTTCCTGATAGATGGCGCTGTTATTCCAAAGAACGATAACTCTTCACTCCATCCCTGGGAGAAGGGGATGGGAGTCAATTTTGGCATCACTGGATAGTTTTTTTTAAAAAATTTTGAATACATATTTTTTTATTTTTCGATCCGAAGTGTATTTCTCGAGATTTCCTATTTTCACAATATTTCATACTCCCTCTTCATTTTATGGAATTATAAGCCATTCGCAGTAAATTAAAAATCATAAGTCAAGTCATGCATTTTTTCCTGCAAAACTAAATTTTGCAGTAAAATAGGGGACAAAATTTCAAGTTGCCCTACTCCCCGGAAAGGTGTTCTAATTTTGGCATTTATTCCGGCTAAGCCTTCTTTAAAATATTGAACATCGTTTTTATTTTCAATCCGGTGTATTTCTCAAGATCGAGTTATGAACTTTGGGACATCTAATATATATATAACAACTTATCTTCTGTTAAGAATATCAGCTTTCGACAGAATGCCCCTTTGAAGCAGCCTTGGTGGTGGTCACTCCATAGGAGGATGACACTACGAGTTCCGTCATAACACTGGACTTTGACTGTGGTGACAGAGGTTCAGAACCCTCGTAAAACTGTAGACTCAGTTTGTCAACATATCCAATCAACGTGGTGGGCCTAAGGTTGATTACTCTATATTTCTTTCACCATACTATGCATATGTGTGATAACAGAGAGACCTCCATCCTACAGTGGATTGAAAATGGTTGTTATTGATATATATAACTCTTTTTTTTTTTTAAAGACAAAAGTTACTATTTAAAATACCCTGACTTCACAATGTTTTCCTCCAAATTAATATAAATAACAATCAAGTAAAGTAAAAATTTAAACACACCTTTACATCAGTAAGTATTGTAGGGCCAAGAAAATTTCCCTTCTCAAATCCAGACACAACTAAAGACCTTCCATCAAGAATAAGATTAGCTCCTTCCTGAACTCCACTTTCAACAAGGCTGCAAATCCGTTCTTTAGCCTTGGGTGATATTACTGGACCTAGATCGGTGTTTGGAATGTGGCCTTGATAAAAAAATGAAACAGATTGCATCTATTAAATCAACATTTAGAATGAATAAGTAGAAATATTTGAGTGCATTTAGAGAATTTTTGCTATACCATTACTATAAAGAGATATGCTTTTAGGAATAGGAGCTTCTGTTACGTCAAGGAATGAAGTCAACTGAGCAACTGACAAATGATTTTATTATGAGTTTCGAACAGACTAATTTCAGTGAATAATCAACATGATAAAGCGCTTTTGGAATTTTTGGTCTTAATTTGAGAAACATTTTAACAAAAAATTGTAAAATAATTTTGTACAATTTTCTACAAACAAGATATTTAAAAATCGTAGTAAAATTCATCAGATTGATATATGGGGTGATTATAATTAAAGTTCAACTTTCAAAAAGCTGTAAAAAAAGAACCACTGCTCAGAATGACCTGAAATTTGAACTGGATATATTCAAAGAAGGGGGAAATAGTATGGCATAAGAAAAAAAAAATAGTTCCAAATTTTAGTAATAGATGGTGCTTTAAGCGTTGTAATATGTAAAATAAAGGACGTGTCATGCGCACGACACATTGCATTTGTTATAAAAACGCTGGGTACATGGCGTTTTCCTCATATAGCGTCTGAGAAGCTCGTCATGACTCTCTCAATGAAGGATCGCGCTCTGCTTGTGAAGCTCTTTTACAAGAACGGTGACAGTGCGCCAGTAGCTCTAACGAAGTTCAGGACAGTAAAGGGTATGAAAAAAGGTTGTGGGTCTTGAGAAAATGATTATGAAATTTGAAGAGACAGGTTCTTTTGAAGTGAAATCTGGCAGAGGGGGGAAACCAATTGCTTCGACGTCAGTAGAAGATGTGCTCACAGCATTCCAGGAAAAGACGAGCAGCGGTGTGCGAACGTGCAGTGCACGGGGAATTGCTTGAACTTTGGACATATCTGTGAGCACGGTGCATAAAATTGTACGAAACATCCTGTATTGCTATCCATACAAAATTACCCATGTTCAGGAGTTGCTTCTTGCTGACCTGCCAGTAAGACACACTTTTGCTCTAGAATTTCTTGCTCACATGGAATTGGACAATGAATGGCCATGGAACATTTCGTGGATCGACGAAGCCCATTTCCATCTCCAAGGACATGTCAATACTCAGAATTGCAGAATATAGGTAATGGAAAACCTGTTCTAACATGAACTAGAACCTCTTCATTCTGCAAAGGTAACTGTGTGGTGCGGGTTGACACCATTGTTTATCGTAGGGCCATTTTTTTTCGAGGAGATGGGTCGTGCGGGTCCTGTTACCTGTACCGTCAATGGTAAACGCTATGAGAGTCTTTTGCGCAACTACATCATTCCAACACTTCAACAGCGTGCATGTGTGGGTAGCATTTCTATGCAAGATGGTGCTCCTCCGCACATTGCAAAGCCAGTGAAGCAGCTGCTGAAGAGGCATTTTGAAAATGATAGAATTATCAGCCATCATTTTCCAACAGCCTGGCCATCAAGATCACCTGATCTTAATCCTTGTGACTTCTGGATGTGGGGTTACCTAAAAAGTGTTGTGTTCAGTAGTCCGATTGAAAAATTAGCTGAATTGAAGGCACGCATTGCGCAACACATTCACAACGTGACCCCCGAGACAGTCCGATCTGTTGTGGAACATGCTGTTTATCGGTTTCAACTTGTGGGAGAAAACGGTGGACAGCATATTGAACATGTCTCGTGCAAGTCTGCCGATAATTAAAAACCGATTTCTTTGTTGCTTTTTATGCGGTTTTTGGCCTCAGGACAATTAGAAACCGATTTCATTGTTGCTTTTTATGCGATTTTTGGCCTCAGGAAAATTAAAAACAGATTTTTCCTATCCGATGTGGTACGACCCTGTCACGGTGGATGGGCTTTCCACTAACAGTGCCACAACTGTTAAATGACTTGGAAGTTTTTTTTTTCAGTAAAAAAAAAGATACAGTCATGCATGTTGAAAAGTACAGTTGGTTTAACATGTAACGCACGCCATAGCTATCGTATTGCGATTCAAATGTCACTTGTAGCTACACCCATTTACTTTATGATGCTTAAAGCGCCATCTATTGCTAAAATTTAGAACTATTTTTTTTCTAATTCCATACCATTTCCTCCTCCTTCGAGTATATTCAGTTCAAATTTCATGTAATTTTGAGCAGTGGTTCTTTTTTCTACAGCTTTTTGAAAGCTGAAATTTAATTATAATCACTCCCTTATATTAAAAGAACTTCACAGAACATGGGAAAACTACATGTGAAAATACCTCCCTCAAGAAAATATATCAATATATTTTAATTTTTTATACTGACAATTTTTTTTATTTCATTTTCCCTTCAAATTTGTTTTAAGCTCTCAACTTGCCATATTCAATTTTCTACTGCTTATGGTTGGTATTAATATATCAATTCTCGCAATAACTACTTACCTTTTTAAACACTGGAGTTAATTACAAGTAAATACCTGAATGAACCTTTAAATAATTGTGGTGGCCTTAATACTTACATCACTACGGTTAACTGAACTGCATAAAAATCTGACTCCAATAAAATAGTTTAAGATGGGTAATATGCAAAAAGAGCAACTGTATTCTTTAGAATAAACTTCATTTTTTAAAAGAATAGAACTAAATTTTTTCTAACTCAGCTAAAACATAAAAAATAGATGATCATAAATTTTACTAACCAACTTAATATACAGAGTGTCCCATAAATTTGGACAGATTTTAAAAAATCATAAAAAATTAAGAAATTGATGTACCGGAGTGTGGTTTCCACCTTTAGACTTGTCAAAGTGTCTGATTTTTTCTGACACAAGGAAAAAAAAGTTAAAATTCTAACCGGTAGGTGGTGATACACAGTCTAGTTTTCTGGAAATATGCAAATTTTATCGGTTTAAAAGAGGATTGTAACCGACAACTAACTTCTAATCCACTTCTGCCTTTGTAATAGTGTGTGAGGATTGAATTAGTGCTTTGTTGAATTATTGCAACTCATTGAATGGCTGCAATGTTGACACTACTAGAAAAGACACTTTTGGTAAAGTTTTTTATGTCAACAATGAATCAGCAACACAAGTAGAAATTTAGAACGGTAAAGAAAATTAAGGGACGTCAAGGTCTAATAACAGAAATTGGGCTCAGAAAGGAAGTGCGGCGATTCAAAGAAACCTGTCACTTAGAAGATCGACCTTGCAATGGCAGGCCAAAGTTGACAAAGGAACGTACCAGTAGGGTAGCAACAGAAATGGATGCTTTCGCAGCACAGTCACCTAGCATCATATGCAGTGTACGGGAGGTTTCGAGGAACACGGGTTTATCATGAACAAGCGTGTTTCGAGTCTTGCATGAAGTCTTGAAGTTATACCCGTAGTAGAAACTATGAGCTTTACAGGAGCTGAAGCCGAATGATATTGCAAAGTGATAGAGATTCGCTGAGTGGGCTATGCAAAAGATTGACAATGATTCACAATGGCTTTTGAATATCTTTTGGGCAGATGAGGCCCATTTTTCTTTACACGGATCCATTAATATCATAACTGTTGGATCTGGGCTCAAGATGATCCACATGCATAGGTAAAAACGCCGATGCATGCACCGAGACTCACTGTGTGGTGTGGATGTATGTTCAAAGTCCATCTATCTTGTCCCAGTTGAAGGATGCCATATGCCACGAGATCTCTGCTATCAACGCTGACATGTTGCATGCAAGTGTAAATGGTTTTGTCACCTGATTGCAGACTATTATTACATATGAGGGTGAACATATCGAATATTTGTAGTTGTTTTACAATTTCAAGTAGAAACAAATACCTGCTGTATAATCTAGATATTCTACATGCATTTTGTTAACAGGGTGTCAAATAATGCCACCTACCCATGAAAATTTTCACTATTTTTTTGTGTCAGAAAAATCATATACTTTGACAAGTCTAAAGATACAAACCATGATCCAGTATACGAATTTCCTCTTTTTTTTATAATTTTTTAAAAGCCATCCAAATTTATTGGATACCCTGTATATACATGACATCCCTGGCAAGTTGAATAAAAGTGATTGTTACAACGCCAAAGCACACAACTTTATACCTAGGTAACCATGCACCACCTAGGTGAAACACATTATACAAAACCTAAGACATGTCACATATTATATTTAATGCAATTCCTCACACTCCTCACAGGATCCCCCCACCAACATGGAAATGCCTCCATAAGAATGAGTGTCACACAAAACTAACACTTATTTCACATAAAATGGCCCTTCTGATACATTTTGTAACACAATTTTAACTGGAAGGCACAGCTGTAATCAAAACTCTTTCACTCCCCAACTTGTTTTCTCTGTTTTTTTTTGTTTTTAAACTTGGTCCAACACGGATGCTGGTTTGAAGAGGTCAATGCTAATGTTAACTTTTTTTACAGTTAATGCTCAGCTTGAAAATTTTGAAGTGGTGGAAATTATACAGTATGGACCCACATACGGTTGGTTTCAGTGATTTAAGTGCTAAATCCTTACCCTGTCTTACGAAGTATGAAGTATTTTGGAGCTCTTTGTGCATAAAAACATTCGGCGTTGTACTCCTACCGGTAGGTACTGGTCTAAGCTTCTGTATGTTCTCTTTCAGATGTGACAGGAAATCTGAACGTGATGGAAGACTCCTTGTAGAACTAAAAAACTCTCCAGATAAACTCAAAGGAGATCCATATACCAGCTCAGTTGTTGAAGCTCCTAAATCTTCACACAAGGCAGTGAGAATTTCCAGAACTGTAGGCAGTACTTCCAACCATTTGGCTGTACAGTAACATATCAAATCACTGCTTTCGACTGCCAATGAAAATGTTCCACCAGGCCATTCGCCTGCCGATGGTACGCTGTAGTTTCAATTTGAATGCCTCCAGCCACCTAGTGAAACAATTCACGCAAATCAAAATGTATAAGAAACCATGATATACAGAAGCAGACCCACTATGTCCAAGTGCATTTCTGCAAACTTTTTAGTAGGCAATGGAAACTTAACCACCTCTAACCTAGTATGCCTATGGACTTACGATTTTTGACATTCCATACAAGACCTTGTCTAGGTTGTTATGTCGAATCTGATGGTCTTCCATATAAATCTTTTTTAATGAAGCCAATAGTGGCCTTAATGTCCAGGTGAGATAAACTATGCATTACTAGAAATATGGGCTTTGGAAACTCGAGCAATACATATGGTCAAATAATGTCTTGTGATGTGTCGAGTATAACAAACAGTAAGTCCGTTGGGAAAGAAAACCAATGGCTTCAACCCAAGTCCCATGTCAAACTCGCGTAATGACGTTAATTCTATGTCATAAGGTTGAGTGCCCACCACTGCCTCATAATCAATTTGGCCTGTTAAGTTAATAGCTGCAATAGGGGGAAAAAAATATCAGCCATCGGATTATCCTTACCAGAAACGTACCATATATCAGTAACATACTAATAAAATCAAGGTACCTCTGTTGCTTTGGAGAATATTTATCATCATTCTGATTGAAAAAAAAAATGTGAGAAGTTTATAGGCAGTGAACACTATGAATTTCCATCCTTTTAGTATGTGTTTGAAATGATGCATAGATGTGTACAAGGTCAAAAGTTGGCTATCGAAAGTACTGTACTTTTATTCAGTCATTAAGCTTTCTAAAAAAAAAAAAAAAATTAATAATAATAAATAAAAGGGGCTGAACAACATTGTTTTGGGCTTGTTGAAGTATGGTGCTGATTGTCACGTCTGATGCATTTATCATTACAGATATTACAGCTTTACTGTTAGAAAATGCCACAATAGCTGTTTCTCTAACCATGTTCTTGCTCCGTTCAAAAGCATCACCACACTTATTTAACCATAGTAAAATACTATTACTCCCCCCTCCCTTTTACTGCACCATTAAGCGGAGTTGGCGTATCTACTGTTCTTTTAAAAATACCTATGATAAAAATTCAACATAGCTAGGAACATATGCAATTGTTGTATTGGGACGGGGAAAGTACTTACTGCATTCAATTTTTCAGGCAAGGAGGTAATGCCATCTGATGAAATCTTACAACATAAAAAGGGAATATTTTTTTGACCAAATATATACATTTAACATTTACCACCAAACATATGCGTTAAGTCTTTCAAAAATACTTGGCAAATCTTTTCTATGCTGTTCCTAGCTATTCGACGCTACTAATGTCATCACTATACCCATAGCAATTTATCAAACTCTGGAGCACCATGTCTATAAATTTTTGGAAACTTTGTGCTGCATTATGGATTCCAAATACCATATGGGTATACTCAATCTCATAGGAGTTATAACAGCCATCTCAGGAGTGTTCTCTAGTGCAACAGGTATTTAGTGATATGCTCTGACCAAATCTATTTTTGAAAATACTCTTTTTCCAGCCAAACTTAATGAAACATCTTGTAAATAAGAGACTGGATAACAGTCCTTAATGTGAGAACAGAAATGGACTGGATAACAGTCCATTTCTGTTCTCACACTAAGTTGGTAATAATCGCTGCAAATACGCCACCCACCATCTCCCTTCGGCACTAAATGTACTGGACTCTACCAAGCGCTCTTTGAAGGCTTTGTGATTCCTAAATCTAAAAAAATTTTAAACTTTCGTTTTACAAATTCCAACTTTTCCAGAACTAATCTACATACTTTAGAGAAATTTTGCAGGACCTTCTCATAATACAACATACAGTATCATTGAGTCTTACAAGTATCGATACCGGATGGATCAATAATGTTGGGAAATTCAACTATATGGCAACATAGCAGACACAGCAGTCATATGCATCATAGATACCTTTGTTGTTCTAGATGTTTGCCTACTGATCAAACATCGATTTTAATATTAAAAAACTAGTCCAAAAATCAAAATGGGTATAGATATACATCACAAATAGACGTACAAATAGACATCCGCTACAGTAAATTTCCAATTAAACTGTTTTGCAAGACCCAAATCTATCTTTAAGGTAATCTTCCCAAAAGTATCAATTCTAGTATCATTAGCTGCATGTAAGAAAAAATTCAATTTTTTTCTACAACCAGCAATTTTTGATTTGGGATGCACCAAAATCAAAGCTATCTATCTATTAAAAATTGTGAACCAATTTCACTAACTTTTTGAACAAGTTATTAAATGCTGACATAAATCCAACACCACTACGTTAGGTGAGTAGTACTGGTTTCCAGTCCAACCACATGGTAGTACATATGGCCGTATTGTACCATGCATTTCCTAAGAAATTAAGTACTTTCAATGACTGTGTATGAACCCTGACAATTTTCATCTCCCGTGAATGAAAATCCATACCTCAAGTATTCATCAGGACACTTACTCTTCTTTGGAGGAGCACTAATGGGTTTTTTTTTTAATAGTGTTAACTTTATCTTTTACCAGAACAGGCCTAGTTGCTGCACCCTGGTCCACTTGTGCTTGTAAATCATCAGACTTCTTCGAAGTACTTGTAACTGCTGTATCAGCAGGTTGAATTTCAATGTTAGTTGCAGCTCTCCAGTTTTCAACCACTTATCCATTTTCAGTCACAAGGCAATAGCAACTGAAAGCCACTCAAAACAATAAAGGCTAGGCCTATTAATACAGGCTCCTCACTTGACATCCAATCAAATACTAAAATTATAGCTGGCTTCCAATCGTATTTTAAATAAAAACATTGAAACTGGAAGCTCTGGGGTGGATCAGGATATTTCTAAAATTACTGGAAAAAAAAGGGAGAGAGAAAGGTAAAAGGTAAGCGTGTAATGTACATTGATAATCTTAGTGAAGGGGACCACATGCATAATTGCACACGATATGATTTTTATGGTGAGTGGGGCTAATAACAACCAATTACTAGGTCTACGCCTATTCTTTCTTTTCCCTGATTTTACGAATAGGCTACTGGACTTTCACACAAATACCTCTTTGTAAACTAAAACTTTGTTTTTATGTTTTCGTTTTGACTTTTTTTTTTGCTTGCGTGTGTGTGTGTTTTCTGCCATTAAAAACATTATTTTCATGTACCTCCAGGGGTAGGTGTACTAGAAATGTATAAAATCAGTCACTAACGAATCAGTGCATAATTTTGTCTGTCTCTTAGAGACGCTTTTATTTTATTTATTATATTTATTTATTACATTTAATTTTATTGTACCTCATATACTCAATGAAATATCCTGTCACAGAAACAATAGGAGAATTATAAGGTTAGATTGTGCAAATTATGCTATTTTTGTATTTGTCAATTTCATATGAAAGAGAGAGATTTCACTACCTTTCATTTAATTATGATTTTAATATGAATTAAAAAGATATATGTAGTAAAGTGAGTTAAGAAAAAAATCTTTTCAAGTGAGTTAACCCTTAAAAGAAAAGGAGAGACAAAGCCCACCCCTCCTTCAAAAACTTCTGTTTGCTGAGGAGTGTGAATTCTCAAAACTTAGTCCCAAAAGAGTTCTTCCCATCCTTTTGGTTTTAAATTTTATTTTTATGTTGTATAAATAACACATACCAGCATTAACGTTCAGTTTTTTAGCTCTTTCAACAAGTTCTGGTAACCACTGTTTAGCTTCCCCAACAAATACTGCTGTTGAAAGCGCCATACATCGTTGGCCAGCAGCACCAAAAGCAGCACCCACAAGCTAAAGAAATCATAAGTGCATTCTCAATACATAGCTTTTCCATTCATTATACTATCGCTAAAATGAAATATATGTAATGTTAATGGAAATATACTATTACCTGATTAAGTGTATGTTCCTTGTTAGCATCAGGTAATATCACCCCATGATTTTTGGCACCCTAAAATAAAATGTATAAGGAGTATGATTAGGATACTTTTATTGTAACGATTACAGTTATTTTATGATTAATTGAATGTACAGCATACAAATCAATTTTTGCTACTTGAAAAGCTACTTTCCATCATGAAGTGTATTTTTTCCTTAAAATTACAATAAAACAAATTATGACTAGTTAGTAACTTTATGTATGAGTTTGTGTACATTCATTGCTCATCTAAAAGGATATACCACTCTTTTGGACATCTACAGATTAATAAATTTTGTATTCTATTTAGATCAACTGCAAATATTTGAAGTTTGCAAACATATATTTTCTACAAACAGTTTGAATGATTGATGTTAAATTACCTATAAAGGAGAGAACCATTTTCTGGCACCTGGCGGAACCCGAACCCACAACCATTTAATTGCCGGTTAAGTACTCTACCAATTAAGCTACAGACGTCAATCATTTCCTCCTTTATTGTTTTTTTTTATTTATTTTGGCAGACATCATACAACAAAGAATTAAAACAGTCTACAATAAGTTACATATTATCTAGTAAATATCTGTACCATATTAATACATAGATATCCAATAAAACAAGAAAACTAGGATCTACTGTATGAAAATAAATATTGACGTCCTGCCAGGGCAACAAAAGGAAAAGACGGTTAAGTCTGACAAAGACCTAGCTGCCAATCCAAGGGCCATTTAACAGTGAATATAGCAACATATTCAACATAAACCATTATTGTAGTTACTTTACATACTAGTTAAGGAATCACAAAGTAATGATTTAAATAGTGCTATTGTGCTTGTAGTTTATATCTTCTCTGGTAATATATTCCAGATTCTTGGCACAAGTGCACCAACACGAAACATACAAAAATTTATTCTCACATATCTTTGCCTCGGTAAATCATGGGTTTGTGTGTTGTATTCATGCACGGAATGATCAAAAGGAGGAATATCAACAATCACATCTTTGCGAAGAGGGTAATACATGAAAATTGCAGTCCTACAACTAAGTAACCTGTCAATTCCCATCAATCGGAATTGCCGAGTAATATTTCCAGGTGAGTTAGAACAAGAATGTACAATCATTGGAGAAAATCAGTTTTGAAAAATTATCAATCTATTTAAATTTGATCTTGCCGTGGTACCCCAGATAAGGAAACAATAATTAATATTAGAAAAAAAATGAATAATATAGATTAATAAAAATATTAGTTGGTAGGAGTTTGTGTACTTTGTATAATATATAAATTACGACTAACTTTGGATGAAATAGCCTGAATCTGTAACTTCCACTTTAAATTAAATTGAATAATCATGCCTAAAAATTTAGTTTCTAATGAAAATAAAATATTTTGATTACCAATAATAATAGAATATAAATTAATATTGTCTTAAAGTAAAGAGAAGACACTTTGTCTTATTTGTATTTAGGGTAAGAAAGTTTCCTGCAAAGAAATCAATACAAAACTTAACTCCCTCGTTCGTATTCTGTATAAGATCAATATTTTTTTCCTTTATAAAAACACTAGTGAAAAACTTGGTTAGATTTTGATCGTACATGCAGACCCAAAGAGGATACATGCTAGTCAGGTGTGTTTATGGTTTTGCTAGGGATATGATTGGAACCTGACTGCAGGCTATTTCTCAGAAGGTTGCTATTTTTTATTTTGGTGATAAGCATGCTAAATGTATGCAATAAAATAAATAAATATTTAGAGAAATAGAGGCAGTGTTACAGAGGAAAACAAAATGCCACAGTAATTTGTAAACATAGATATTAAAGGAGCATATTGGTGCTCACTAATAGGAGATAATGCATACATTCTGGGTATGTTTTGGC
>QLNU02015360.1:302707044-302723191 GCA_006491805.2 Dysdera silvatica | reverse complement strand
AAAATAAAAACTGAAAAATACCGAAATCTTTTAATTTGAATGTACCAATTTATTTAAAATTGGTCTCTTTTTTTTTCAAAAATTACAATTTGAACACATATTAGTCATGGCTTATCTCCACAAAATTATCGTAGTAATGAGAAATAAATGCAAAATTTGTTTGTTGGTACATTAACCATTAAAATAAAAAAGTACAGCAATTAAAAATCGTTTGTGAACAGGTTGCAAATAGATTGAATATGGTATTATGGCTGTCTTCAAAATGTGGAAGTAGATAAAACAAAAATAAATAAATAAAAAAGGAGGTGCTGTGGCTATAAATACTGTTAAAAGGAAAAAAAAGGGGGGGAACAGAAAGATGTACAGGGGGAGGGATGAGAACTTCCACTTCCAGTTGGGGGATACACAATAAGGCTTTGTCCCTCATTCTTGTTTGTCATTCTCACATTGGTTGTCTACAAGCAGGATCTTGAACAATAACCCATGGAGGGAAAATGTTTGGGAAGAAAAGTAATCTCCCTTGAGGATTGAACAATGGGTAAAGGGAGGAAACAATAAGTGGAAAATCAGGAAAAAGGAAGGGCAGAAAAATACGCTGTACAGAAGCTCTGCAGTCCCTAACTGTGCCATTATATGGAAACATGTTTTTACATAACGCAGATCTGAGTTTAAACACAAGTTGAATGTGTGGCATAATAAATAGTATGCAGTCATACTTCTTCTGCTTTAATCATTTTGTCATTAAGCAAGTATTTGCTGGTTTCTTTTTCATGATCACTAACAGGTTCTTTGAACAGAAATTAACCTTCCTCAAAAGCTTTTGATTTTGAAGCTTTTTAAAAATTTTCAGAGTGCCTCAGAATACACTCTGCAAATGCCTGGTGTGTTCAATAGCCACCAATTTTTTATCATTTGCATATCTCTAGCCGAAAAGCACATTTGTAGTGTTACATTTCTCATTCTACTTTTTTATCGGGGGTGGGGGACATTTCTTTTTCAACAAAGCATATTTATGCAACAGAAGACAGCACTATCATTTGTGTGTTTGCCAATGACCTGTTTTACATGAAATATTTTGTAAGATATTATTACCCTTCACAGGGATAACACAATTGCCAAATAATGGTCAACACAGAAAAGCCTCCGGGGCGAGATTTTTGTGAGTTTTTCGTGGGGGAATTTATTATACAATAATTTTTGCCACCCACGTTTATGTAGCTCAAACTAGAGCTTTTTATTTATAGTTGGAGAAAAAGAGGCGCCATCCTCATCTTGGATTCGAACCAGGGTCCCCGCGTTTAGCCCGCGGTGTCTTGACCTACTAGACGAATGAGGACAAGAACAAACGCTACGCAAACGCGGGAACCTTGGTTCAATCCGGATGAGGATCTACTCTCTTTTTCTCCAAATATAATAAAGCTCTAGTTTGAGCTACTTAAAACGTGGGTGGCAAAAATTGTATAATGAAATATTTTATTATTTTTGTATTAAAAAAAACCCACTAAATATTAAAATATTACAGTTGGCAAAGGTCATTTATGTGGCCAATAGTAATTCAAAAGCCAAAACTAATTCATCAACTTCACAATAACTAGAAAAGGTATTTGATAAAATGTAAGGTGCTCTTAAAAATGGAATGTTTCAAGATGTTTATATGACATAGTTGCCTATAATGCAAAATTACTATCTCAATTACCTCATAGCTTTATTATTTTCATGATTTTTATATTTACAAGCTTTATTTCCACACTAAACTTGCGTAAAAATGATCAGAAATTTGTAATGGCATAATCATTATGTAAAAAGTAGGTTTGTTAAATTTGATTTGCTTTTGTTGAAAGAACACTATTACATTTAAATGTCTTTTACTTTTAGGCAAAATAAAATATACTTCCGTGCTTTTGGGCAAAAGTTAACAGCAATGACAGAAGATATATGCACAAATAAGGGCATTGAATGTAGGTGACGAATGATTTATTACATATTTACATTCCAGGATTGTATAAAAGAATAGGCCATGACCTCTGAACTACAACACATTCATACACATAACTAAGCTTACTGGGAATCAATCCAAGACCAATGAGCTTAAAGTCAATGAACTGCTGGGGATAAAATGACAAGTAATAAAAAAAGTTGGGAAAAAAAACCCCACATTAACTATGACTATTTCAAAAGACGACTTACGTAAACCTCTATGAACATCTCCTTCTGCATCTAAAGTTGTTTTCCCTTGCTCCATTGTAATACTATCCGTAAGCCTTTTCTTTTCAAGAAATAATAAAAAAAAAATTAATTTGCATGAAACAAATTATTTCTTAAAAAGAAATATCAACTAAATCTTGTCCAAAATAAAAAGTAATTTAGAAAACTTTTTAATTTCTCAACTTTGAAAGCGGGAATTAAATAAGATGTACATCAATACCCTTTTTTTTTATAAATTTTTAGATTTGTGATGAAACCATCAAACCTGTTTTTTGAAAGCAGGATTGGGGGTGGTTGGCTACTCACATACTTACTGCAAATTATTTAATACAGTTACAACGGATTTTGTTATAGTTAAGATGCCCCACTGTGCTAGTTGCATTAATCATTCTAGTAAATAATAGGGGAAGATTCTCACACTACAGACATTTACATTGTTTAGTAACAGGTAAAATTCTTTTGAATGACTGACACGTCAAAAGGAAATTTTAATCTCAATGAAGAAACTGGTCCTCTTTTAAAAAAAAAAATCAACATACAATGAGCAAATTTCATTATAATATGCAGGTTTCAGAATGAATAAAAAAAATATACACGTAATGTTCTAAAACATACAAATACCAAATTTTTTACTCATTAAAAAATGGCTCAGTCTTGAAATCTTGTATTTAATTTACTAGTCAGAAAAGAGTGATAACATGCCCAGGTTAGATCAAAACTAGTGATCTTTAGATTGTAGGGGCTTGAAAAGTGATTTCAAATTTATTTTTCTGCAACTTTCTAGTTAATAAGAACCTATTTTAGCATACATCAAATTCAAATATTTGTGTTTTTAATGATGCAAGGACAGCAAAGGTTAGGCTGATCTGTGACCTACAGTTTGCTGATGAATCCGAACTTCTGCAGCAAGGGAACCAAACCCAGAACTATAATGAGCAGAAAAACAGCATACATTCTATGATACTGAAATCGCTACATGCAAATAATATTTACACGACATACAAATACAATATATTAAACATTTGTTCATGTACTATATAATGGAGAAATATTCATGGTTGTTATTCCTTTTGCCCCATGGTAGTATATATATCAAAAAAGTCTGTATGGTTGCAAAAGGGGATTAATAGCTCAACGTGACCTCTAGACCATAATAAGCTTGCACATGATTACGTTTGCAGGGAATCCAGTTCAGTCCAATTAACCTGGATGTAGTGGCATCAGCCACCAGAGGACAATCAAAAGTATAAATCAGCTCCATTGAGAACGACATAGCAAAATGGATGTAACATGGTGAAATGCAACAGCACAGTTAACACCATGCTTTGAAAAGATGTAAGCTGTCATCAAAACTAAAAAAAGCCATGATCACAGTCACTGGATCACCAATGAACAATAGTTAGTAACCAGTATAATGGAGATATTTGATCCATTTCAGTTGAAAACATTCTTTTTTTTTTATATTAACTCTTGGTATATTACTACTTCAAGTTCAACAACGTTGACACCCATCCTGTTGAAACAGATATAATGTGAAAATGAAGGTCGAATGACACTAATACATTTTGAATATGTAGTATGCACTCTATGATACTATCAGTGCAAGTACAATAAAACTAACGTTGCACATAGGACTATAGGACATACAGTTTTCCTGAGGAATCCAAAACTCTGCAGCCAAAACCCAAACTATGCGGGGCAGGAAAACGGTATGCACTCTACGATACTATCAGTGCACGAACAGTAAAACTCATATTGCACATAGGACATAGTTTTCTGAGGAATCCACAACTCTGCGGCCAAAACCCAAACTACAAAAGGCAGAAAAACGGTATGCACTTTACGATACCATAGTTGCAAGTACAGTAAAACTCATAATTGCACATCAGACATACAGTTTTCCAAGGAATCCAAAACTCTGATGCCAAAACCCAAACTAAGAGAGGCAGAAAAACGGTATGCACTTTACAATACAATCGGTAATTGAACCTGTGTTAGTGGCATGATAGGTTTGTGTTACCATTACAGGGCAGTGGCTCTATATTTTTTGATTATGTAGTTGAACCTGGATTAATGGCATGATAGACGAATGCATTACCTCTATACCAGCATCGAGCTTTGGACCTACATTATTTTTTTTGAGAAATTCAAACACCTTGGTTGGCCTAGGGAACCAACTCTCTTGTCTACAATGAGCAGTAAATTGCAGAGTATTTTTTTTTCTGGGGGGCATCATTAGGAGTTGAATCCAAATTAACAGCACAATAGATGAAACTGCTAAGTTACTACTGTTCCACTACAGGGTCTCAGTACCATAATTTTCCTTTAGGATTTTTACTCACATTGGAAAAAAAAATTCCCTAACTTTTCCAGGTTTTCCCTGACCTTTCTCGCATAATCCTCTGATCATATTTGGAGACCCGGTTGAATAAACCTGGGTACACGGGAAATGCCTTCATGTTCATGGGAGATATAGGTATTCAAAACAGAAATTAGAAAGGTATTTTCCCCTGACCTTTCCAGGTTTGAACAAAAAGTCTCATTTTTCCCCTGACTTTCAGAGAAGATTTCAAAAATTCCCTGATAATTCCAGGTGCATAGGAATCCTGTTAAAACATTATGACAGCAATCTAAAAGCTCTAGTTTAAGTTCAGCGTAAGGTATTTTTTTCAGACGTATTTAACGAAGTTCTACTCTGAGCCAAAATTAAAGGTGTGCAAAGAAAAAAAAATCTATATTTAAATGTTATGTTACTTAAAAAACAGTATAACATATACAGGGTTGTTACAGCCTTATATCAGTTGAAATCAGATTTTGTATCAGTTGCATATCAGAGGTTTTTTAAAAAAAAATGACAGTGGGTGGGGATTCCAGAATTATTATATAATCCCAGAATTATTTTTACTATTTTTTTCCTGGCTAAAAATTATTTTCTCTGTAACATTTGTCAATTTGAACCAATTCTGAACACTATTTTTTTTACTTTGATACCCACTAGTGGATTTTTCCTAGCATTTAGAGGCACATGTTGTGGTATTTGTAAACTCAAAGGAGTATGACAATTTCCTAGTTGCATTGTAGGTTGGATTTCCCCACCAACTTCTGGAGAATAAGGAAGATCCTTTCAAAAAATCAAAGATATACAGCCCTTCAAAAAATATGGCCATTTCATAGGTCCATTCCGTAAGTCCAAACACTCCCCACATCCAGATGAATAAAAGCCTTTTCTCTATAACATATGTCAATTTGAACCAATTTTAAGCACTTTTATTTTTCAACTTTAATGCCCATTAGCAGATTTTTACCAGCACTTAAGAGGCATACATGGGGCATTTTTTAACTCAGCTGAGTATGGCTTTTTAGAGAATAGGTTATTTTCTGTCGAGGTCCAAAAAATGCCGCTGGCGAATAAGGTGTATTGGAAATGAAAGACGAAGAAGAAAGAAGAGAGGGAGTTAAAAAGCATTTTAAAAAATTGGGACTATTGCATAAATGCATAAAAAGATTGTGTACATTTTGTACATAATGTGTAAAAGTTGACAAGTATGCGTGAGCATTAGGGGGAGGGATATCAGGCATTTGTTTATTTTTGGTCATAAGGTGGGGGAGGGGTATAAACTAGCCAAAAGAATGTGATTACGTAATATTTGAGTGACACCTTTACACCCTCCTACCGAAATCGAAGACTGAAGTTGCGTATTGCCTAAGTTTTTAACAAATGGCAAATTTCAAATTTGGACACTAAAATCAATACAAACAAAAAGATTTTATTTATTCTTTGGTGACATAGTTTACTTTGGGTTATCTGGTACCCACCTGTTGTATGATATCGTAAGACGTGAAAATATAACTTCTAGTTCAGTTCATAGAATAATCTACCAAACAATCGTCATTCATGCGAAGCAATCTGGTTACTCCTTTCTTTGTTTCAGTCAGTCATAACACACATGGCACTTTTTGAATTCCCATCTTGGAAAGGTTGTCGAATTCTAAAATCCAGCACATGGGCAGTTGAAATGAAAATAATGATAATCGAGGACTGGAAAAAGATGGTCATGAGAAAAAGGGGCACGGAGATTTGGAAATGGTTCTATTAACAGCAAAGTGGATATGGTGCCAGAAAAAAATTACTATAGAAATGTGAAAAACCAGAGTGAGGAGTATTTAGAGTATACACAATAGAATGAATTGTTAGCAGTTTTTAGACCCAGATACCTAATTAAAAAAAAGTTTTGCCACAATGTTTGGTGCAATGGGTGCAGGCATAACACCCCGCATATATTAAAACCAGTTGAACATATTAGTTATTTTGTGTAACTGCAAGTAGAAATGCCAAACAATTAGGTTCCACTGAACTAAAGGAATTTTTTGGTGTACAATCAATTTAATATCCAAAATTAACATTTCCATTTAAAATACTTCATAATAATTTTGTCACATAATTGTAATCTTAGAATAGTTTTAGACTAAAACAATACAATGAAATTACTTGCCATATTATCTTTAAAGTGGTTGTTGATACCGAAACATCGTTTGTTGCCTACTTAAAATAGATGCTCTAGACCAAGTTGGAAAAGCATTTTTTGCAATTTCTACAGCTGCTTCCATTTCTGATCGAGTTGATTTTGGCACTCTCGTAATAACATCATTTGTAGCCTAAAAAGTAGTTTATATATATTTATTACATGTGAATAATGATATTTTAATTTAAAGATTATAAATTACAATTTTAAAAGTTTTTATTGACACTTTATTGAAGTTGCAAATTAATGCATGTTTACCCAGAATTTCATCAGTCACATATTTACTCCATTCCTTTATAATGATGATAATATGCTCTAGAACTGTCATATTTGTTTATTTGAAAAAATTGGGATTCTACACCATCATTTTATTTTACACAAGTCAAAAAGCTTAGTTGTACTCAGTTGCTTCAAACCCCTTTCTAGTATTTTTCTCTTTATGCTTCTACAATTACAATCGATCACAATATAAAATCTTGACAATTTTTTCTTCTAACTAGGGAATTACCCCGAGTGGGAGTCCTAACTGAGAATTGAGACATGTTGCAATTTATAAATTTTAGACCCCTAATTACAAATCCGAAGTCCTTTTTCTGTGAAATCCATATATTAATTTTTAATTAAAGAATAAAATTTTCAAAATTCTCACAGATTCAGGTGTTTGGCGAAATATGTGTAAGAATTGGCGATGCTTTTATTATCGTTTCAAAACTAGTTTGCTTTTTCGATAGAAAATAAAGTTTTGAAACAAAATACATGCTTTTTATGAAAGCAAGCAAAATTATTTTAGTCTAATTCCACAACTGTAATTATTGAAGGTTGTATGTTGTATTTTTTTTATTGATAAATTTAAGATAGATTGAATGATGTTCACGAAATTCTTTTTTTTTTTTTTTAATAGAAAATCAAAAGTGAAATATGGATGATTTTTATATTTCCATACTTTGCCAGAAAAAAACCAGCTAATAATTTCAGTCTGGCATTAAATAAACTTCTGATTAAACCAAGTTAAAAGCATACCAACTGACAACAATTGAATTCTAGCCAATACCTTGAGTATGTGCCAATTCTTACAAGGGCTTCGCCACACAGTTGAAATCTGGACCAATTTTGAAAATTTTATTCGTTAATTAAAAATTTATATATGGATTTCGCAGAAAAAGGACTTTGGATTCGTAATTAGGGGTCTAAAATCTATAAATTGCAATATGTCTCAATTCTCAGTCAACCGAGAATGAATTATCCCGAGTAGGAGTCATAACTTTAGGACTCCCACTCGGGGTAGTTTTCTTGTAAGTCGTTTTGCTTAATACAATTTGAGTCTTAAAATGTTATGTAGTAACTCTATTATACTAATTTATTTAACTTTTCTAAGTTATATTTGCAATTTCATAAATTATTAGTTTTTCCAATAAATAATGGAACTAATTACCAACACATTTTTGAATTCATGACTACCAATATAAACTGCTAATCTTTATTGGATTTTATCTTATTGTTCAAGTATGTAGTAATTCTGATGGCAATAAGATTTAAAAAACTTGGTTCCACATTTTCTATACACACAATGAATTTAACAAACAACTAAATGAAGAAAAATTAAATTTTAAAACAAAACAATCACTATCTCAGATATAGACTTTACAATTGTAAATAATAGGATGCAATACTTTTGCATAAAAAGAATATATTTAAAACACTTAAAGAACATAAATCAGATGCACATAGAAAGAAGTATGCAATAGTCGCAGGCCAAAGATACATTAGGTAATAGCTATTTTGAAATTCTAAAACAAATACACTTTTGTTCTGTTGCCAAAGACAACAATTAAAATATACTGAAACAAATAAAAATCAATAATCATGAAAGTTGTATTGCCCCATTAATTCAAGTGGCGACAGTATTCCCTTTTCTTAGAGATACCATGTACATTAGTGGTTACAAGAACAATTGATGAAAGAGAAAATGTTAAGACTAAGAATACTGATCTCTTCATTTGATATCCAACAGAAAATACAATAACATTTTCAGAGTGGTAGAAGAGTTTCATTACAATGAGTTTAGCTAAAGATGTTAATTTTGCTTCAGATTTTACAGGCTGTACCTAAATTATTTGCAAAAATGACAGCTTTGTAGAAAATGTCGTTGCTTGCTATTTACCAGTCAAAGAAGTTCGCATCTATTGAATATATCTTGCAGCCTGTATTGAGAATGCACAGATAGAGGAAACATGCTTTCAGCAACATGGGATTATGGTGATTATGGGTTTATGGGATACACGGGTGGATGGATTATTTTAACAGAGGGACGACAAGAAGGGGAAATCCATTTCTGCACAATGCAATTTTCCATCCAGATTTAGGGTTGTTTCAATACTCAGTTCCTCCGTTAAGATTACCACATTTTGGCAATAATCGTCATGGATAAACAGCACGAAAGCAAGTGGAAATTATGTCCTGTTATTTAAAATTTTTAACATATAAGAGACGATTTTAAAATAAGAAAAATATAGGTGTTAAATATGCAATAAATTTTACATATTTTTATTTCATATAATGAATAACAGAAAAAAATAGGAATGTGTATTACTTTCAGTTCTTTAAATCAATTACATATAGTTCATATTACATATTTAATATAAGTATATTTTTATTTAAGTTTAAAAAAATCAGTGAGTTTAAAATTTTTTGCCATCAAAACAACTTATAAAACACCAAAGTGTTTTACTTTATTATGATTTAAAAAAAAATATCATTTATAACGATCGAATTCACACAGTCCCTTGATGGTCATTATAACCGATTTTCACTATTCATTTTAATTTTTATTCAATTACATGCTTATTTTTTGTACTTGTATTATGCATATGATGTATGTCATGATACATACTAATCTACTATAATCTAAGTTAAAAAAAATTTATAATATAAACAATACAGTAAAATCTTGTTAATCCAAACTAATTAGGATCGAGAACTGTTTGGATTAACCAAAATCTTTATTACAGAATTTACTGTAAGATACAATTGTTTGATGTTTGTGTGTATTTTGGTGAGTATGCATAACAAGATGATGGAAAATTCCACCTTCCTTCACAGGAAATTTCAATTAGTTGACAACATGCACAACGCTGTCTGTTTACAACTTGTCAGTCAGTTGCTGTTGCAGGAGACTGGAAAAAAACCAACAAAATTAGCTGAATTTTCGGACTAGCGTTGTTTGAGTTCATAAGAATCTACTGTAATATAAATGTGTAAACTAATTTCAAAATGTAGTGGAATAATGTACAGCTTTGTTTTCAAAAAATGCAATAATAATAGTAAAAAAAAATCATGTTAGCAACTGCCACTATTGTGTAGCTTAATGTATTTACTTTTAGTATTTCATGTCATTGTGATACACTTTGTAAAGGCCCCGAAACAGTTTATTTTATTACTGTATCGGGGCCACTGTATCGGCATTTTTCTACTATATGGAAAATCAGCGTTTGGTTTTCGATGTACAATAGAAAGCTGAATAAAAAAAAATTCACAAAGGATTCAAACCTTTTGATGAGATCAGATTATGGGAGACTGGCAAATGCTACAAAAATATCTTGCATAAAAATATAAAATACTTTGCATGGGACCTTCAAAAACTGGTATATTCGACAAACTCTAACACAGCCAAATACTACCAAAATTTTGCCAAATAGAATTTTCACTAATGACCTTAACGTTATTTTTTTTTAATTATCCTTCACTTCTATGCACACTAGTTGTGATATGTTAAACTACTGTGTATAATGTTTATCATAAACAATTACATAACATAAGCTTACAATAAAGTAAAAATATAAAATCAAAGAGAGCGAAAGTGGGACAAAATAAACAGTGGCTCAAAACATCACTATTTGTAAATTAAAGTTACCCTTTTCCCACTTAAAACATATGGAAAATATATATTCGGACATTTCTAAATCGCAAGCAAGTAGTAAAAATTTTTTACATCTCTTCAATTTTTAGAAATAATTCTTTTTGCAAGCAACATTTTAAATGCAATGTTATTCCTATGGAAGAAAATGAACTGTGCCCTGGGGCAGTTAAAAAAGCTATCCAACCAATCAGAGGCTGGATCTCCCTTGTTGCCACTCTGGTAAAATAATCCAAGCACCCGAATAAGATGAAACCTTCAGTGCCATTCGGTGGTATAAAAGTTAACCAAAGAACAAAAATAAATATTAAAACATGAATGCAGTAAATTAAGGCTAAGAAATTGGGTGCACCCACAGTGAACTTTAACAAAAGAGGTGTCCTTCACTAAGCCCTCAAGATTCTGAGTGATTAAGAAGGATTTAAATAAATTAAGTTCTAAAAGTGACACCAGCCTGAAAATAAATTTTGCCTGATTAAATTGGAATTGGTGATCATTGAAAGTCCAACAGTGATTTGCTATAGATGATTTAGTGAAATCCTGTTTCATGACATACACTTGATGTTCGTTCAAATACAAGAACGAAAATAATGAATTATTGTGTCTCAGCAGTCCAGCTGGCAAGATGTTTGCGTTCTAACCAAGAGGTCACTGGTTGGATTCCAACCTGAGATGAATTACTTTTTCCTTATTTTCCCAGCCCTTACCAAAGATCTGTCAATTGAGGCAGGTGCCTTGTCATAATCACTTTTACTGATACTTGTGCTGTCCCTGAGGCCATAATATATAAAGATTTGTACAAATGGTCAAAGAGCTTAATTTGAGCTACAGAACATGGGAATTAAAAATCTAAATTCCTCAAAACATTTATCCCACAAGTGTTGAAGTAGGACCTAAATGCTAAGGATGGGTAAAATGACTCCAAGGAATTTTGTCTCTGAATCACATGAATAATGTTATTTTCTATCCGAACTCCAGTTCAAACTGCAAACCATTTTATGGCAGAAATGCATGCAAACAGTTTTCTGTATAGAGAAATTGAATATGTTGTATATTCATTCCATTATTTTGTTCAGAGCCAAATGCAGTTGTTCTCAACCAAGTTTATATTGCTTCCTCTGTATGAATTTTGGAGGTTGACCACATAAAATTTGTACAGTAATATGATTTCTAATGACACCACCAAATCTCAAAAATAGGCTTAGAATGCAACCCTGGGGACCACCTAGCTCTTTGGGAGACATTATAAAAAGCTGGATCCGATGCATGCTTGAAAAGGGGCAGATTTAGAGGTCATTCAAGGGTGGCGATTAATGACTTGATTTTTGGAAATGATACCTCATTGGACCTTTACTTCATATCTTTTTAATATTAAATTTCATTCATCGGGGAGATTATCACCTCCCTCTCATAAATAAACACCTGAATTGAAAGTTTATGGTTCAGAATTTTTTAAATAAAATTCACATATTGCCTTTGAGATCATATGGGAAAAGATCTCTGAGGATACCTATTTCCAAGTTTGATCATGTAAGATATTATACTATAATTTTTGCCACCCACGTTTTAATTACAGCTCAAACTAGAGCTTGTGTAATTTTGGAGAAAAAGAGACGCTTTCCCCATCCTGGATTCGAACCAGGGTCCCTCCGTTTAGCCCGGAGTGTCTTGGACCGCTAGACGAATGAGGACAGGAAACAACGCTCTCTTTCTCTCACAAGGACAAGAACAACGGTCTTATTTTCTCTATATATAAGGATGTAAGATATTATTACCCTCCGCAGGGATAACACAATTGCCAAATATGGTCAACACAGAAAAGCCTCCGGGGCGAGATTTTTGTGAGTTTTCGTGGGGGAATTTATTATACAATAATTTTTGCCACCCACGTATTAATTATAGCTCAAACTAGATCTTTTTTGTTTTTTTTTGTAATAACATGTAAGATATTATTACCCGTTTACATGGATAACATACTTGCCAAACAATGGTCAATACACAAAGCAACCGGGGAGAGTTTTCGTGGGGGAAATTTATTTTACGTAATAATTTTCGACACCCACATAGAAAGAAGCTCAAACTAGAGCTGTTTTTGTTTAGGAGAAAAAAAAGACACCGTCCTCATCCTGAATTCGAACTAGTGTCCCTCCATTTAGCCCAGAGTGTCCTGACCACTAGACAAACAAGGACAAGAACAACAGCCTTTTTTTCTTCGTATATAAGGATGTAAGATATTATTACCCTTCTCAGGGATAACACAATTGCCAAATAATGGTCAACACACAAAGCCACCAAGGAAAGTTTTTGTGAGTTTTCGTGGAGGAATTTATTTTTACTTAATAATTTTCGACACCCATGTAGAAATAAATTATATAACAATAACAAATTAAATGAATAATTTATTAATAATTAATTTTTTTAATTTTAATTAATAAACACCAATTAAATTAATTATAATGATAAATTTCTAAGTGGGTGTAGAAAATTAAGTAAAAAATAAATCCCCTCACGAAAACTCGCCCCGGTAGCTTTGTGTGTTGACCATTATTTGGCAATTGTGTTATCCCTGTGAAGGATAATAATATCTTACATCCTTATATGCGGGGGAAAAAGACCTTGTTCTTGTCCTCGTTCATCTAGTAGTTAGGACACTCCGGGCTAAACGGAGGGACCCTGGTTCGAATCCAGGATGAGCATAGTGTCTCTTTTTCTCCTAAACAAAAAACAGCTCTAGTTTGAGCTTATTTCTACGTGGATGTTGAAAATTATTAAGTGAAAAAAAAGTTTGATCATATGCCTTTTCTATGTAAAAGAAATACAGAAACACATGTTCAGGGCTCATACTAGTTTGATGAGCATGACAATTTTAGGAAAAGCAGGATATTTGCAATGTCGACTCCCCCCCCAGCCAGCCATTGCTTAAAAATTTGATTTGCCCAATTCTGTCATGCACTTACTTCCAAAAGTTCAACAATGAATTTTAGGTGACAGTTTTAATACATCACATTATGAACCAATGAATCAATAATACTTTTAGGAGCAGGAGAGGAATGTGTTATGTATTGGTATTTTATAGATTTTTCTTAGCCTCTTCAAAGTACTTATACAGACTCCAATGAATGCCAACAATTAACATTACTGTTACATGATATTTTGCTTAGAACCACACAGGGACCTTCCCACATCCAACATACATACAATGTTTACCAGTCTAATAATACATTTTAAAGGTAGGTCTAGTTCACTCTTATTAGCAGGAAAACCAGTTAACATAAGAAAATTTTGCGAGTTTCAGATGAGTTTACAATTCAGGATTTGATTTTAGGCTCAATCGGTGCAAGAACAAACTAAATTTATGCACATGCATTGTCTATGCCTAAGTTTGTGTGATATATTCATATTAGTTTTTGCATCAAAACTGTTCTGTTGATAGATGAGTTCGAATAGTAGTAATGAACTTAAAAAGAATTTACAAAAAAAATAATATATGTACATACGTGGAAATGGTTTAAAAACTTTGCTCAATTTTGTAGTTAAAGAAACAAGGTCATTCATATATATATACCTTTATATATTGATTTTTGTAACTAGTGAAGGAAGTCCAGAAAGGAGGGCTCTAACCTAATTCATATCAGGAAAGACTCTGGTCACTATTAGCAGATATTAAATTTGGTGATGAAGTATATGCCACCAAGCATTTGTGAATGTCCTTTTCATAGTGCCAATGGTGCTAGCATAAAGTATGTTATCACTGGATACATATTTGTGGAGGAGTTCATAAACATTGCAAATCATGTAACCTTGAGCAATTGCTACAGCAACTTGGAAAACAGCCAGCTGTTCCTGAATGTCTATAATTATAGGTACTGTGTCTAGAGTGGCAACTGAGTGTTGACGGATATGCTTGTTTCTACGATGCAAGGACAGCAAAGATCATGCTATGTCGGGACCTACAGTTCTCTGAGAAATCTGAGCTACCCAAGATCTAGGGGACCAACCCCCAGTCCACATTGAGAATTATTCGGTGATTTTTTTTTATTTTTGAAACACTGTCAAGAGTTGAACCCTGATTAATGGCATGCTAAAAGAACAAGTTGCCAGTGTATTACCACAGGTCCTGGTGAGTATGTGCTTCCACTGTCAAACAAACAATATATACTCCTAAGGTTCCAGTGACTTGTTACATGTCAGCAGAGCTTGAATCCCAACTTGAGTAGCTGCCTCTAAAAAGGTGCAAGTCTAACTATAACATGGAAAATCCTAGCTTTTGGTAATTAGGTACCATACGCTTAATTCCACCATTTTATAGCAAGATGATTTATTCTAATAATAACACAATGAAACTAGCAAAACAGAAATATGAATTTTCACTTACAGGATTATGAACATCAATCCACTCATTAGCTTGTGATTCAATAAATTTGCCATTTATAAAAAGTTTTGTTGTGGCCTGTAATGAAAACAAAATTCACAAATTAGTGAAAGAGAAGAAAGAATGGTACAGAAAAATATATGCATTGCATGACAGAAAAAATAAAACATAATGAAAGAACACCTATGTTATTAACAAGTGATTACAATATGACTGCTGTATGGTTATGCGGAAGGAAAATATAGAGGATTAACAGTAGTGAAAGAGATTCAAATGATGCTATGGCTACTATATTAGGCGATGCATGCAATAACATAAAGGGTGCATTGAATGATGTCCTGTTCTACTGATGACCATGTGGTATCAAAAAGACCATGCATTTTATCTTCATTGAGTTGTATAGTATAAAAATAACAAGGGTCATGCTGCACCAGGACCTATAGTTTTGCAAGGAATTAAAACCTCTTAAGATCTAGGGAACCAACCCCTGGTCTATAGCGAGCAGTTAAGTGGTAAGCATTCTTTTTTTGGACCAGTGGGGAGTCAAAGCTGAGATAACCGCATGCTAGGCGAACATGTTACAACTGCACCACAGCAGGGTCATAATCTTCATTTTGAGGTTGCAGAACAGTTATACTAATTCGCTTACTAATAATGTCCTAAAGATGAGTAATAAGAAATGGGAGATAGATGTAGTGAATGTTTGAATTTTATAACGTAAGGACAGTATGGATCATGCTGCACTGGGACCTACAGTTTTTTGAGGAAAACAAACTTCTTAAGGCCTACGAAACAACCCTCCCACCCTCCGAATACAGTGAGTAGTTAGTCGGTAAGCGTTCTTTTGGGGTGGGGTAGAGGACACAAGTTGGGAGTAGAATCCAGGATAACCATACAGTAGGCTAACACTTTACCAATGCAGGGCCTATAGTGAACTGGATGGCTATTTAAGTACCTGGACAGCCTGTAAATATTTTATGGTAGTGAACATTAGATGTGGCTGTGCATTAACCTGTTCAAAACTGGCCTTGAAGGTATGGTGGCAAAACAGACTGCAACACATTATCAATGTATCAGTATGCCATGAGGGTTTTAATGTAGTGCCCAGCTATTACTACTAATGACATCTTACAT
>QLNU02015360.1:302694066-302706944 GCA_006491805.2 Dysdera silvatica | reverse complement strand
GAAGCTAAAATTGTTGAAATACGCAAATTAGCTTTTGTCAAAAAAGAAAAAAAGACCCCCACTTCCCACCGCAGATATGTTATTTCTTTGAATAGAAATTCACAGGAGCAAAAATATGACTAACGACCGCGAATTTCGTACACCACCGGTAGGTGGCGTATCAGGGAGAAATTCCTCTATTTTGATGGAAAAATACTAAAAAATGACCAACAGTCATTAATTAAGCACGTTTAAAAAGTTCATAATTTTGCCGATAGGTGGTGCATCAAGAACGAAATCATACATCAAAAATATCATTACTCGTTAATTAACGTTAAAATCGTTTTTTAAGTCAATTTTTTTTAAATTCTAGAAACAGGCACCAGGTGGCGTTTTTTCACAGAATAGAATTATAAATTACGTAAATAAATTAAATATATTGATTAGTTAAATTTACTACTGAATTAATCTGCAAGCCTCTGTGTGTGTAGATAACGAAAGCCGAAATATTCCAAAACTATGTCACAAACTCTCGGCACAAATAACGTTCTATGTTTTAAACTATCCTGAGGAAATTTTTCTGAAATTTTAATAAAATGCTGCGAGTAAAAAGTTACTCAAAATATGGTAAAACTGCGAGTTCACATAAAAATTTAAAAACTTTCGATGCTTTGTAAAACAGCCATTCCTTACTACATATGTGATACGCGCCGCACTTGTGAATAAAAGTTTTTCTGCGATTCCCCAGCTGTTCCACAATCATGGCTGCATTTCATTTCGTTGTTTTAATCCAAATTTGAAGCAAGTTTCACACATAAAGCTAAACGTTAAAAATAACAGAAAAACAAGAGGACAAGTTGGAAGTGTTGCATCCAAATATGGAAGGCATGGTCCATCTGCAAAGTGCATTTTTTTTTACCAAAAAACCATAGAAAATATGAATGTTTGAGGGGCCAGTAGAAAATTACATGCAAGGATCTTGAATGAGGTTTTCCGTAGTTTTCTTGGTATCAACCGTAAAATCGTAATGTGCAGTTAAAATCCGTACAAGTTGGTATCTCTGCACGTGGTAACATGCGAAGTGAAGCAGGCTGATTCCACTTCGAACCAAGAACAGACGGATACTCCCTCCCTGCGTTTTGGAAGTTACGTGGTCACGTGCATTAGAAGACACTCTGGTGCCGCAAAATGATGATTCGATCTCGTGATGCGATTTTCACCACAGGCAGCATTTTTAATGTAGAACTTTAGAGTTTTAGGTTAAATTGCTTCCAAACAAATATTTCGTGACTTTACCATGACTTCCATGTCTTTTTCTTTTTTTTTTAATTTTCATGAAATTTCCAGACCTGGAAAATACAAAATAGAATTCCAGGAATTCTATGACCACGTCTTCAAGCCACTGTGTCTTATACAAGCTCATTCATTTCTAAATTTGTTGCCGTTCTGGTATTAAAAATTATTACATATATTACTAAACTATATGGGACAATAATAATATAATATTTTATTATATTTTTGTTGTTAATATTTCTTACGTTGTAGGCAAATAGTGTGTAATAAATAAGAAACCGATTTGATAAAATATATTTATTAAAAATAATACATTTATGATAATTTAAGAAGTCAAGGGGGCCATGGGGGCCTAGAGGGCCCTCAAGAGAAAAGTTGGAAGCCCACTGGTTTAAATAATTAGCTTAACTGTGATTATGTGTATTTAATATTTTAAAACTTCTATGCGCTGTTTCGCACATCCAAGTGTTTTAGTTCTGTCAGGGTGGTTGTTATTTTGTGACAATGTGCTTGTTTTATTATTTTCTGTGTCTTACATAAGCATGATTCAGACCCCCCCCCCTTTAAGATTTATCAGGCAATATAAGTAATAATTATTTATGAAATTTAATAAAAATTATTTTAATTCCATTATGTATTACAAATAAAACAATGAAATTGAAAGAATATTTTTTTCATGCTATGGTTGGAGCAACTAGTTTGAAAGTAATTAAACAGTAAATGAGGGGGTGATAGAGAAAGATGCAACAGGGCCCCCTACCCGATGAATTTCTGCATCCCCTTCCCACCAAGTCAAAACAACTGGCATTTTCACCTGCCAAAGTTCTAAAATCACCTCCCAAAGCTTCGTCAGAGAACTATTAGTTAGGGCTAAAATATCTGATCACCAGAAGTCCACTTGAGTGCAAGGTAGTCTCAATGTCAGAGGGTTAACCAGTACCACAGCCTATGACACAAAAGTGTGATTTGTCGTTAAAGACTACAGTATTCCACTCATTATGCCACATAGCCTTGGCATAACACCAGTCCAATGTCTGACAACGATGGACAGGAGTAAGAGGCAGCGTTCTCGAAGCCTGTAGAACTACAGGCCCATCTAAGCAAAATTATGACTAACAGTCCTTGGAAGACTAAAATGTCCCAATTGTCTGTAAACCTCATAAAATGTTGGCTGTTGCCCATTGTGTTTATTTTTGCTTTGAGTTTCATGGTGCAAGGTTAGCAAGGGTCACATTGCACTGGGAACATGTTTTCTGAAGAATCAGAACCTTTTAAGGCCTAGGGAACCAACCCTCAGACTAAAGTGTGTAGTTAATCGGCAAGCATTCTTTTTTGGGCACAGCTAGGAGTCAAATCCAAGTTAACCACATGATAGGCAGGGCTTCCGAGAGGAAGGGACAGTCGGGCCTCACTTTATCGGAGGGCCTAAAATTTTGCTTTTAAAAAAATGTTCCCCAATGTAACTTGGGCATTGCAGATTTTTCTGACCAGTGGCAGACATTCCAGTGTCAGTGGCTTCAGGTGAAAGAACATTTAATGTGCTCAAACAAGTTAAAAACAAGTTAAATGTTCACCGCTAAATGATGGGTCAAGAGAGATTGAATGGACTGGCTATGCTCAACATAAATTACGATGTAGCACGAAAGCTCAACTTTTCTTCAATTATCAATGCATTTGTAGAAAAAAAAAAAGCTAGAAAAGCTTTTACTTCATCAAAAAATTAAGAACAGTCAATAGTAGTTTGCGTTACAAATTACATTTTCTTCATTTATTATATTTTCATCATATACATTTTCAGCCATTACCCTATATGTTCAAATTACAGTACTTGTATATATTGTTGAAATTTGTCGCTAGTACTGTTTTCTCATTTTTGGTTCAAAGAGAAGACCCACGAAAAGGGGCAAATGCCCAAGGGCCCCTATATTATAAGGAGCCCAGAGTAAAACTTATTAGTTTTACCATTTTTAAAATCATTATTATAATAAATGAATTTAAACGCAACACGAAAAATTATCCTGGGGGAAATGTACACGGTTTGGGGAAGATCTGATCTGCTAAACCATCCAGGGGTCTATAACTCTTGTCCCCGGCCCTGTCAAAGGGGGCTTTGCAAAAGAAACTGGCCCGGGCCTCTCTCATCATCTCGGAGGGCCTGATGATAGACAAATGTGTTACCACGGCATCACCACAGGACCTCTGTGCATTGTAAGGTTGCTAGAGTGCGACGTTGGATGTGATGGTTAATTGTTCTGAATTTCGATTAACTTCTCCTGTACCACTATGACAATTTACATACATATTACCTTCTTGCAACCACTGTTTCAAATTCACCCCACAGTTGCGTTTCTTCTGCAATATGACACTCTGACCAACAAGTGGTATATAGAATAACTGGTACACATCTGTTTACATAAATTATTGTCACTGCCACCATAAAGGAAAAAAAGCCACCATTTTCAAAATATATACTGAATAAAAATGTCCCCCCCCCACAAACAAAAGTCACACTTTCAAACATTGTTTTCATAACCAGGAGTTTTCTTCTTTTACCTCCCTAATCTTCAACGTAATTATTCCACAATCTTAATAATTTGCATAAATTATCATCAACTACATGCCCTGCATTTCACATACAGCTCTG
Source organism: Dysdera silvatica (assembly GCA_006491805.2). Taxonomy (NCBI): domain Eukaryota; kingdom Metazoa; phylum Arthropoda; class Arachnida; order Araneae; family Dysderidae; genus Dysdera; species Dysdera silvatica. The sequence continues at coordinate 302,703,028 of QLNU02015360.1, read as the reverse complement.
ATGATTTTTTCATGGTTGCATTTTCTCTGTCAGGCAGTATGTAGTCTATATATACGTACAGGGTGCTCTCTACAGTCTGGTGTTTCGCAAAGAACTTTTGAACGAAGGCTCGTAGAGCTGTAAAAGTTAGGTGTGCGTATAGTAAAGTGTCCATGGCCGATGAAATGGGGTCGACGACAGCGCCCTCTGTGGCGAAATCGGGAAGTTATTACACCTAATTCCCGAACTAGAGGAGATACAGAAAATTTTTCAATTACAAAGTTGTTAAGCACCAACTAATTAGTAAGAAACGAATTTTTTTCACCACCTTAATAGGTCAAAATTCGTGATTTAGGCGGTTTTTAAGGTGCCTGTCCAGCAGTGCCATTTTTGGTTAAAATTCCGATTTAACGTCTATCATTTTAAATTTCAATTTTAAAAATTCACGTTAACTTCATTTATTATATAAGTACAGATTCATGTTACGTACTACGTACAGTATGGTGGAAAAAATCGACGTTATTAATTCCGTTGTAGAAATATTTTTTGTGTTATCATGATTATTTGGTATAATGCGGTAGCAACGACAACCCCATTCTGCTGTAGGCGTCAAAGTGACATAGTTGGTTAAGGCGTCAGCCTGGAAACTAATTGGGTTGTCGTCGCAACCGCATCATACCAAATAATCATAACACAAAACAATAACATTTCTACAAAAGCATTAATAACATTGATTTTTTGCACCATATTGTACGTAGTAAGTGACATGCAATCTATACTTATATAATGAATGAAGTTTTACGGAATTACATGAATGAATGATTGAAGTTAACATGAATTTTGAAAATTGAAGTTAATGATTGATGTTAAATCGGAATTTTGACCAACAATGGCGTTGCTGGACGGATACTTTAAAAACCTCTTAAATTGCAAATTTTGCCTTATTAAGGTGATGGTAAAAGAATCAGTTCTTACAAATTAGTTAGTGCTTAACAACTTTGTAATTGAAAAATTTTCTATATCTCCCTTAGTTCCAGAATTAGGTGCAATAACTTCCCAATTTCGCCACAGATGACGCTGCCGTCGATCTCATTTCATCGGCCATGGGCACTTCACTATACCCATACCTTTTACAGCTCTACGAGCCTTCGTTCAAAAGTTATTTGTGACACACCAGACTTTAGAGAACACCCTGCATATATATATTAGTGACATGTATTCCAGGGTATCTAGGACATCTCGGATAGACCAACTATTTTTTTGCTTTTTAAAAATTTCTTTGCTTTCCTTTTCATGCACAACGTTTAAGTACATAATTTTTGTGGGGAAAACTATTCACAAAGACAATCAAAACAGAAACTGCCTTTGCTTTTAATCCAAAGCTGTTTGTGAGAGTAATAGCAAAGCATGTAAACCATTTGACAGATCTTTCACTTACAGAGAAGGTACAATACATACTTAAGGCTTTTTTTTAATCAGAGGTCATTTTGTAACCTAAGCTCTGGTAAAAAATAAAAAAAGTAGTAGTGTATATCATGTTTTTCACAATAATTTGATCTAAAAATTCATTATGGATTCATTTTATATAATGTTTTCTATATAAGTATTTTCTGTCTATATAAATATTATTTACTGTAGAAATTCATAAAGAACAAGAACAAATCTAATTCTCCCTATAAACTATTGCCATTTTTTGAAATGTATCTTAACCTTTTACTTAAGTGATACTAAAAGGTTATATAAAGTAAAATTCTCAAACAAAACATTTGTTTGTTGGTGAAAGAAAAATTACAGTTTTGCTACCACTATAATAGGGCACTTTTCCGAGGAAATCATACCTCTGCTATGTAAAGAATCAAACCCCAGAACACAGATTATAAAAATGGTAAACACTTGATACCAGTAAGATAAAAACTAGTTTCTTAGAGAGAAATAAAACCCTAGACTACAGTGGGCAGAAAAGAGGCACATACTCTATGGTGCCATTGGAGTAAAACCCAGATTAATGGCATGAGAGACAAATGCATTTGCATTATGTTGCTTTAGCACATATATGGATCAAATGACAGAAACTAAATGAATTATGTATACTATACATACACTATACATGATCAAAAGCCATTGGACACCAGAAACATGAAAAAAAAAACTATATGTTTTACTTCACAAATTAGTATCTAATTGGTCAGACTTCAGCTTTAATATATTATTTTGATTTTTCAGAAGGTATGCACTCTACTATTTTTTTTTTTTTTTGTTTTTAGGTTGATCGGCCACAATGTTTATTACTTCTTTGCTTCTGTCATCGATCGTGCAAACTTCCTTCTGGGATTTGAAACCGCGTCATCATCAGTAATAATCTGAGAGACCGGTCTGAATTTTTAAAAATGATCTTTTAAGATACTCAACCTAGGTATCAGCATTGGTTATATAGGGAGAGAGTATGCTTTTTACGTCCATTAGAAATGCTGGGAACATGTTTTCTGGCTTGTCCGTGTGCCGTCTCCTCTACATGAATTCTACAAAATAAAAGTCAAAATTGTGTTGCTGCAGCACATAATAGATGCCTGAAACCTATCTCATCCAAAAACAAAATGGCCCTGAGTACACTACATTAAGAAGTTTCTAAATGACCGTGCACATAAAAAGGACAGAACTACACTCCAAAAAAAATCCTTCACTATATTTTGAAATGTCATCATCGATAAAACCTACTGATTCAACATTTCAATTATTCAGGAGTACTTGAAGACTATTCGAACAGGCTATTAAGCCAAAAGGGAGAGTTCAAGTATTACATAAGCAATATTTTGGCCATTTTATACCCTCCTCCCCCTCCATAAGCAAAAATTAACATTGGCCAATATTAGAAGATAAGCACAACAGCAACCCCCTCCCACAAAGATGCTTATGTAATACTTGAACTTTACCAAAGGCCACAGCAGGGGGTGTAGGGGGTCTCCCCCTCACTAACCCTTCTCTGATGCAGGTAATAGAATTTTGTAGGAAACTCGACTACAGGGATCTTTCTGGCGATGTTCCAAAAAACCAGCGATGCCCTACCAACACCATGATAAGCTTGCATGCATATCCAGTATGCAGAAATGGTACAGAGCAGAAATCTTGGACATATTTTAAGAGCATAGCATGAGTTTTGGCGATGTTCGAATCGCCTTGACGACAAGGAAGTAATATGCAGTTTCGTTGATAGATTACTTTAAATGTGCAAGGAAATTTTGAGAATCACTCTAAAATGTTAATTCCCAAAAATGAGTATGAATATAACAGCTAATTCCCACCTTCCCTCACCCCCCAAAAAAAGCACTCTTGCCTATCTTACTTTAAAATAAAATTTAAATTACACATCATTTGACTGAAACAAAAATCATAAACAAAATGTTACTAACCGCAGATACAGAGTAAAACCTTGATATAGGTCTTGAAAATTTCTGAAATATGAAATACAATTAGAAATTTGACACAAATGCATGTGCATGACAGTTGGATAAAACTATAACAATAAAAACTATTGAGATAAAACGATGCTTTTCCAACAGCGAATGTTTAGAAATTAACCAAGTAAATATACAGTTTTGATTAGTACATTATATTCTAATTTTTCTCAATGTTCAATCAAAAATAAAATAATTTTTAATAGGATATATTCAAAGCATGAAACAGTTAAACATATTTAATAAGCATGTTAACCAAACTATGTCCTTTTACTGAAAGATGAAATGCAAGTAGAAATTTTTTATAAGTATGCACACATGATATTTGGATAAAATTATAACATTCAAAATTGATGAGATAAAATGGTTTGTTCATGAGCTTTATAGTCTAAGGACAGCAAGAGTCATGCTGTGCTAGGACCCACAGTTTCCCAAGGAATCCAAACCTTTTATACCTTGAGGAACCACCCCTGGACTACAGTATGCATTTAGTTGGTAAGCGTTCTTTTTTTTTAGCACCACTGAGAGTCAAACCCAGGAAAAGAGTATGCTAGGCAAACACATTACCAATGTGGAGCCTTAAGATCAAATAATGCTTTTCTAACAGCCAATGTTTAGAATTTAATCAAGTAAATACAGTAGTCTCCATATAACGAAGTTTTCTATTTAACGAAATTTTCAGCAGAACCTTGACTTTGAATGGCATTAACATGCAAATTTGTCTCCATGTTACGAAAAAGAATTTCTATATAACGAAGTTCTTTTTATAAAGAATTTGATTTTTTTTTTAATTTACCTTTTACAATTTTTCAGCGGGATGGTTAGGTAGAATAGATAGTTGAGCATTTTAAGCAAAAAGATGGAGGTGAGGTACCCTTCTGTATAGTAGACATAGGGTCAGTTGTGATAAATAATTCTATTGTTCTAAACTGGGAACTTCGAAGCAGCGGGGATGTATCACTCTGCAGGTGTGGCTAAGCCACGAAATTTGCTTCTCGCATATACGTGTTGCATTGTTGAAGAAAATGTTATAGATGACGTGTTCCGATATTTACAAAAGTGTGAGAATTTCTATAAATAAAACGTTTTTAACAAGATACTTGTACAAAGCAAAATTAGTGATTATTTCTCTGTTTCAAATATGTTGTATGAGGATCATACAGATATAAAGTAATCCTCAGTCTTTACTTTTGTTATTAATTTGTGCGTACTTGTATACAAAAAATATTTAAATTCGTTGAAAAAGAAGAGTCTACTGAACTTAGTTTTTACTGTCCAAATTTAACCTTTTTCATTTTATCGAAATTAAGTTTCAACATTTATGTTAATTTCTATTTAACGAATTTTCCTTATAACGAAGTTTTTCAGAGGAACGATGGCACTTCGTTAAATAGAGACTCGACTGCATATAGTTTTTATTAGTGCATATTCCAATTTTTTTCAATATTCAATCAAAAATGGAATGGTAATTTTTAATAGGACATTTTCAAACTGTGAAATACATTAATATGCATATTATCCAATTCCATCCAGATTTGAATGTAAGCTGAACATTTTTTGTTTGTGTGAGTTTTGCCACGTGAAGGCTATGCTATGCTAAGGTTCACAATTTTCAAAAAAATCCGAACCGTTTAAAGCCTAGGGAAATAACCCCTGAACATAAGCTCAATATGCATAAAGTCACAAGTACAGAGGCATAGCCGGGGAGGGGGGGGTTATAAACCCCCATTACACTGGAATTTTGTATACAGTCGAGTCTCTATTTAACGAAGTGCCATCGTTCCTCTGAAAAACTTTGTTATAAGGAAAATTCGTTAAATAGAAATTAACATAAATTGTAAAACTTAATTTCGATAAAATGAAAAAGGTTGAATTTGGACAGTAAAAGCTAACTTTAGTAGACTTTTTTTCAATGAGTTTAAATATCTTTCATATACAAGTATGTACAAATTAATAACATAAAGCAAAGACCAAGGCTTACCTTGCATGTGTATGATCCTCATACTACATATTTGAAATAGAAAAATAATCACTAATTTTGCTTTGTACAGGTTTCTTATAGAAAACGATTTGTTCATAGAAATTCTCACATTTTTGTAAATATTGGAATACGTCATCTGTAACATTTTCTTTAAACCATAATCCCCGTCGGGTTGTTTCGACTGCTTTTATCACTTCAACTTCTGAAGGTTTTTCAATAGTCTTTTTATCTTCATCATCTCTTACTGTAAATTCTTCATTACATTTTTTAACACTTTACAAGATTTTATACTTCGTAGGACATTCGGCAGTCACAACATCTTCATCAATGTCCAAAAAATCAGAGAGCTCTGTATGTTCTTCAACACCCCTATTGTCTTTCAGCTTTTGCCATTTTGCATTTAGTAAATCACAATGGGTCATATGTCTACAATACAGAAAGATACCTCACCCCCTTCTTTCCTGCTTAAAATCCTTAACTATCCCATCTACCTAACCGGTCAACTGAAAAATTGTAAAAGATAAATTAAAAAAAATCAAATTCTTTATAAAAAAAATCAAATTCTTTATAAAAAAAACTTCGTTATATAGAAATTGTTTTTCGTAATATGGAGACAAATTTACATGTTAGTGCCATTCAAAGTCAAGGTTCCGCCGAAAATTTCATTAAATAGAAAACTTTGTTATATGGAAGTTCGTTATATGGAGACTCTACTGTATTTAATATAGGAATATATGAGTTGTAGCTCTGTAACCCCTCCCATTAAGCCTATACCCCCTCTTTTTCTTTGAACTTTCTGCCTATGCCACTGCATAGGTATATATATATATACATATAGGTATAAATATGACACTAGGATACCAATTTGCAGCTTTATTTCATCTCTTTGGTTAATACTAGTAAGTATTTTACTAACTTCTTTGAAAGTAACTATGTAACACTCGATACCTCAAATACTAAATGCCTTATTTTTACTAACAAAAAAAACAAAAAAAAAGTAGCCCCTAACCATTTTAAACTCAGTATAAATAGTACAATGATTTCATTCTCACAAAATACAAACTTCCTCGGTGTAACTATTCAATCCAACCGTAAATGAGGTATTCACATTAACAATATCTGTAACAAAATTAGTGGAAATATTGGAGTGATTTGAAATGTCAGAAACTACTTATCCATTTCAATTCTTTTTTAACTTTTTTAGTTTGTTTGTGGTTTTACGGCTCAAAGACTACAATGGTCATGCTGCGCCGGGACCTACTGTTTTCCGAGGAATCCAAACCTCTGGATCTACAATTTTCAGAGGAATCCAAACCTCTTAAGGCCTAGGGAACCAAACCCTGGACTACAGTGAGCAGTGTGATCTTTATGAGATCTCTGAGTAAGTGTTCTTTGCATTGTTGGGAGTCAAACCTGGATTAATGGTACACTATGTGAATGTGTTACCACACTGCGCCACCGCAGGGCCTTCTTGAACTTGACTACTCTATGATATTTTTTCTTTTCTTTATTACTGTCTTCTAATATGGGGAAACATTTCTACATATAATCTCATTAGACTTACCAGACTGCAAAAAAGATTACACCGCCTCCTAAATTATCTACCATTGTCTTCAAGAACTACTGAAATGGCTTATGATCATCAGATATTATTAATTGTAAATTATTTACGTACAAAATTTCCATCTCCATGTTTAACACTATACAAAATGGCACTCATTTTGATCTCATTTCATTACATTCTCCTGATCATACCCACGTTACAAGAAATCTTAACGATCTAATACCAGAGTATTCACAAACAAAACTTGGACTCTCGCTCATCTGTTGCTTTGGCCCTAGGGTGTGGGATCTTCTTCCTAACTCACTTAAATCTATTTATTCCTTTGCTCAATATAAAAAACTCATCCGCAGACATCTATTGGATAGAGAATTATAATATCACTACATCTTTCTCTATTTATACCTTCCATACTTTTGCTAAACAACCACCTCTTTTATCATATTGTATTTAGTTATTTATTGCTTCCACCTATTATATCAAATTCTGGGCAGTAGAGGCTTTGTCAGACCCCAAAGTCTTTACCCCTTGCTACCTAAACGGATTAACCTGATAAATTGTAAATAATGCAAAAAAAATTTGAATATCTGAATAAAGTTTGATTCGATCTACAGTCGAAATATAAAAATAACGCATTATTGTTTCTAAAAAAATGACCTTGTGTTATAGTGCAAGGACAGCAAAGGCTATGCTGAGTCTGGACCGACAGTTTTCGGAAGAATCCAATCTTTTGAAGGCATAGGAAACTTACCTCCGGACTACAGTGAGCACTTTGTAAGCATTAGATTTTGGCATTGTTGGGAATCAACTCCTGATTAACAATATATAAGGCTAGCATGTCATCACTACAGAGCCTTAAACTATTTTAAATCATACTTCCAAGTATACAAAGGTATTTTCAAGTTAATTAATTTGTATTAATAGTTGAATAGTAAAATAGATGTTCACAATTTGATGGGTGTAGACACACATAGAATGAAATATTACTTTGGCACAATACCTCTAAAACATTGCAGATCTTTGTGCTCAAACCTACAAGTTAATTACAGACAAAAACGTTAAAAAGGCATTTCTTTTCAACTATATTATATACTACAGAATGTATGGATGAAAATCTAAGGGCAGAAGGACTAACGAGTTTCTATTCCTTTCTACTGTAGCATTTTAAATGTATTCAAAACAGATGTTTAATTTTCAAGAAAGATGTAAACATACTTCTTTGTTGGCATTGGACACTAAATAATTATATAACAATCTTCTAATTTCTGCATACATGTTTTATAAACACTTACTTAGAACTTTTATAAAGAATCTAACCATAGGCGTAGAGTTAAATGGGGCCTGAGCCTCCCCCGAAATAATCTGCAATAAATTGCGATTTTACAATCTATGTAATGTATAAACGCATATTAAAAATGTGCTTGCTCCCCCAACCCCCTAATAATTTTGAGAACTCTAGGTTGAGGAATCTAACAGTCAGAAGGGAAAGCTAATTTATTGCCCAATTATGGCTAATGCAAGACAAGAACCACCATAGAATTTCAACTTGCTTGCTTCAGTTGCTTCCAAGATTAAAAACACCAATTTTACTCCTATAGAATATTTTGGATCACATATTAGTTTTATTTTAATTAGCTATCAGCACACACTTTGAAAAAACAAACAAACAAGGATTTATCCTATATTTATACTGCCAGCAATACACCCCTATTTAAAAAAAAACTTTATCAAGCATCTTCATTTTTATTTATTAATGTAAAGAATACACCATACTATAAAAATTATTAATTAATTAAACATGTTATACAGTGAAGAATGTCTATAAGGGTATTTTCCTCAGGTCCCAACAGATATAGAGTATCACGTTCAACCTTGCCTATAAGGATATCTTTTCCCAGTCTCTTAAGTATCGTTATTGGCCGAGTTCACTGTATTGTTATCGTTAAAGAATACTTTTACTTTTGAATATTTATATACATAAAAACCTGG
>QLNU02015360.1:302651865-302689151 GCA_006491805.2 Dysdera silvatica | reverse complement strand
CGATAGATATGAGAATTGATAAATGATTGTATTACAGAGATATACAATATAAGTAATTAATGGTTGCAACTGGCGGTCGTCGGTATGATAGGAAGTCAATAACTGGCAAGAGCACGTTCGGAATATTCGGTTAGACGCGGCATCTTAATTATCGAGGCATTTCTAGAATAATTTCATTCATGCGCTGGAAAGGCAGCTATGCTCTTCTGTTTGCACAAAAAACTCTAAATTAATGCAAACGCTAATTCGCTTCTGCATAGGGAAGAACATGTGTCGACTTACGATCAGAATATTCCAAAATTAGATGCAATCGCGAATTTACTGTGACATTCGCGACTGACTGCGAATTACATTTGTTTTAATTAAGTTAAATTAAGTTAATTTAACCAATAGAACAGGCTTGTATAAACTAATTTTAAACTTTCTTTATAAAAGATGTTATTATATAGCGAATGATGTTCTCATTTGAGAAGACGTGTTAGTTAGATGTTGTTGTTAATATAACTTGCTTAGAGATAAACATAAGTAGGAGAGTGGTCAGGAGATTTGGAAGCTTATATTTATCACTATATTTAATGGTAATAGTGAAAACAAACTGGATATACAATGAAATTGCAGATCGTTTCATCTCACTTCGCCATTACTATGCTGACAAACATATACGTTATATCTTCATGAAAAAATTTAAATCGATATATGAGAAATTTTCGTTTAATAACAGGCAGGTGAAAGAATGATCAAGAAGTTACGTATTCCGAATTTATATTAATAATAATAAATATGTTATTTATCACACGAAATGATGAATAATAAACATAAAATACATAATAAACATATAATGGAATTTGAATATCATTTTTAAAGTTAATGATTATTTAACGTTCATAGACATATTATAGGAATTTTCTCACAAAGAACTATCGCTATCACTCTTAGACTAAGGATTAACTAATATAATTGTTTTACTAAATCCCTACGATTAATTAAACTCACTGTGCAAAAATACTTTTGAAGTGATAGCGAAAACAGCTATATGCATCATCCAAACACAGAAGGGACAAGGATATCCATCAAGTAGCAAATTATGCTTACGTGAAAGTGACATTGTGTATTTTGTAGGCGTTTATCGCATATTAATCGGTGCAACATAAATTGAAGAAGAAACTTGGAAACTTTAAACCAAAGTAAATAGAAACAGTGTTCGAGTTTCCTATGAGGATGTTGAAATCTGAAATAAATCTCCATTTCCTCATTGCGAAGTAATTGCAAACGTGTCTCAGAGGTCCGCTGCTTATCAAAATGCTAGACCCGTGCAAATAACCAAATAACAACGACATTTGCCACCCAACACGAGTCCAAAGTTTTGTGAAAAAAGCTTAAAATTTACACTGTAAACCATGCATGATGCATTAAACATGATGGAGGAACCTTGCGCGTTGTACATAAATTAAACGTATGTTTATAAAGTTTTGTTATATATCCAAGTTTCCCTTGAAATTGTTTGGTCTTTAGTTCTTGAAAATTCCAAATTAATTGATTCACAAGATATAATCTTTGAATAATGATAAAATGTTTCTGAAAGTATTTAAAAAATCACAGAAAATAATATTTAAATGAAGGAGCACTAGATTATTATTATAAATTTTAGGTTCTAAGAAGCTATATCCTTAGTTATTTAATGTGCTTGAAGTTTATTGACAGGTAAAGTAATGGTTAATTAACATTTACTGATGATTTAAGCAGTTGTTTATTGACTTTGAATACAAATTTCGAAAAAACGTCTAATCGGGAGTTTTCTAAATATAAATTTAAAAATTATATGCATTTGATACCAAAATCAAAGTACTGGTAAAGAAACTTTCAGAGTAAGTGGAAAATATTTTTTTAAATGTTGCCTCCTTGACATATTCATTGTGCTCGCTAAGACAAAATTAAGAAAACATTTAATGTGGTTGATACACATAACAAATATATATATATATCATCATCATCATCATATTCAATATTCAACCCTTATCTATCCACTGCTGGATGAAGGTCTCTCCAAATGCTTTCCACACAAGTCTATCCTGGGCCATTCGTTTCCACGTCACCCCAACCTCTTTTCTTATTTCATCCACCCATCTAGTTTGAGGACGTTTTCTAGGTCTTCGGTGGTCTCTTGGAATCCAGTTCAGAATTTCTGTTGTCCATCGTTGATCAGTTCTTCTTGCAATATGCCCAGCCCATCGCCATTTCAGCTTTTTTACTTTAACAATGATGTCCTCTACTCTAGTTTGTCCTCTCAGCCAAGAGTTTCTTTTTCGATCTCTCCTAGTTATTCCAAGCATGCACCTCTCCATGATCCTTTGCGTTGCCTGTAACTTTCGTATTGCTCCAACAGTTAGACTCCATGTCTCTGATCCATAAGAGAGGACTGGCAATACACACTGATTGAAGACCTTTCTTTTTAGACACAAAGGCAATTTCCCTTTCAGGATAAAACTGTTTCTTCCAAATGCACTCCAGCCAAGTTTAATACGTCTGTTGAGTTCTTTCATAATGTTGCCATCCATTGAAATCAGCTGGCCAAGGTAAATATATGAATCAGCAATTTCTAGCTCAATGTTGTCAACTTGTACTTTTGTTTCCTCTACGAAATTATTGAACATGATTTTAGTTTTTTGTAGGTTCATCTTGAGTCCAACTTCTTTACTTCTAGTTGAGAGCTCCTGTACCATATCTTGGAGTTCTAATGGGTTCGTTGAAAAAATAACAATGTCATCAGCAAACCGCAAATGATTTAAGTATTCACCATTTATTTTTATTCCCTTGTTATTCCAATTTATCAGCTGAAAAATCATCTGTAAAGCAGAAGTAAAAAGTTTTGGAGAAATGGTATCTCCCTGCCTCACCCCTTTGCCAAGTTTGATAGTTTTGGTATCTTTATGTAACCGAAATTTTGCACTTGCATTTTTATACACACGTTTCACCATGTCAATGTACACATCCTCAATGTCTGTTGATCTTAAAGAGTTGATGACTGCTGATGTTTTTATAGAGTCAAAGGCCTTCTCATAGTCAATAAATGCAACACACAATGGAAGTTCATATTCATGTGTTCTTTCAATTAATTCTCTTAATACTTGAATATGGTCCACTGTACTGAATCCACTTCGAAATCCAGCTTGTTCTCTTGGTTGAGCTGCATCTAATTTTTTCTGCAGGCGATGTGTTAGAACTTTTGTGAAGATTTTATAAATAGCAGGTAACAAGCTAATTGGTCGGTAATTTTTCAAATCCTCTTTATCACCTTTTTTATGCAAAAGAATTACTGTTGCAGAATCCCATTGGTTTGGTATGTTACCGCTGTTAAGACATTTGGTAAAGAATTTTGCAAGTATGTCTTCTACATATTCTCCAGCTTCTTTTAGGATATCTAATGTAATGCCATCATCGCCAGGGGATCTTCCTTTCTTCATACTTTTTATTGCAAATGCTACTTCTTCTTTTAAGATTTTAGGAGCTGTTCCTTCGACTATCTCAGAGTCTTCGTTTAATCCACTGTTTCCCTCATACAGCTTTCTGTAGAATTCTTCAACTCTTCTAAGTATTTCTTCCCTATTTCTTGTTACAGTGCCATCCTCTCCTTTTAATGCAATGATGTGTTTCTTCCCAACAGACAAACTTCCTTTAACAACCCTAAGGCTCCTGCTGTTTTCAATGGCCTTCCTTACTAGCTCACAGTTGAATTTTCTTATGTCTTCTTTCATGCTTTTGCGCAGAGTTTTACAAAGTTCTATGTACTCAATCCTGGAACTGGTATTTCGATTGTCCACCTTCATATCTCTTCGCCTTTTCATGAGCTGTTTCGTCTTCTCAGATAATTTGCTATTGTGCTTTTTACAGGTTACACCACCAATTTCCCCAGCAGTTTCAACTATTGTCTTAACAATGTTTTCATTTGCTTCTGAGATATCACTTTCATCAATAAGTCCTTCCAGTGCAGAAAAGCGATTTTTTAATTCCAACTTGAATGCCTCGGTATTTACTTTCAGTTTCATTAGATCCACCCTCTTACTTACTTGTTTCCTAATGAGCTTCTGTCGTTCTAATTTAGTATTTAAGTGCACTTTACATCTCACCATTCGATGATCACTTCCAGTATTAAATCTGTTCAGTACACTGCAATCTTCAATAATTGATTTCTTGTTTGCCAGGATATAGTCAATTTCACTAGTTCCCCCATTTGGGTGTTTCCATGTCCATTTTCTTTGCGGTTTCTTCTTAAAAAATGAATTCATGATGCTAAGGTTTTCAGCTTCTGCAAATTCGATGAGTTGATCGCCACGTTCATTCCTTTCCCCATATCCGTATTTACCAACCGATGTCTCTCCTTGTTCCTGTTGTCCAATTCTTGCATTGAAATCCCCCATGATGAGCTTGATATGTTGTTTCCCTTTGGTGTGTAACTCTTTGATTTCTTCATAAAATTCTTCAACCTCTTCGTCGGTATGGCTTGATGTTGGTGCATATACCTGTACTATTTGAAGTTGGTATCGCTGGGTTAGTTGAACAACAAGCCTCGCTGCTCGATCTGATGTACTTTCAACTTCCAGAAGACAGTCTTTAATTCTTTTGTTGATTAAGAAGCCAACACCACTTGTTCTTCCAGTTTCCGTTCCTCTATAATAAAACAAATGTCCGCTTTTAAGTTCCACCAACTCTTCACCTTTTCTTCTGACTTCACTGAGTCCTATAATGTCCCATTTGATCTTTTCAAGTTCCTCTTCCAATTCCTGAAGTTTTGCTTCAGAAGCAAGGGATCGTCCATTATACGTAGCCAAGGTCAATAACAAACGGCAGCCTGGGCCATTCCAGTGATTCTTAGCACCCCCTGCTTTCATGCCACACTGACCGCTGCCTTGATCAGGAGCACTCCAGCACCTGGAGACTAGGGGCCATGGTTTCTGGTGTGTCAACATAATGGAGGAATTAGCCATAATTTCACCACGCTGGCTAGACGGGTTGGTGAATTAGCCCTCCCCTCCCCTTCCTAACTCCCAGTACTAACACATCGCCTGCAGAAAAAATTAGATGCAGCTCAACAAAGAGAATAAGAAGGATTTCGAAGTGGATTCAGTACAGTAGACCATATGCAAGTATTAAGAAAATTAATTGAAAGAACTCATGAATATGAACTTCCATTGTGTGTGGCATTTATTGACTATGAGAAGGCCTTTTACTCTATTAGAATGTCAGCAGTCATCAACTCTTTAAGGTCAGCAGACATCGTGGATGTGTACACTGACATGCTGAAATATGTGTGTATAAAAATGCAATTTCGGTTACATAAAATACCAAAACTATAAAAATTGGTAAAGATGTGAGGCAAGAAGATACCATATCTCCAAAACTTCTCACTTCAGCTTTACAAATGGTTTTTCATCAAATAAATTGGAATAACAAGGGAATAAAAATAAACGGTCAATATTTAAATCATTTGAGGTTTGCTAATGATATTGTTATTTTTTCAATAAACCCGTCAGAACTCCAAGACATGGTATAGGAGCTCTCAACTGGAAGTAAAGAAATTGGACTTAAGATGAACCTACAAAAAAATAAGATCATGTTCAATAATTTTGTAGAGGAAACAAAAATACAAGTTGACAACATGGAGCTAGAAATTGCTGATTCATATATTTATCTCGGCCAACTGATTTTAATTGACGGCAACATTATGAAAGAACTCAACAGACGTATTAAACTTTGCTGGGGTGCATTCGGAAGAAACAGTTTTATTCTGAAGGGAAAATTGCCTTTGTGTCTAAAAAGAAATGTCTTCAATCAGTGTTTATTGCCTGTCCTCTCTTATGGATCAGAGACACGGAGTCTAAAAATTGCAGCAATACAAAAGTTAGAGATAAACCAAATGAGCATAGAGAGGTGCATGCTTGGAATATCTATGAGAGATGGGAAAAGAAACACTTGGTTGAGAGAGAAAACTAGAGTAAAGGACATCATTGTTAAAGTAAAAGGGTTGAAATGGCGATGGGCTGGGCATATTGCAATAAGAACTGATCAACGATGGACAACAGAAATTCTGAACTGGATTCCCAGAGACCACCGAAGACCTAGAAAACGTCCTCAAATTAGATGTGTGGATGAAATAAAAAAAAGAAAGGAGGTTGGTGTGACGTGGGAGCGAATTGCTCAGAATAGATTTGTGTGGAAAGTATTTGGTGAGAAATTTCATCCAGCAGTGGATAGATAATGGTGAATATGATGATGATGATATATATATACTTCGTTTACCCTGTTTAACAGATGCAAAATAACTGACTTATTTCGGAGTATAAATTCGCGTCAATGACTGCCAGATGGCGTGTCGAAGGGCTGTGGTCGCGAATGGGCATCTTGGATAATTCAAATATAAAAACGACTTTGTCATGAACTTCTAGGTCTGTCATATGTCTGGTTTGAGGTAGGACAATTCTCCTTTTTCGCATATGAAAACTTCATCCTTCTTTATACCTAAGCCGAAGCTGTAATTTTCCGGCTTTTCATCCTTACGAAGTAAATCTGAAAAACGCTGCATAAAACTGAACTTCGTATGTAACAAAGCTGGGTAACTTTTTAGAAAAAGTTCTCCGGCCACTTTACATTCATTTTTCGAGACGGTTACAATGCTATTTAACTCGCACCTATTTGGAAAAACTAGTCCTACTACATAATAAGAGACATAATTATTGACTCACGATCTTTTTTTTTTTCACCTGTTGTCAGCGCTGGTCAGGGGCGGATTTAGGAATCATTTAAGGGTTGCGGTTTATGACTTGATTTTTGGAAATGATACCTCATTGGACCTTTACCTTGTACCTTTTCAATGTTAAATTTTCATTCAAGGTGGGTATTCGCCAACCCTGACCCCCTAAACCCGCCTCTGGTGGTGGTTCTGACAAAAAAAAATTGGGGGCACAAATTTCCGCCTATGTGCACGGTAGCCGCTTGCGGCTCCCGTACTTATTTTGTACCCATATAATAATGCCCAAACGATCGTTGTCATAGTACGAAATATGAAAAAAGAATATCGTTTCATCATGTTAAAACACGATCTTCCTCGGGAAAATACCTACCGGTAAATGGCGATATACCGATAAAAACTACTTCAGTTGGACATGATGTTTCTCACACTAGATCCAAGACCACACTGTAAAAATTTAATGTTTTATAAAAAAGTCTGGAAAATAATATTTTACCATCGCTTATTGTTAGAAAAACGTTGTACAAACAAAAGTGTCAAAAAGCAAGGCATAGATTCCATAATGTCGAAAGGTGCCCGTTGAATCGAGAGAATTATAATTTGCCCTGCGGTGGCGCAGTGTGGTAACGCGTTCTCCTAGTGCGCGGCTAATCCGGGTTCGACTCCCAGCAGTGCAAAAAGAACGCTTACTCAGAGATCTCATAAAGATCGCACTGCTCACTGTAGTCCGGGGTTTGGTTCCCTAGGCCTTAAGAGGTTCGGATTCCTCGGAAAACAGTAGGTCCCGGCGCAGCATGACCACTGTAGTCTTTGAGCCGTAAAACCAAAAAGAAAAAGCAGAATTGTAATTAAACTATAATTTAAATTCTTTATAAATAAAATTGCTATTTTTGCATTAATTTTTTTCCCTCATGCAAAATAAAGTGTGTGTTTTTTTTTATCATAACCCGACCGACTCTAAAAAAAAGCAAATTTTTGGATTCTAACATTTTTGTATTACTTTGGAAGAAACAAATAATCGATTTATTGATGGCTAATATCTTGCTGAATAATTAATTACGAAGCATAATATTCTAGCATCAAATTATTAGGTAAAAATATTAACAAAAAATGTATCAAAATTTACGGTTAATATTATGATTATTTTAAAATAATTTTCATCAGCAAATGAGCTCGCAAATTTTTATCAGATTTTAGAATAGTTTCTATGGCTTTCCTTCCGAACATTCACCTATGTTTGTCTTTCATATTCTCAATTTGTTGGTTCTGATATTAAATAATTATATGTTTTAGGTGCAATAGAAATTGCATTTATCACTTTACATCTAAAACTCAAAATTAAAATTTTTATACATAAATCAATTTCAAAAACGGAATATTTCGTTCACACAGGAAATCTTAATGGTAAATTACAGCATTGCTGACTCTTACCAAAACAACAAAAAGGATTGACAAATATTCTTTTGTACGAATTTCGTATGTGTGACTATTATAAGAGTCTGCAAGCTTTTGAGAGTGCACAGTTTTAGTGACCTGTAGAAAGCCATGTTCACCATCTGTTTTGTGTTGAGAAACTATTATAACACAAGAACAATCACTAAGATATAAAAATAGGTAAAGTGGGAATTGCACTATTTATTCTAAACAAGTTTTTGCTACTTTTAAAATCCTTTTCATTAGGATTTCTTGGTACGAATAGTTTTGTTTTTTTATAAATAGTTGACAATAAATAAAACAACGACTAAGATAATGTTTATCCTTATGTGACTACCTTGAGTAATTTTTACCATAACTGAATTATTTGAACTTTTTTGCCTAATTGAAATATACTAAATTTCTAACTAACGCATCCTTATTCACTTTTTATTTTTCACATATTCCTATTATATTTGCTAATAATATCAGATGCTTATTGAATGAAAAATATATGTAATTTCACTAGATTTCTACGATAAAATTCCATGGGAGTTACTGATCGATTTTGAAGCGATGAGTTTTTTTTTTTGTGTAAATGAAATTCATAAAAGTTATGAAATATTACAAACTATTTTTTTTTAAATGGGGGCTTTTTGAAAAATCAAATTTTGATGACAAAACTACAATCAAGAATTTACAATTCCTGGAGCTAAAATTGGTATTTTCTGATTTATTTTTGAGTAATCTATTTCGGTAGCATAGCAATTCAAATCTCATGGGTGTATCAAGTGACTTCAAAGAAGATCATGTGATGCAGTCTGAGAGAAAATATGTTTTGATATACAATGAGCACCCTGAGCCCTTCCTACACTACTGATCTATTTATATATCTTTATGATAAAAGTGACATACCTTTATTCGTTACTTTGTAAAAAAAATTGAATCCTAATATAATATATAATATAAATTAAATTCTGGCTACGTCCTTGTGTGGCTGACCACATTTCCAGGTAGGGGGAGGAGGGGACTTTGCCTGAATGAAAGGAATTTCAAGGTGAAAACAAAAGTAGTGTCATGATAGGGCAACTACTAAATAACACATACTCTTTCAAGCTTTAATAATAAATAAAAGCTTTATATTCTGCAAATGAGTAAATGTAAGGTTTTATTTTCATTAAGTGGCTTTGAATACAAAGTTAAATTTTATTATAGAACATTATGATAAGACAAACTGTATTCGGTAAAACTATGTTTATTCTGTAACTCAGTAAAAAATAAATAAGCCTTAAATTTCATTATAATAAGAGTATTTTTATTCTTAAAATTAAATAATTTTTAAATTTTCTTTTCCATTCTCTTCTTCCCATTCGTATCTTTTTTGTTTCTCGATAGTTTTCGTATAAGTCAATTATGCACTACAAATATTTAAAAATAATTTTATAAATATGCTTTTGTTCACCAGAATAATATACGTTTCTGATAAACCTCTAATCATTTATTTTCACTACAAAACTTGAGAATTTCGAATTTAACTTTAGGTTTGCCTATCCCATCCGATTGGCCCAAACCCCGCTTTATGGTTATTCATATGAAAGTATATTAGCATTACGTCATAATAACGCCTGTGCTAGTTAACGTGCAGTGGGAAGTAAAGTTAAAAATATATAAAGTTGAAAAATAAATATTTATTTACGAATATTTTAAATACAATTACTTTAATTTTTCTTATCTACTTTTGATTACTTTTAATATAGTAACTTGAATTTAGCTGTCTTGGAAGTTGTAGTTAAAATATTTTAGAAATTATAAACGTAGGGCGTTTCTCAACCGTTTTAGCCTTGCAACCCCAAAACAGTAAAAAAAATCTATACTGTCTTTGGTTCTTTTTATACAGTGCGTTTGGTATTTTAGTGGACACTTGATAACAGTGCACTATCGTGAGAAATAATGCCAAATTTGAAAATGAAAATAAAGATACTACAATAAAACAGTATTCTGCAAAGTGGAAGATTAATAATCTTTATTAAATCATTCATAAATGTAACAAAATCAAGATGAGGCTTTCAATCTTGTTTGAAAATTTAATGGACACTTACTGAAATCGAAGTGTTTTATGTAGATTAATACGCGAGATATCCTCCGTTTTTGCGTATAACTTTAAAGACACGTGAATCCATTGATTCTATCAATGTTTGTAAATACTTAGGATCGATTTGATACCAAGTTTCCACAATAGCGTCCTTTAAGGCATTAACCGACGTGAATTGCTTCCCATTTGCATATATTTGACGAACAATATAATCCCATACGTTTTCGATAGGATTTAAATCAGGACTACGTGTCGACCAAATCATACTTTTAAACTTTTTTGAATTTATCCATCTTTTGGTGGAGATAGATGCATGGCACGGTGCGTTGTCCTGTTGCAAAATCCAGTTTTCCCCACATATTTATGAGGCATATGGGAGGGCATATTCATTCAAAAGTTCTTGATAGCAGGTGGAATTCATACGACTGCCGATGAAAGCTCCAGGCGTAGTACCGTTGTAGCCAAAGACACTACAAATGGTCACCGACTCTCCTCCTTGAACTCTACAAGAAAAGTATTGCGGCGCTTTCCGTAAATCGTGCCAATAATGTTGAAAAGCATCCGGACCATCTAAGTTGAATTTCTTTTCCTCCGTGAAAAGTACCTGCAACCATTTATCGTTCCACTTCATGAGTCGTCGAGCCTAGTTTAAGTGTTCCTGTTTGTGAACTTGGGTGAGAGGTGGTTTGCCTTTTTTTTTCCGAAAAGATAAATTTTTGGAATTAGAGAGCACATTCCATACTATCCAACGTTTAACTAGGAGCTAACTAAGGTCGTTTTGGATTTTTGCAGCCAACTTTCCTGTGTTACTGGCCTCTCTATTAATGTTCCGCTTATCTCTTTTACTCAGTTTTGGCTTCGCTCTCCGCTTCTTGGGTGGATCCTTTTGGGGTTTCTTTTTGAAAAGGCCCCTATAGCACTCCTTGGACGCCGAATAAGCTGACTAATTTCGCGAATGGATTTTCCATTTCGTTTACTTATTTTAAGGAATAAATATTGAATTAATCTTGATAATTAATTCATAAACATTTTTTGTATTTAATGCCTTAAAGTGATAACATTATTTAATTTGAACAAGGAACAAGGAATATAATTTTGTCACCTAATAATAATTTGTATTAAAAGAGGAAAGAATAAAAAATATAGGTAAAAATGCTTTATTGAAATATTTCGAGTCTTTTTTATGTGCTTGTTAACTGGCGCTGTGCAAATAAACGTAAACATTTTCAAGGTCGTTTCTTCCCATCGAAGGGTCCAATGTGTCCAAAATTCCCGGGTTTATTCCTGCGTTTCAATATTCTCGCTCTATTTCAATATTCTCGGTTCAATATCTCTACTTTCAACCAACAACACCTAACTGTCTTACCCTCGAAACACAAGAGAAGTGAACTTACCATGCAATATTATCACAAGAAATTTTTACACGTTGGCGCTCAAGGCTTACTGCATTTGGTGAGAGAAAGATTTTGGCCATTGAGCGGCAGGAATGTACCAAGGAAAGTGACCCACAACTGCGTTATATGTTTCAAAGCCAAACCTCAAGTTACAAACCAAATAATGGGGCTTCTCCCTCCAGAAAGGATAACCTCAATTTTCCCATTTACCCACACTGGAGTGGATTTCTGCGGACTGTTTACTGTTAAAAATAAAGGTCAGCATAAAGGGAGTTACCATAAAGTGTACATTGCAATCTTTATCTGCTTCAGCACTAGAGCCGTGCATTTTCAACTAGTACCAGATTTAACAGCCGCTACTTTTATCGCCACACGGAAATGATTTCTTGCTAGACGCGGTAAATCTAATACTTTATTTACAGATAATTCTACAAATTGTGTAGGTACAAATTCGGAATTGAAACGCTTATTTAAGTTAGCTACGCAACAGAACGGACAGATAAGCAACTATTTATCATCAGAAGGTGTGACTTGGAGCTACATACTGACAAGGTCGCCAAATGGTGGTCTATGGGAGTCCGGCGTGAAAAGTTTTTAAATATAATTTTGAAAGGATAGCTGGTAATTCAATTTAAACTTATGACGAGTTCATGAGCGTCGGCAGCATAGGGCAAAGTGAGCATTTGCCTTCCCTTGGATATTTAAAACAAAATTTCATTTTTCTCAAAGTGCAAAATATGGAACCTCTATATTCTATTTGAACTAAATTGTCTTATTATTTAGTTAAACAAATTAAATACTTATTTAAATAATTTAATTATGGTATTTTTGAATGAAGGTTTTTTATTTCTGCTGAAGTAATCTTTGCCCACCCCTACAAAAAATTCTGCCGACGCTCGTGGACGAGTTGTTAACTATTGCCATCCAGATTGACTGCTCAATTGACCGGAACTCAAGACCTCTAACACCTTTGTCTTCAAACGCAAGATAAAAGCATCGGTAGAAGATATTGTATGAACAGATGTTAAAAAATTGAATGCGTGAACCATTCAATTTGGCCCGGCGGAATGTTAAAGCCAATGGAAAGTTGGCGTTGACGATTGATCTTCATTACAATAGAATAGAAAAATTGTAGTTTTTTTTAATTATTACATTGTTACACGTTAAATTTTTATGGTAACGACATTGCGGTCGGATGCTAAGAAACTACAACAAAAAATGCGGACGTTCTTTTTTATTAGTTAAGTTTAGCGTTTTCCTTCGTCAGTGTCTGTTTTTTTTTGGTTGCTTGTCATGAAATTTAAGGCTATCCGGAAAGCCCTATCTCGCTAATGTTAAATTGACCATATTTAAGTACCTTTTTGTCAGTAACTATACCACCTACCTTTACAAAATTCGCTACACATATAAAATGCACATTCTTACACATACTGTACCTCAATCATAGTGATTAAGATATAAAAAAATATTTTTTTTAAATTTTTTAAACAAATCTCACTGAATTTCGCGGGATTTTGACTATTAAAAAATGACAAAAATTTATTTTGTCACCATGTTAAAAAACTTCTGCTACAGTATACGTAGAAAGACATAATGCATAATATGTACAAATCTCAAGAACATACTCACTTCTAGTTTTCTGGGAAAGGTACCCGAATCTGGAAAAACGCTGTTTCGAGAAACACGTAAACACGTTAAATGTTCTTGCATACATTTCTTTAGGCGTCTATTAGTGCAAAAAATATTTAACGAACTTCTAATTCTCTCAGATAAAAAAAATTGGTATCATTATAAAGAAAAAAGTTCAAATTAAAAAAAAAAAGAAAGAAAAATTTTGCTTCCGGGTAGCCTTAAGGGTTCTTTGCGTATGTATGAACCAATATTGCGTCAATAGTTTATTTTTCTAATTAAAGAGTTATCAAAAATGTATGCAGTCCACACTTCTTATTGCATCATTCACAACTTCAGCGCGGTGATGCAAACAATTGCCAACATCGCCAATAAATCTAACTAGCGACAAATTGCGCAACGGTTCGAACCACACGACACCGAAGCCAATCATCCACATATGTCTGCAACCATATGCGGCTAATAATTTTCGACGCCTACACCTAAGCTCGAACTATAGCTTTTTTTTATAAAGAAGAAAACGAGACGTTGTCCTGATCCGGAGCCCAACCGGGGATCCTCCGTATGAACCGAATAACAGATATTATTACCCTTCTCAGGGTTAACGCAATTGCTAACTGGTCAACATATAAAACCATCGAGGCACGCTTTTATAAGTTTTCGTGTAGAATTGAGATGGCCAATAATTTTGACAATCACGTCTAAGATTAAACTAGAGTTTTTTTGTTTTTACTTTTTTTTGCCTTTTTTTAAAGAAGGAAAATAGACACCGTCCTGAATTGGAGTCGAACCAGGGACCTTTCGTATGAACCGGACTGCCTTAATTTACTCGGTAACTAGAAATTCCCCCACCTCAATCCCTCACGAAAAGTCACAAAAACACGCCTCAGTGACTATGTGTTGACCACTTGGCAATTGTGGTAATCCTGAGAAGGATCATAATACCTTAAAATCTCGCAACTATATGTCTACAGTATTTAATATATTGTTAAATGCTACGTTCTTTTAATGTATGTGTAAAGCGATTATTTGTTTCATAGGCAAAAGTTCTATTTAAAAGTGGTTCAAATACACCTAACTGTTTTTACACGATTTTGTAATTAAACGTCGAAAAAAGGAAATGGCTTCCCTTTTTACACGGTTAATGTTAAACATTCGTATTCAACATTTTTTTTTTATTTCAAATTTCGACTTCAAATGCAGTTAAAAAAACCGTGTAAAAAGAGTTAAACCGTGTAAAAAGAGTTTTGCATACATCTTCTCTTAAATGCAATACATGGTTTCTTC
This sequence comes from Dysdera silvatica, assembly GCA_006491805.2. NCBI lineage: Eukaryota > Metazoa > Arthropoda > Arachnida > Araneae > Dysderidae > Dysdera > Dysdera silvatica. The sequence goes on along the minus strand of QLNU02015360.1, from coordinate 302,674,594 downwards.
TTTTATTAAATTCTCTGATTGCGTGAGGTATTTCCAGTTAAGTCTCATAAAAGTTTAATATAAAAGTAGTGATTCGCTAGAACGCGAAACTAAGTATTCTCGGAAAATCGTTAGCAACCACTAGAAATTATTCGAAACAATTCGTAAATCGCCTATAGTTACAGAAATGCCTTTAACGTAGCGAAAATTACTTAGTTGAATGATCACATTCTTTACTAGAAAAAATATTCCCGCCCATCCTTCTTTCGGATACATTTGATAGGATTATTGGGTAATGAATGAAGAAGATATATCCCTTTCAAGCCCATAAATGTTTATATATTCGCTAGTCATAAATACCATTCATGGTTCCTTTATGTATTATGGGCCTTTAATGTGCTTATTTTTTCATAATTACGCAATTACTGTTTCTAAAAATATTTGCCATTTGTTTTATAAAATCAATCGCCGGGACCCGTTCAAGGTTTTAGCTAGTCGTTAACATTAGTTTAACATCGTACTTAATTTTATGTTGCGTACTATATCATATAAACCGATTCTATTAACACAAATGGCTAAACACCTTGATCATTTAAAGTGTTAAAAATACTTATTAAAAATATTTAGATAATATATATTGAAATTAACTATGACCAAAACAATCTTTGTAGCACTGTCCTTTAATACAGTATGTTCTTAAACAAATTGATAAAACGAATAGGGTAGAAACTAGGGCTCATTTTATCGAAGAAACACCTCATAGCCTGGTTTTTTTTTTTTTTCAAACTATAAGCAAGACGGGTCCATAGAATAACCTGTGCTTGCGTGTTAATAAATTTAAATTAAAAAAGAAGTATGAAATTTTTGCCAGTTTATAAATCGGTTTAAGTAATTTTTAAATATAAAAATATGCTCCTTAATGGGGGTTGTTGAGCTAAGTCTAAAAATGAAAAGGACAGCCAATTTTCAAGTTTTGTTTTCTTCAGTTTAATATTTTTTATCAAACTTCCACATTAAACTGGACTTCTTTTTAGTTAAAAACTTGGAGCTGTTATCGGTGCTTCAGGAGAAAAATAATTACAGCAGTATCCTTAATAATTTTCGAGATAAACGCAAATAACTGTTGAAGTATGACATTGAAGAAGTGACAAATAAAAAGTGTAAGCATTTGGAGACTAAACGTTTTCGACCCTGACTATGAGTTTTTTCCTTCGATATAAAGATCCATAATTTTTACTTCATTTGCTTGATTATTTGTTCAAGGACACCTTGTATATCCGAACTCAGCAGTTCTCAAATAGTTAAGAAATGTGAATTCAATGTCTTAGGTGCAATAATTACTGCGTCTAAAACGATTTTTTTAGTTTTTGTATAATGTGCAATATTCATGTATTATTTTCACTGGTTATATATCGTAACTGCTGCATAGTTTTTCTCAATCAATATTGTTGTTCTTATTCAGTAGTCTTTGTTTCTCTTCTCTAACAGTTTCAGCGTTTTTAAGTTATTTTTACCCAGATTGCCACAAATACTGTTACAATAAACTACACGGCAGTAGATGAAATTAAAATATAATTCGAATAAGTTATTGCTTTGGTGTGGAGAATGAAATTCGCTTGATCATGTCGATTCCTTTACTAATTTTTTTTCATATTTTGTTGATGTGTTCACTACACTTTAAGTTCTTTGTTAGTGTTACGCCCAAGAAGTCTATTTTATCAACTGTCTCAACTTGTACGTACACCATTTATGCAAATATTCCTAGTTCAATTTAGTTGTTCAAAAATTTTGTTTTTATTTCTGAATATTAGGATTTTAGTTTTGTTAGCATTCACTATCAGTTGATTTCTAAGAAACCAGTTTTCATAGTTCCTTACTTCATTTCTGGCTTTTTTATAAGCCAGTACGGCATTTTTGTCCTCTATAATCACACTAGTGTCATCAGCATATAGAGTAATTTTGCCTTCATCTAATACATTAAATATATCATTGACATATAGTAAAAATAGTAAGAAGTCAATATTGGGTCCTTAGGGAATCCCATAGTTGCTCAAGCGTCTATCGTATTTATCACTGTAATTAGACACTAGCTGTTTCCTGTCGGTTAGATAATTACTTAAGATGTTATTTATTTTGCCTCTTACTTCATATATTTTTTAATTTTTCCAATAGTATTTCACGATTAATGACATCGTATGCCTTACTCAGTGGTGTTGGCTTCTTAATCAACAAAAGAATTAAAGACTACCTTCTTGAAGTCGAAAGCACGTCAGATCGAGCAGCGAGGCTCGTTGTTCAACTAACCCAGCGATACCAACTTCAGATAGTACAGGCATATGCACCAACATCAAGCCATACCGACGAGGAGGTTGAGGAATTCTATGAAGAAATCAAACAGCTACATACCAAGGGGAAACAACACATCAAGCTCATCATGGGAGATTTTAATGCAAGAATTGGACAACAGGAACAAGGAGAGACATCGGTTGGTAAATACGGATACGGGGAAAGGAATGAACGTGGCGATCAACTCATAGAATTTGCCGAAGCTGAAAATCTTAGCATCATGAATTCATTTTTTAAGAAGAAACTACAAAGAAAATGGACATGGAAACACCCCAATGGAGGAACCAGCGAAATTGACTATATACTGGCAAACAAGAAATCAATTATTGAAGATTGCAGCGTACTGAACAGATTTAATACTGGAAGTGATCATCGAATGGTGAGATGTAAAATGCACTTAAATACTAAACTAGAAAGGCAGAAGCTCATTAGGAAACAAGTATGTAAGAGGGTGGATTTAAAGAAATTAAAAGAAAATACCGAGGCATTCAAGTTGGAATTAAAAAATCGCTTTTCTGCACTGGAAGGACTTATTGAAGAAGTTGACATCTCAGAAGCAAATGAAAACATTGTTAAGACAATAATTGAAACTGCTGGGGAAATTGGTGGTGTAATATGTAAAAAGCAGAATAGCAAATTATCTGAGAAGACGAAACAACTCATGAAAAGGCGAAGACTTATGAAGGTGGACAATCAAAATACCAGTTGCAGGATCGAGTATGTAGAACTTTGCAAAACTTTGCGCAAAAACATGAAAGAAGATATAAGAAAATTCAATTGTGAGTTAGTAAGGAAGGCCATTGAAAGCAACAAGAGCCTTAGGGTTGTTAAAGGGAGTTTGTCTATTGGGAAGAAACACATCATTGCATTAAAAGGAGAGGATGGCACTGTAACAAGAAATAGGGAAGAAATACTTAGAAGAGTTGAAGAATTCTACAAAAAACTATATGAAGGAAACAGTGGATTAAACGAAGACTCTGAGATAGTCGAAGGAACAGCTCCTAAAATCTTAAAAGAAGAAGTAGCATTTGCAATAAAAAGTATGAAGAAAGGAAGATCCCCTGGCGATGATGGCATTACATTAGATATCTTAAAAGAAGCTGGAGAACATGTAGAAGACATACTCGCAAAATTCTTTACCAAATGCCTCAACAGTGGTAACATACCAAACCAATGGGATTCTGCAACAGTAATTCTTTTGCATAAAAAAGGTGATAAAGAGGATTTAAAAAATTACCGACCAATTAGCTTGTTACCTGCTATTTATAAAATCTTCACAAAAGTGCTAACACATCGCCTGCAGAAAAAATTAGATGCAGCTCAACCAAGAGAACAAGCTGGATTTCGAAGTGGATTCAGTACAGTGGACCATATTCAAGTATTAAGAGAATTAATTGAAAGAACACATGAATATGAACTTCCATTGTGTGTGGCATTTATTGACTATGAGAAGGCCTTTGACTCTATTAAAACATCAGCAGTCATCAACTCTTTAAGATCAACAGACATCGAGGAAGTGTACATTGACATGGTGAAACGTGTGTATAAAAATGCAAGTGCAAAATTTCGGTTACATAAAGATACCGAAGCTATCAAAATTGGTAAAGGTGTGAGGCAGGGAGATACCATTTCTCCAAAACTTTTTACTTCAGCTTTACAGATGATTTTTCAGCAGATAAATTGGAATGACAAGGGAATAAAAATAAATGGTGAATATTTAAATCATTTGCGGTTTGCTGATGACATTGTTATTTTTTCAACGAACCCATCAGAACTCCAAGACATGGTACAGGAGCTCTCAACTAGAAGTAAAGAAGTTGGACTCAAGATGAACCTACAAAAAACTAAGATCATGTTCAATAATTTCGTAGAGGAAACAAAAATACAAGTTGACAACATTGAGCTAGAAATTGCTGATTCATATATTTACCTTGGCCAGCTGATTTCAATGGATGGCAACATTATGAAAGAACTCAACAGACGTATTAAACTTGGCTGGAGTGCATTTGGAAGAAACAGTTTTATCCTGAAGGGGAAATTGCCTTTGTGTCTAAAAAGAAAGGTCTTCAACCAGTGTGTATTGCCAGTCCTCTCTTATGGATCAGAGACATGGAGTCTAACAGTTGGAGCAATACGAAAGTTACAGACAACGCAAAGGAGCATGGAGAGGTGCATGCTTGGAATAACTAGGAGAGATCGAAAAAGAAACACTTGGGTGAGAGAGCAAACTAGAGTAGAGGACATCATTGTTAAAGTAAAAGGGCTGAAATGGCGATGGGCTGGGCATATTGCAAGAAGAACTGATCAACGATGGACAACAGAAATTCTGAACTGGATTCCAAGAGACCACCGAAGACCTAGAAAACGTCCTCAAACTAGATGGGTGGATGAAATAAGAAAACAGGTTGGGGTGACGTGGAAGCGAATTGCTCAGGATAGACTTGTGTGGAAAGCATTTGGAGAGACCTTCATCCAGCAGTGGATAGATAATGGTTGAATATGATGATGATGATATATATATATAACGTGGTGAATACCACGTCAACCGGCATCTTGGAAACTGTGCAAAGCAACCAAGATCCTCAATGAACATACCCTGCCACTACACCTACAGAACCACAACTCCCTACAGGAAATACACACCGCCATATACTGTGCAGCAGTAGCGGCATCACGCGCCAATGGGTACGAAGTAAGGAACGAAGGCCGAAGTAACAGAGGAAACAAAGCCCAACCACCATGGCAAGTGAGACTGCAAAAAAGAATAGAAGAGCTCCGCAGCAGCATAGGGCGAATAACCCAGTACATGCAGGGAAATAGGAGTAAGAAATTAGTGAGGAAAGTGAAGATGGCCCTTAAGAGAAATAGGATTCATACAAGACACGAAGAACCCTCAAACAAAAACTGGGTGTATACGCCAGAAGACTCCGAAGATACAAAGACTATACCAACAGAAAACAACAGAACATGCAATTCCAAACAAACCAGAAGGCCTTCTACAGGAAGCTTCGAGAGACCCCAGCGAACAAAGACAAGTACGAAGCCCCAAAGCCAGCAGAAATAGAGACCTTCTGGAAGACACTATGGTCCAATGAAGTACAGCACAAAAGCGCCCCCTGGATTCAGCAAGAAATGGAGGCTACGAGAGGAATAGAGGAGATGGAGTACACGGGCATCACGATAGAGGAACTCCAGCAGGTAATCCAACGTACGCACAACTGGAAAGCACCCGGTATTGACGGCATACACAACTTCTGGTACAAGAAATTTACCAGCGCCCATGGCCCATTAGCCAAGGAACTTACGGCGATAATTGAAGACCCCAGCAAAATGCCTGAATTCCTCTGCAAGGGAATAACTTACCTCCTACCGAAGGACCAGGATACCAGTAACCCAGCGAAATACCGACCCATTACGTGCCTTAACACCCTGTACAAGATACTCACGGGGTGCATCTCTGAAAAAATAAGCCGGCACAGCGAAAGCAACAACTTAATGACGGAAGAACAAAAGGGATGCCAGAAAGGGACTCTGGGATGTAAAGAGCAGCTTACCATCGACTCAGTTATCCTGGAACAAGCAAGAAAACAAAAGCGAAAACTCAACACCGCATACATAGACTACAAGAAGGCTTTCGACTCTGTTCCGCACTCGTGGCTCCTTGAAATACTCAGCATATACAAAGTGCATCCCTCAATCATCCGATTCCTACAGAGCAGCATGAAACAATGGAGAACCCGGTTACAGCTAAACACGCCAGACAGTAAAATAGAAACGGCCGAGATCCCCATCCGCCGCGGAATCTTTCAAGGAGACGCACTAAGCCCCCAGTGGTTCTGCTTGGCGTTAAACCCCTTGTCAAGGATGCTGAACACAAGTAAATACGGATACATGCTGAAGAAAGACAAGAGAAACCTACATAAAGTCTCCCACCTCATGTACGTAGATGACATCAAGCTATACGCGCCAACAATCACCCAACTCCGACAACTCATCAGTATAACAGAGACATTCTCCAAGGACATAGGAATGGAATTCGGCCTCGATAAGTGCAAAATACAGAAGAATAGCAAAGAAGATTTACCAGGCATCGAACTCGAAGACGGGAGACTACTGAAGACCTTGGACGAGGGCGAAACCTACAAATACCTAGGGATAATGCAAAAACGGCAGCAGGAGCACAAGAAAGTCAAAGTCCAGCTCACGCAAGCATTCCAAGAAAGACTTAGAAGCATTGTGAAGACGAAACTGAGCGGGAAGAACACCACGCAAGCAATTAACGCATATGCGGTACCAGTGCTCACCTACTCCTTCGGGATCATCAAATGGTCCAACACTGAACTAGAACAACTCCAGCGGAAAATGAGAACCATCCAGAGAAGAGCCGGACAACTACACCCTGCAACGGCAATTGAACGGCAAACACTACCCCGGGAAGAAGGAGGACGAGGAAAAGTGGACCTCAAAGACTTACATGACAAGCAGATACAGAGCATGAGGCAATACTTCCAATTCAAAAGTCCCCGGTCACCACTCATCCAAGCCACAGTACTAGCAGATGCAAATTACACGCCACTAAACCTGTGTAATACCGAAGAGCGTGTCCTGGAGGCAGCCAATGAGCAGAAACTAAGAACTTGAGCGGGAAAACCATTACATGTCAGGCTCTACAATGACCTACAACAATTACACGTTAACAAAAAGCCATCAAATGCTTGTCTGACCAAAGGCACTCTCCAACCGGGATTCATGCTAGCCATCCAAGGCCAAGTGATCGCAACAAGCAACGATCAGAAATTCAGCCAGAGGAAAGACATAGAAAACGACAAATACAGACACTGTCGTACGGCATCGGAAACAAACCAACACGTGATGGCAGGAATCAAGATCCTCACGCAGTCAGACTACACACATAGACAACACCCAGTGGCAAAAATAGTCCACCAGAAATTGGCAGCGAATGCTGTCTTTCTGACAGAGAAATGCCCATACTACAAATATGAGCCAGAGATCGTGCTTGAGAACGAAACACACAAGCTCTACTGGGATAGAGCAATCATAACAGACAGGGCAGTTCCACATAATCGTCCTGACATAACCCTCGTCGATAAATCGAATAAGACCACGTACCTAATCGACATAGCAGTACACAACAATAACATACAGATAACCTACACAACAAAAATCACCAAATACCAAGACCTCAGACATGAAGTACGTGACATATGGGGTATGGAAAAGATCTTCGTCATCCGCTTAGTCATCTCAGCAACAGGGATAGTACCAAAGACGCTTTCGACGAATTTGGAAATACTCAACATTGACTCAAACACCTACATTGAAATACAAAAAGCCACAATCCTGTCACATTGTCAGGAAGTTTCTAGACATGGCACATTAAGAAGTGATGTGAGACCCTTGAGAACATGGCTCTCTGCCCGTCTCAAAGCCTGTTTCCGCCAAGAATGGGCGAGGAAAACTTTTTTATATATACATACGTGTTTAATTTGGAAGTTTTTAGAATACCCCGAAGTTTTTTATTTTACAGTTTCAATAATTTTTGTAATCACATATGTGACATTTAAAGACATATTTTCTCAAGGTTTAAAATTTCTTTCTACGAAAAATACTTCTTTGAATACTACATGTACGACTCAAAAATTATCGCAACGACAACTAAACCTTCTCTATAGCTTGCAAATTTGACGCCTATAGAAATGGTAATTAGTTCTCTCCTATGTATTAAATCACCTGATTTATGGGGCAAAAGGTCGATACGAAAAGTTTCAAAGTTAGGAATAGTCACATCTAATATTAAGGCTTGTTTGGTTTGTTTTTATCGCATGCACCTTTGTTTCAAATGTGTTAAGCAATGAGCACTTAAATGACAAATAAAATATGCTCCCGAATATAAAAACTTTCTCTTTAATTTTATTGTTACACTCATGAACAGTTAACTTTATTGACTAGCTGTCTGTGAAATTTGGAGTTAATCAAATCAAAATATTTTAATTATGACGGATTTACTGCTGTGTGCTTGACTTTTGGAAGGCAATTTATAAACGAAGTGATTTTATAAAGCTAAATCAAACAAATAACCAAATAACTCCAATTGAGGGTAAATATATTTAATGACTCGAATCTTACAGTAACGTGTTTTGCAAACAGTAAAATCTTCATAAAATATTACATTTGATATCATTAATACCAATTCTAACATCACAGAAGCACAAAACTGGTAACATGTATGTAATAATTTGTGAATATATATATATACCTAAATATAAATCATTAGTCCGATTTTAATTTTCTAAAGATTTAAATAAAATATTTAATGGTTCTCTTCCCCCATAAAAAATAATAATCTTACTCTTTGTACATTTTCTACATTTTTTTATGCATCGCCTTTCCATGATGTTCATTGTGATATTTGAATTAGGGTACTTTAAGTTTGGACATTGAAATAAAATTAAACACAATTAAACTGAAATAAAGTACAGCTTCAGTTTATCGTCACTAATTAAAAAACTTCATCCTGTTATGATATACCTATCACCTTAACAAATATAAAGTGAAATAACACAAAGTCTGCTAAAAAACGTAGTATTAATTTCTTACCAAAAATACATATAATTAATTCAATTGATTGCAATTCTGTTAAGTTCTAATATTATCTTTCTGAAGATGATGGTAATAGTCTTACCGTCAAAAATGTTTTCGATAACTGAATATTTCAGCAATCGATATTCTCTTGGATATGTATGTAGTTTAAATAAAGTTAAACAAACTTTCATTATTTTATGCAGTTCAGAAAAAAAAAACCCAAAACATCATTGCTTTCTAGTATAGGTATAGTTTCGAAAATTGATTGACTTGTTTCCTGTTTTGGAAAAAACATTCTATAGAAACCAATATTTTAAAAATAATAAATAAACGAATTGTAGATTGGAATAGCAGTGAGCAAATAAAACAAAAATAAATTAGTGATGGGGAAAAGAACTATTTCGACTTTCCATAGGAAATCCCCTTCCAGCGAGTTAGAGAAAGTTATTAGCATTGTTTAAGAGTATGCTGCTTACGTATGTGTATAGGTTTTAGAGGTGCGATCTCGGGAAGTGACCTTTTCTGAGACTTCAAATTGCAATGGAAATTTGTGAAAAAACATTTTTTTTCGATTTTTGTAAAGGGGACAAGAGTTGGCCTCAGTTTTATTTTTAAAGGGAAAACTAGAAGCCATGTTGCATCTAACGAACCTAGAATGATACTCGGGAAATGCAGTGAACATATTCAAATACAATTTTAAAAAATTCAGGAGATTTTAGCAGAATTAGGTTTTATACGATTTATGCCAAGGAAACCATAGGCAACTTCAATTCTAATTTAACACATGAAACTAGAAACCATGCTGTATCTAACGTACATGAAATGATGTTCGGGAAACATACGAAACACATCCAAATTTTATTTCGAAAAAATGAGGAGAACCATATTCTATGCAGTTTCCGTAAAATGGATTACAGGTGTCCTCAATTTTACTTTTGGACAAAAAACTAGAAGTTGTGCTAAATCTTACACGCACATAGAATAATACCCGAGAAATGTGTCGAGAACATATTCAAATTCAACTTAAAAAAATTACGGAGCCTATAGGAGAAATATGTTTTATATTATTTCTTATACAAAAGGAAACACAGATGACCCCAATTCTGATTTGATACAAGAAACTAGCAGTTATATTGTATGTTACGTAGATAGAATGATACTCGGGAAGTATGGGGAACATGTTCAAATTCTATTTCTAAAAACTCGGGAGTCAACAGGAGAAACATCTTTGTATGATTTCTGTAAAGAAGACCACAGGTGACTTCAATTATATTTTGAGACAAGTAACTAGAAGTATGCTGCGTCCAACGTACAATAAATAATATTCGGAAAATATCGGGAACACATCCAAATTTAATTTTAAAAAATTAGGAGACTATAGAATAAATATGTTTTATACGATTTCTTCCAAAGTAAACATCGGTGGCCTCACTCCTAAGTTGACACAAGAAACTAGAAACTATTCTGCATTATAAAGAAAAAATCTAAAAAATTTGTTTAAAAACTAAGGAAAATGACGTGTACATATACACGGGGACCTACAATAATCTCCCTGAAAATAAAAATTTGTATCTGGAAAACTAGTTGAGTTAATAAGCTCATATTTTGGGGTTAACGTGAGTCACTATCGGGAATTTTTTTTTTGTGTATAATCTCATTATATATAAAAATGAGTAAGGAGATATACACGCATTGTGTATATCTCATTATATACAAAAACGAATAATCAGATATACACGCATTGTGAATTCATTCTTATTATTTGTTTTTGTCCATTAAAGGGATTCTTCCATAGGCGTACCCAGAAGTTCATAAGGGAGTTACAGGCTCAATGGAGGTTACTACATACTAGACGCAGCATAGCTTTTAGTTTCTCATCTCAAAATATAATTGAAGTAGCTAGTGATTTTCCTTACAGAAATCGTACAAAGATTTTTCGAAATCGAATTTGATTATGTTCTGTATAATTCCCGAGTATAATTTCTATTTACGTAAGATGCAGCATAGATTCTAGTTTCTTGTTTCAAGTTAGAATTGAGATCACCATTGTTTCCTTTGTAAGAAATCTTATAAAACATATTTCTCCTGTAGTCTCCTGATCTTTTTTTTTAAACTGAATTTGAATATGTTCTCGACATTTTCTAATTATTATTCTATGTGTATTAGATGTAGCGTAACATTTAGTTCTTTGTTTCAAAGTAAAATTGAGGCCATATGTGGCCGCTTTTACAGAAATCGTATAGAATATATTTTTCCTCATTTTTTTAAATGAAATTTGGATATGTTTCCTATGTTTCCCAAGCATCACTTCATCTACATAAGATGCAGCATCGTTTCTAGTTTCTTGTGTTAAATTAGAATCGAGGTTACTTATGGTTCCCTTGGCATAAATCGTATAAAATCTGTTTCTACTAAAGTTTCTTGAAGTTTTAAATTTGCATTTGAATATGTTCTCTGCGTTTCCCAAGTATCATTCTAGATTCGTTAGATGCGACGTGGCTTCTAGTTTTCTGTTTAGAAATAAAATGGAGTTCACTTCTTCTGCCCTTTACAAAAATTGAAAAAAAAGTTTTTCATAAATTTCCGTTGCAATTTGAAGTCACTCCCCGAGATCGCACCTCTAAAACCTGTACATATTCGTAATCAGCATGAAAAATACTCTTAAAACGTGTTAATAACTTTCTCTAACACGCTGGAAGGGGATTTCCTATGGGAAGTGGAAATAGCTTTTTGCAGCTCGATGAGCCCTTTCTTAAAAGTGTGGCAAGTCACCAAGCTTTATAGTATTAGAATCTTGATGTACAATAAAATTTTTAGGGGAAATAGAACATTTTTTTATGTACAGAGGGTGTTTACACATTTTTAGAACGATTTTGGGGCCGTCTAATTAATGTTCCAAATGTAAATATTAAGTTTTTAAACGCTTAATCTGAAAGCCCATTTTCTGGACTACACTTCTACATCGTGTATTCCACGATGGAAGAAGTTTTTGAAAAATTTATAGGGTTATTGCCTTCTACTCCTCTTGCACTACTTTCCAGAAGCCATCAATCGTGGTGGGTTTACACTCCGAAACAGCTTTTTGTCAGCAGGCCAAAACACAACAGTCCATAAATGAAACGTCAGAGGGCTTTGCTGGAATATGTAGGAAAGGTGCATATGCAATAATTTTATCAGTTTTCATGTTTTCAAGGAAAGCAGTCGTAGATTTCGAAGTATGGCTGGTGGCTTTATCTTGGTATAGGTGTGCTCTTTGAAAGTAATAAAGGATAAAGAATTGGAATTTTTTCTATGAACATTGGGCGTAAAACATTTGTCTGGTACTATGATGAGTTAATTTTAACATTTTTTCTGCTCTTCCTCATTTTAACCAAAATGAGAAACCTGCGACAATCATAAACGCCTTACTAAAGCTTCCTCTGCATTCTCGGAGTTAGGTTTGTACATCTTTTTCTCCGCGTTTTCGATAGAAAATAGATCTTTTTCTCTTGAAGTCATTTATGTAAACCCATGCTTCATCAAGGGTAACAACGTATTTCCATTTATCTCCTGCTAAATGCTTTTCACATATAGGGTTCTATAAAATATTCTGCGTTGAACCACATGCCTCGGAAAGAGCATGTGAACATAATGTTTTTTAGCTCTTTTAAGATGTGCATCTTGATTTATTATTTTGTTTATTGTTGATACAGATGTCTTTAAAGATTTTCCAATTGATTTCTGCGTCGGTGGATTTTCTCTTGTTATTAGCGATTTCACTTTTGAAGTATTTGTATATTAATAAGTTCATTTAATAAGTTCATCCATTTGGCGTGTATTCGTTTTGAGTTTTCTTTTCATGTAGAAGCAATGATGGGCGGTTTTTCCTTTCCGATTAATAATTTTGCTTATTTTGTGCTCAAAAATTTTACCATGCATTTCATGACGCTTTTTAATTACGGTGTAGGGTTACCAATTGCGGTTTCTACATTTATAGATTTGGTTATCGTTCTATGACGGATTGCAGAACGATGGAGCGGTGATAGACTCCATAATATCACCGATAGCTTATAAGTTATATCAGAAGGGTTTTAGCTCCTGCGACAACTCACGTGGATTGTTACCCTGGAACCTTATCGAAATTGAGTCAGGGATACCAAGATACAGATGAACCATGTAGACAGCATGTCTCTACGTTACACAAATTATTTACAATCACATAGCAAAATAACTTAAATTGTTACGATTAAGAATTGACATTATTATTGTAAGACATTATGAATGTCCATCATGGGCAGCGTGACCATCTCGCTAAGAGTCCTACCGAAAGAATGTCTTTTATTGGTGTTCGCCTCATCGTCTCTACACTCGCAATCACTCTTATTGGCTGTTCACCCTTTTCATACGCAAATGTTCATTGGTTACCCCTTTAACACTAATCGACGATTTGTTGTTCTAGTCACGGTTTCGTAACATCTTACTCGGAGGGTCGTAATCACCATGTCCAGCAGGAGTAAGCAGGAAATGTCTGTCAAGGAGTTTGAAGAAATACAATTAAGTTATCCTTGCACCGTACCGTGTTGTACACTAAACTCAATCGTCGCCTGCAGCTAATATCTTTTCCGTCGCCGGGAACAGAGCGAACCGCTGATGAGTCGGTCCATCTGGATTCTGGATGGGAAAAGCGTATGTGCGGGGAAACAAAATGGTGAACATTAAATCATGATTAAACCTTTTGGAAATGTGGGTTGGTGTATCAATGACCGTTGATTCGTGAGTCCCTACAACGGAATAGGACATCTTTTCTTCGTAAAGCGCAAAAACATATCCTTCGATGCATAGCTTGTTTACTTCTGACATTTTGAAAGCAGAATAAATTTATAAGTCACAAACGATATTTAATATAGTAAGTCAGAAGCCGTTACTAGATTCCATGTTTTCAACCAAAAATTTTTCTATCCGTCGTCGAAATCTTTCTAAAAATGTGTAAACACCCTCTGTATTTTTGTATTCGAAAATTCCTTCTGTTTTTTAAATATTAAAGAAATTTCGTTTATTTGTTTGGATTTTTATGGCGCAAGAGCATCCGGGCTATACTGCGCCAGCATTAGATACAGCCAGCAAGAAATACAGGGTAGTTATAATTAAAGTTCCTCTTATTTGGGGCCTTTTGTAGTTCGAACTAATAACCGGATGCCACCAACATTTGTACATACTGTTAAAGGGATGGGAAGTAGGATTCCATGAAAAGAAAGAAACAAGTTAAAAAATTTGCTGATAGGGGAAAATATGTCACTGTACAATAGAAAATGAATGAGAAAATCAAAATAAATAAATAAGACAAATTTAAAATTGAATGTCCCGTTTTTTTTTTGTCGAAGTAAAAAGGAACTTCTTTTCCCTAAAGACAACGTTAACCACGTCGAAGCCCAACTTCAATGTCAATAACGTCTTTAGATGTCGTGAATAAACGATGAATGAGTTTAAAGTTGTAAAACTACTTCCTATATGTTAGTTATACACTGGTTTTTTTTTTTCGTTTTTTTTCTTTTTATTCATGACAAAAATCATGAATAAAATTAAAATTAAAAATTATATATTAGATTTGTCTCAGTTATATATATATTTTTTGCGCTTTCCCTGTATATTTACTGTTGCATAGCGCTATTTCTTCTCCTGTCGAAATATTTTGGAAATAAATTTGTTTTTTCACAAAATCTTTCTTCTAACCCCTTGAACAGCACATGTAAATTTCGATGTCATTCCGCTTATTAGTTGAAGTTTCAGAGAGCCCTGACTAAGAAAACTAATTATAACCACTTTGTATCTCAATATTTGGATATTTACTTATCATTTATATTATTTATTATTCTAAATAATCGCTGGTACATCACCTTATCAGTGTGATATACCAGCGATTACGTAAGTAGATTACTGACCACGTTTAGATGAGAAATAGAAACTATGATAAAACTCAACGTTAACATTTTTGTTAAAATGACAAAGGTTTCTTCTTGTTAGGCTTACAAAAATATAATTTGATGTTTTAATAATCGCGATAATCTTATGAAATACTTTGAAAAAATTTTTAGTTTGAGGAGTTTCTTTATTACGATGTTAAAGTCTTTCTTCTGATTTCTTCTCAATCTTTTTAATATTTCCTTTTATATGTATACGTTTAAGTACATTTTACTTTTAAAATGAATTTATGAAGAGAGAACTAAGCGAGAGTATTATCAAAACTCTATTTTATATTCTCAGTCTCTTTTATAAGCTTAACTATTGGGTTCGTTCAGAAAAATCCTTAAAGCTTTTCTCAAAAAAATTTGGAAAAAAATATAATTCCTTTATGAATCGTGTCTAGAATTTTGGCATTTCGCTGCGTTTTACATTAGTTGAGAAGATCGTTGTGGCCTCAAGAAGAAAGGGTTTCGAATCAGAATTTAAGAGACCATCTGAAAAGCTTGCAAATGGAACTTCTAAAGAATTGGATAGATACATGACCGAATAAATCAAACTGGATTAAGCTATTGATTTTCAACATCTGATGCTGGAAATCCGATTCTTCGAAAACACGATAGAGACTTTTGCTTCACATGTCTGGAGTTCCAAACAAAATTTTTATTTCAAGTTAAATAATTACAAATCTCCGAAGAAGTAATCGGAGTTTACACGTGCGACATTTGTGAAAAATGATTTGGCGTAACGTTTACGCAGATTATATTTATAAGTCGAAGTTGGCTTTTCAAAATTTTTTAATCGCTGTGTGGAATACGTTTAGAAACATTTTATTTGTAATGTGAAAATCTTTAAGCAATAAAATAAACTGAAATTTTTTAATGGATATGTGAAATAATGAATTTAACACATTAAATGATAAATTTTAGTTAAAAATGATTAACTGAACTTTATATATATGGAGAAATGAAGTAAATCATTCTCTCAAAGAAACTTTTTTATAAAATTTTCCAAGCCCATTACATATTTAAAAAGGATTATATTTAAGACATAACTGCACAGTTCGTCACCCGCTTTTCTTTTCTCCTGAAAATGCTCTAAAATTTCAGTAGCTGGGCTTGTGACGTCATACACTCTATGGCGTCGTTCAACGCCATTTTCTGCTCGCTTCGCGTTTCCGTATGCTGTATTTTGTTCATTTCAGTGAATTGAAGTATGTCAGAACGATTGACCTTGTGTTTTTTAATTGCGTTTGAATGGGTTGAAAGGGGCTCTAATAAAAGTTTTTATGTGTTTCCGAATAGAAGTGCAGAGGTTTTGATGAGTGAGAGAGCTGAACATGTTTCGCCGATTGTGTTTGGGGAGAGGAATATTCCATGCTCTGATTGGTTGCTGTCAATCTGATCTATGAGGGCATAAGCTAGAGCCATTTTAAGATTTACAGGCATATAT
Source organism: Dysdera silvatica (assembly GCA_006491805.2). Lineage (NCBI taxonomy): Eukaryota > Metazoa > Arthropoda > Arachnida > Araneae > Dysderidae > Dysdera > Dysdera silvatica. Next base: position 302,658,277 of record QLNU02015360.1, on the reverse strand, counting down.
ATTGATTCAACATTTCAACTATTCAGGCATAACTCGAAGTCTATCCAAACGGACAGCGAGGGGTTCACTCCGAAGCGGGGGTATGTGGGGTTTCCCCCACCAACCCTTCTCCTATACAGGAAAGAGTAATTTAGATTTTATATGGGTCGGGAGGGGGGTTGGGGCACCCCCTCCACAAGGCTTCCACTGATTTGGGAAAATGACAATGCTAAAAAACCGTAACCTTACCCGTAAACAACATTTCCATCATGGCGGTAGGTTACTCGCCCATTGCCAGCCGCTTTTGGCAACACTTCAAAAAAATTCAGTAAGTGACGGACCATGCAGTTTTACCATATTTGCTTACATATGTATTTTCATTAGTGCTTAAAATTAAAGAAATAGATTGAAAATTTGAAAATATTATTATTAATGCACTACGCAAAGTCGAAATTATAAATAGAAATGCAATTCACAACGTTTTTATTACGTATAGCACTCAAAAAACATTTAGAAAACACTCAATGATATTTCGACCAGTCAGGCGCTGGTGTTTGTCAGGAAATAAGCAACATTGTAAACACGAGGCGTGTTGCCGTCCTTCGGAACTGTTACTTTACAAGTTGCTGGGTTCACTGTTCTGGGGCTTTCTTCTTCGTGCAATCTCAGGTAGCAAGGAGGACCACGCTACACTGAAATATGGCGTGGTTTTATAATCGTTTATTATAATGGAAGAGTTGACTTTGATATGATATGCTTCCAGAAAATCTAATTCAGGTGAAGATTTCGGTTGACTTAATAAAGTAGTTTCTCTCCAATTACGCCATAGCTGACTTCTCCGGCTTTGCTACTCTTCCGCTTTTTCCAAAACTTAGTTTTGCTATCGCAAAAATTAAAAAAAAAGGAATTTTCACGTCATGTTTTCCCCGTGCAACCAAATTTCTACCTGAGAAATCAAAGATTTCTTCCTCCCTCACCCAATGTTGGGGAGTGTATTAAATATTTTGTCAATGTGGCCGTTCATACATCGGCCAAACTAAACGTGACTTGAAACATAGGCTTAAGGAATAAAATTAATTACAATATATAGACCACCGAACTCAAATATTACCAAATTTTTTGAAAAATTGGAATCACTCTTAAAAAATAATAACCTAGAAAAAAATGTTTATATTGGATTATTTTAATATTGACATTGAAAAAACTAACAATGACTCAACAAAACTATTAAACTTATTAGAATCATATGGATTAATTAACAAAGTAATTTGACCAACTGGAACAACATTGACAAGTTTATGTATAATCGATCCAATTTTCACAAATGTAATTAATAGTTCAACGTCATTACTGGGTGATATAATAAGCGGTCATCGAGTAATCCTATTAAAAATAAAAACCAATATTCAACGTTCAAAAAGAATAAAAAAATAGAAATTTTATTCATAACAATATTGAAAAATTTCACGAAGCTTTATTAAATATTAATTGGCCTGACTTCTTAAATTCCGATAATTCTCAACAAACAAAATACGAAAAATTTGCAAAAAAAAAATTATATAACGAAAGTTTTCCTGAAAAAATTATAATATTAAATAAAAGGAGAACTTTGAATGATTTAATGCAAACTTTAAGAATAAAATAAAAATGAAAAATAAACTATACAAAAGATTTATGAATGAAAGAATGAAAAAGTATGGGATGATTTCACTAAATACAGAAATGAATTAAATATTACAATAAAAGAAAAGAAAAATAATTATTACTTGGAAAAACTATCGACAAAAAATCCAACATTAAAATGGAACCTAATTAATCAATTATTGAGTAAATATTGATAAATAAAAAAATTTGTAATATAACCAAATTAACTATAAATAACAACAAAACTGATAATTTAAAATTAATAACAAATGAATTTAATAAATATTACACAAACATTGACAACGAACTAAATATAAGTCAGTCATTAAATGATAATTATGGAACTTATTTAAATACTGCTATTTTAGAAACATTTTACTTACACGAGACATCAGAAAATGAAATGGATAAAGAACGTAATAAAATAAACACAAAAAAGTGCCCAGGTATTGACGGCTTATCTCCAAAAATAACAAAAATAAGCATAAACGAACTAGAAAAACCTTTGTTAATATCAATAAACGATATATTTCAAACAGGAAATTTTCCAAACGAATTGAAAACAGCAGTAATTAGACCAATTTTTAAAAAGGGTAACAGATTCATTAAGGAAAATTATAGATCAATATCTATTATGTCAGTATTCTCTAAACTAACTGAAAACTTAATGTACACAATGGATTAATCGACTTTTTTAACAAACACAATATAATCCATCAAAATCGATATGGATTTAAAAAAAAAATCAACAGAGGAAATTTTACTAAGAGCAGTTAATAACACACAAAAAAACCTAGAAGAAAAAAAATACTTATGGATTCTTTTTTGATTTGAGCAAGGCCTTTGACTTGATCAATGGAAACATATTAAAAGCAAAATTATATAATTATGTTATTAGAGGACCACTGTTCAACCTCATTGGTAATTACCTTACAAACAGATATCAACTAGTCAAAATAAATGTTAGTTAATCTAAATTACTAATAAACGAACTGGGAGTTCCTCAAGGAACGATCCTAGGTTCTTTATTTTTCCTTTTGGCAATTAATGATTTAATAAATTTATATAAGAGTCTTTTATTCTTTTCCGACAATATTATCTGGCTAACTGAGGGACATAAAACTGAACAAATAATCAACAATATAAAACAAAAATTTCTTTTATTTGAAAGATGGTTTAATGACAACAACTTAATAATAAATACAAATAAAACAAAATATATAATCTTTCACATAAAAAATAAAAAAATTGCAAATCAACCAGATGAACTTAAATTCAATAATATTATAATTGACAAAGTTTATTCTATTAAATTTCTTGAAGTAACAATCCAAGAACAATTAAGCTAGAACCAACAAATACTCGAAATTGAAAAAAAATTACAATATTCAACGGAATTTTATCAAAGCTTAACTCATCCTTACCACTTAAAATTAAAAACAAAAATTTCTATTTTACATTGATTTACAGCTTTATAAATTACGATAATATCGTTTAGGGAAATTTGTCAATAACTAACTTAAAAAAATCAACAAACTTTTGAATATAACATTCCAAAAATTATGTTTTAAAACAGGAAAATCAAAAGACGAAATAATACATGAAAATAAAATACTAAATGTAAATAACATTTATAATTTGAAAGTTGCTACACACACACACATATATATATATATATATATACGAAAGAATTAGCGAGAACAAACACTTAAACTTCAACTTAATCAATAAAAACAATCATACTCATAATACAAGAAATAAAAATGAATTTAACAAATTAAAAATAAGAACAAACATAGGGAAAAATAACATTAACTGTTATGGCATAGATTTATGGAACAATATTCCAACGCTAATTAAACATCTTAAACCTAAAAACAAATTCAAAAATAAATTAAAAGAATACTTTCTGGAGAACCAAAGAAATTAAATGCGCCTCGGTTGCAAGAGTTTTAATATTTATTTTGTCTTGTATCCTTTGTATGTCATGTTTTTAATGTGTTATACGCAAATTTTGATTTGATTTTGATTTGACTAAAACAACGTAGAAAAGTCCGAATTCGAAGAGTCTTCCATCGCTGTCTACTGTTGGGAAAACGACCACAAAAATTTATCTTTACGAACCTACTTTCCTAAGTCAACCAAGATCTTCAGTCAAACTGGAATTTCTAGACGTTTATCATATCAGTCAACTTTTCCATTATAGTAAATGATTGTAAAACGACGCCATTTTTCAGCCTCGCGTGAGGCGCCCTGCTACTGGAGACTGCACCAAGAACAGAGACTGCAGCAACTCGTAAAATAACAGTTCCGAAGAATGGCAACAAGCCTCATGTTTACAATGCTGTTTATCGCCTGATGAAGACCAGCGCCTGACTGGTCGAAATGTCATTGAGTGTTTTCTGAGTGTTATACGCAATAACTACGCTGTGAGTTGTATTTTTATTTGCAAATGGAAAATTTTTACTGTAAGGAAATTGTTTATATATGACGTTTTTCATTCTACATCAACGGACTTATTAAATTTTACTTAGCAGTACGGCCACACTGCATATTAAAGCACATATTAATGCATACGCTGGCGCGCGCGAGAAGAACTTTTACTTCACTATCTTCTCAAACTTTCATAAATTTTTAACTAGAAATTTAAATTATTTCCTTTTTTATTGTATAATAGACTGAAAAAAGCAATGTGTTGGTACGGTTGAAATTTTTAGTAATTAAATAACAAAAAATTTGAATGTAAAATATTCTAAAGATGCTACTTAGAAAATTGTAAAAATATAGTGTTATTAGTTAACAAGTAAGCATTTAAAAATAATGGTTATGATACCGAATAATGAAGGTCTACTAAAAAAAGCTCTTGAATGTAACATAAAAAAAGATTTTTTGTTTTTACAAAACTGAACATAATTTCATTCGCAAATTTCTCGCAAAGAATTCTGATCTTTTACTTTAGTTTACTCACTGTAATCTGTTATTTATCTGATCTATTAGTTAACATCTTTCATTAGGAATGCTTAGTTGGCCAATCTTTTTTTATTTACGAGCTGTTTTGGACTCTAATAATAATAATAATAATAATAATAATAATCTAATTTGTAATTTAAGTGTAAATTGGAATACGGTAGTCATACAATTTTGCAGAAAGCAAAGGTATTATTAAAAAATTGGACGAGACCTGTCAGTGAATTATTTGTAAAAAATGTGTATTAAATAGATGAAAAGTTTTAAAAAATTACGTTTTCTAAAATAGGGTTAAAATTTTCGTTAAAAATGCATGAGGTTTATGTATCCTATCTTTGAAACACAAAAATATTCTCAATGTATTTATTTTTACTACACTACTTTTACAACAATAGTTTTATACTTTTACAACAGCACCGATACTGAATAAAAGCATCAAACTTTGCGCAACTTACAAGGGAAGGGCCCGAGCTGGACGACGCCAATTTTAATGGGAGTGGTCTCATTTGAAAGCTCTCAAAAAATTGTTAGACACATATTTGAGCGTTTTTCAGCGTGGGCCTTAATATAGATGTCAGGTGCCAAAGAAGGGCAAAATTAGAGGCATTTTCGAAGATTTCAAACGGCTTTATCTCGGTTAAAATTTAGAGCTAAAAATTAAGTTTCGACGCATTATATGCATTTTTCAAATATATCGAATACTTATTTCAGGATTTTTCGGACAAAACATTATTAAATGTGATTTTGAATATCGTCTCCATCATTGCTATTTATCGAAAGACTTCTTGGCAATTTGGCGAAATCATTGGCGATCTTTCTAGAAAGCTGGCTGTTTGCGTTTGTATTATTGAATATGCATGAAACATATAAAAGGAGGTTGAAATGTAAATTCACACATTAAGGATACAAATTAATGATCGAAGATCTTACTGCTCATGGGAAATATCGTGAATTTATTGTTTATAATCATTTAATGTCTTTTCATACGAAGAGTAAAATCTTCGTTCAATAACTTGCATTCGTAATACCCCAAAAACTACCTTGCATCAGAACAGCGGACCACTCAGAATTCTCCGAAGAGGGAGGGAGGGAGGAGGGCAGTGGCACACAGAATTTTTTCAAAGGTGTATGTATGTGTGCGGGGGGGAGGAGGGGGTTAACAGTGAGAAATTCACCAAGAAAATTTTTCAACTGTTATATTAATTTAGTAAGGCAGTTGTATTCTGCACATTTTTCTTTTCAAGAGCAATATCAAAATAATTTTTCCGTTTGGTCAACCCAAGCCCTGGCCCTTAGATTCTGGGCACCATCGCTCCTCCCCCCCCCGTGGGTGCGTCACTGCGTTAGAGTGTACTACTTTCTTCATCATGTATCGCTCGGGGTTTTTTTGGAATAGTAAAGGAAGGATTGCATTATTCTACAGAAATAATTTTTATTTTTTTCGTGTCGTTATATTATAGGATGAGCATGTTGTGTATGAGTAATGTATATGTGTGTTTGAACGATATGAACTACGTTTATACGTTTTATTCAGATTGATATTAAGTTACAGAAAACTTGTGTAGGAAATTATAACGTCTTGACAATTATTATGACTTTAGTTGCAAAGAACGTTAGTGAAATTCAATATTTGTTACTTACAAAAAGAAAAGGTTTCTCAAGCCATAAAAAATCAAGTGTTTTATTTTGATCAAGTTAAATTTCACTACACCAATATGCAGAAAAAATGCAATTATTAGAGCAAATTTGATTTTTTTGAAATTTTGCCGCAAAACATAACTCTCTCTACTCTTTCAGGTTCAGGTGAGATAATGATAAGAGC
>QLNU02015360.1:302621679-302635528 GCA_006491805.2 Dysdera silvatica | reverse complement strand
CCGGCGCACATAGGGGTATTTGGCCGATCTAGCTGGCCAAAATTATTTCTGTAGCTTACTGTTTCCAAAAAACGCCTTCCTACTAATTAGCGGGTTTCAATAGATATTGAACCCGCTATTGCTTTTGGTTTTTCTGTCTGTCTGTACGTACGTACGTAAAGGGTAAGGTAAAGCTCTTCCGTAAATCCATTAATAGTCATTGTTAACGTTGAAAACCTACCGAGTTACTTGAGAATTAGAGAGTTGCGGATTAGAGAGTTGCGGATTAGAGAGTTGTGAATTAGAGAGTTGCGGATTAGAGAGTAGCGAAACAGAGAGTTGCGGATCATCGTTGTTGAGTTGTTGTCCTTATAGACAGTGGTACTCAGATTTTCTGTTTTTCTTCACTTGCTTCTCTCACCTGATTCTTTAAATGCCCTCAGTAGCCGACCCGATTTTTGCCTTACTTTTGGAATTGCAAATATTCCTTGTGACCAGTCGCAATTTTTTTTTTAAGAAATACATGTTCGGTCCTCTTTGCTGCCGTCCACCTTCGCTTTAATTCATATTTAAACTGTGCAAGTTTGTGCTTTATTTTCTTTATTCGTTCTTCTGATTAGTCGTCATAAGTTAAAAGGTCATTTTCGGCAAACTCCAATTTTTCTAAATTACTAGGTACGTTTCGTTGTTGCATCTTACGAAATAATTTTCCTCGAGTGAATATTCTTACATCCGATGACCCTAAGTCAAAATTAAAAAAAAAAAAACCTTAAAATGAACCCGAGGTTCAAAAATACAAATTTTTGTACTAGATAGGATGTCGCTATGTCTAAAGTTATCCTACTTACAGACTGCTGAAACAGATTCTAATCGCTACATAAAGAACATTTTTTCTCAAACTTGTCAACCATTCACTTGTAGTTTTCTAGACTTTTCCATTACATAGTACTACACACTGTAACGTAAGTTTTTTGGATTTTTTTTTTATGTTTGCTTGTTTTTTAAGGTTCGGCGTGTGTAAAAATATGTTGAGTTTTTTTTCAAAAATTGTTATATTGTTAAACATAAATATTTTTAATTGAATTAAGAGTGCACATATTATTAAAAGCTTATGTGCAGTATGTAAAAGGATTCAGTAATTACGCATAAAAATTATTTTGTATATAGGGGGATATACTTTCCGAAAAAAATGTTCCTTATGTTCCTATGGAAAACCCACGTTAGTGCTTTCGTCGCTACGATGACCCCCCCTTAAGGACCCTAAATCATAAAAAAGAGCAAGAATAAGCAGTTGATTTTTACTCAGTTGTTTGATATAAACTTTTTTCTTTATATTACAATAAAAATAGTAGGATGGAAATGCCTGGAAATACAACAAATACCTTCGAAATCGTTAAAATCGGAAATTTATTTCAAATCGTTAAAGTAACATTGAAAATTTATTTCAAATCGTTAAAGTAACATTGAAAATTTATTTCAAATCGTTAAAGTAACATTGAAAGTTTATTTAAAATTGTTAAAATAAATTTAAAAATGCTCAAAGAAAATATTTAAAATGCATTTACACTTACCTGCTTTATCATAATCCATAACTACTTGCTTCTAATTACATTCGGAATAAAATAGAGAAACTATTGAAAGAACGTTTGCCCAAAGAACGCGCCGAAAAGAGATACGTACTCATAAAGAAACAATGAAGTTTCATCTGGCTCCATAATCATATGGTTATACTGAGGGAAGGAAAATTGGCAGCATATCGTTAAGTGATTATTCAACTTTGGATCGTAGCTATTTATTTAAACCTGGAGTAAATTTTATAAAATTCACTTTTGGCCAGCTAGGTCCGCCAAATACTCCTATGTGCGGCATCCGGATGCAATGTCGCTTATGACTTTTCTCTACAAAAAACGAAGCTATTCCGTAATGTCAATTGGATGTTACTAATCGACGCTATGTCGATTAACTGTAAATAGATGTAATTACCTTCATTAAAAAGAAATTTAATATAGTCCATTAATATTGACGAAATTCACACGAAGTGAAAACACGAAATAAACGAAGCGTGCGACGTGCCAGATGCTTTAGTGTCATTAAAGCATATTTCTCTTAAAATGGCTGTATAATACAAAATTTGAAAATTTTCATGCTACGATATCGAATGCCATTGTATTCAACAAGAACTGTGACACAACTAAAAAATTTCCGTTTTTAGATTCTGACGTCATTTTGTTGGAAATAAATACGTTGGATTTTCAAGAGGAAAAGTTTAATATAAGCGTAGTTAAAAAATTAGTCGATAAGTAGTGTGACATGTTACCACTTTTTTTTAGAGAATATGGGATATATAGTATTATAATATGACAAAATTTCAATCTCTACTGTAAAATTTACATTATATGAGGTCGTTCCTTTTGGTGGGTTGCAATACATTACTTATTTGTACATGTATACACATACGATGCTTATGTGGAAGTTCCATTAATATATTTTTATAGCGCTATTATATAAGAATGCAAATATAAAAATTAAATTATTACGATATTCTTTCTCATAAACAAAATAAAAAATGACCGAAGACTCAGAGCTCAAATACGCAAGCAAAAACTTGTGTTTGTTTTAAACTACATTAAAGAAAAATATAGATTCATTCAAATTTAAATACTTATGCAGTATATGTATTAAAATAGGGTTACAAAATTCCATCAATCATTCTAGGAGTGTAAATATTTGTTTCACTTATGATGAAAGAAAAGGTGAGAAAACTTTACTTTTGAAAATATTTTGTTTTTGTGCTGACAACCGGTTTTTTAGCTAGCATGAGTAAATTTAAATAAAACATGCTGTCTGTTTTCTATATTTATGTTCATATTATTTTTACGACTACTGATATCTTGAAAAGAAATGAAAGGTGGAAAAAAACTCACCGAGAGTTGGGTCGTAATCTCCTATGAATCGGCCTGTTATAAATCGAACCGTCAGAGCTGAAATTAAAAACTTTGGTAAAAAAGAAATAATGTTGAAAAAAGAACTTTTTGGCTAAAATGAAAACTAAAACATTTAGAACATTATATTTTATATACTGTAAATCTTGGAAATTGAAAATAGGCAAATTACCATATATTCCAACTGTGTGTGATTTCTTTTAATTAACATTTACTCTAAAAATATCTTCTTGCAATGTTGTGCATTCGACAGCCATAAGATTATAAATTGATGATGCTATTCAATTGTAATTGAGAAATTTAATAAAATGTTTATTTATATACTTTTTTTTATTAAATTACGCCTAAAGGCAAAGTTTTTACATTACATCATTTTTTGTTCACTGTACAATAAAAACGATGTCTTCACTAAATTGGAGCGTCCTGGAGCGAAGTCTTTAAATTCACAATCTCTTAATATTTCGAAGTTGTAAACTCTGATTTTTACATAAAATCATACAAAATCCCCAAATTTGGAGACTGCACGAATTAATTTGCAAAGTGTACGAATTTTCTTAAAATTCCAAATTTCAAATACACATAGTTTTAAAACTTTGTACACTTACAGTTAATCCAGACAAAATCAAAATACTTACATTGCCAGGAAAAATTGAAGTAATTGGTAAGTATATTTGCATGCCCAAGACTTCGGATGATGCTGAATACTTTTAAATGCATCGTGGTTTGGAGGTCACTCTAAACTAACTTTGACATGCAGTTATTAAAAAATAACAATTTAAAAAAATACCAAATATTACTTTTTTGACCATTTCTTTCAATAAATTCATATGTATAGTACGTTCACGCTCAATTGACGCTCGATAGCTTTACCAGACGGGTTATTCCATTACAGTTTAGGGAAGGCCGTCTTGGAGGAACTGGTTTTTCCCACATGAAAAACCAGTTTCGGCAAGATGCCCTTCCCTAAACTGCAATGGACTAACCTGTCTGCTAACGGTATCAGGCGTCAGGTCTGCACCAACGGACTTATACATGGATGCTACTCCGATGCAATTATCTTTTCGTCTAACACAATTTTCATCAAAAATTAAATTACTTTTATTAACGCCTAAGTTGTCAACTAGCTTACGACACTATCTCAATGTTTAGTAATTGTAATGTGACAATATTAGATTAGAACTGCACATCTACTTCTAAAAATGCATCCCACGTCATTTTTTTTATACTAGAAATGTCACAGAGCTAAAGCTGGAGTACTCCGCTCAGAGAGGAAAATTAATTGAAATTTTTTCAAAATGTGTCTTTTAAAATACGTTGATAAACTTCTTTTACTTTATTTCGTTTCAAATTATAATTCGATGAATAAAAAGTATGTGTATGATTTCCTTCACGTCAAAGGCCTGATTTTAGCTTTTAAGTAATTTATTTAAACTCTGCTGAATATGTCATAAACTTTGGGGATAAACTGTCAGAAAATTTGTTTCACTTCCTCAGCATTAACTTTAAAAATTTTGTGTAAGCTTAATACCCCCTTTTACATCTTCATAAAGATTTTCAATACATCTTTGTAATTTGTAAAATGTAGAAAAGTTCCGTATTGCGAGATAAATCTAATTTCAAACCGCCAAATAAAGACAAAAGAGTTTTTAATTTTCCAATGTTAATTCATATCATCATAGCAAACTAATTAACAACATGTTCATTAAAATTCGTTCAATAATTAATTCAACAAAATTTTTAAAGTCTATGCTTTATGTTCAAAATTTGCCAAATTTCACTTAACTTTTTCACCTTTTCATTCGAATCATTATACTGCTATTCAAGTGAAGCAAAGTTAAATATTAAATTCTAACATTAGATTATAAATGCATTTTTCAATGTCAGCCTAATGAAGGTAATATTGTTTATTTTCTGCGAAATAATTTAGATAATTTTTTTTTTCTTAGTGCACAGCAATGTCGTATTTTTCGTCACGAAGTCACTTAACTTTATAGAAATTAATAAGTTTTTTTGACTGGAACTTCATTAATATTATTATGTAAATTTTCTTAACTTTGAAATTTAACTGTCGAATAATTCTACAGTTTCGAAACATCGCCTTTACTTGTCATATTATTACTACTTGTCAGATTTACTGGCCATCAATATTACTTGAAAATGATTATTTAAAAATTTAATTCTTGAGATACCAATTTTTATTTTGTAATTTTTATATTGTTGTCGGTGTAAAAAAAAATATAAATGATGTGCACTGTAACCAACCTCTGAAAATGACGTTGAAAAGAAATTCGTTTTATTTAAATTTGGCTGCATTTTCGGATTTTCAGAACCTTTTCTTCTGCTTGTTTGTCTAAGTTACTGTAGCACGCAATTCTTTAAACACAGACATTTAGTCATTTTATTAGAGCAGTCAATATATTATAATAGTCAATAATTTGATAAGTTAGAAAATACAAACAATTGAGTTATTAGATATGTATATATATATATCATGGATTTCCAAATTGCTTATACTGTTATTTTTCATTTATACGTTTCTGAATGTCTGTATATTGAAAAGTAAATTTCACGATGTTATTAGAGCTATTATACGAAAAAAATAAGTCCCATTACAATCATTCATTCATAGGTTCATTTACGGGAAGTAGGTGGGTGTAACTTACTTTTTGTAACCCTAAGAATTTCTGCCATTCTTAGCTAACATTGTCAATTAAAATACGAACATGTTGTTTACTAATCGACAGAAAATTTCATTTTATTTTAAAAATAAATTAGGCTTTCAGAATTTGAGATTTACCAAATCCGTAAATACGAGAATTCGACCCTTCTTCCTATATACCGTAAGATAAAAACCCTTAAATTTAGGTTATATTTTATTTATATTTTTTCATTTACAATAAATGGTTTACTAAGATAAATAAATTATTTTATTGCCTTGCTTTCGTTTTTTCTTACCATTCAAATACAATTTACACGTGGACGAGTGAATAAAATATATATTTGTTTTTAATATATAAGTTTGTAATGCATCAAAGCTTCAATGCTGTCGCGCAAAAGAAAATTGACTTACTATCGATTAGGCATCAGTCATACGACCGAGTAATCGAAAAAGGAATTTGTCACAAAAAGGCACTTACGATATGCCGTTACGTGACGGATACTCATTTATTTTTACAATGAAACAATGAGGTAAAGATACCGTCAATCTAAGCGCAAACTTTCCCAGCACATCGTCGATACTTGGACAGCAAAATAAAGCATAAATGGCGAAATAAATATAAGAAGCTGACGACACGAATCTACTTTCTTTCAACTTATTTCTGCTTGGTTTCTTATTATAGTTCTTCATATCTGACGTAAGTGCAACCATAAACACTGGAAGCAGTGCTTAACTAAGAAATGTTTCTCTTTACAACGTTCACGTATTTACTGGACCTCTACATAATGCTCGCATGAAATGTTTCAGCTATAAAAACATATTTATTTACGGGCAATTTCAGCAGATTTGTCATGAGTAAAGTATGACGTTTTAATTATCTAGTATAAAACGTAGAACTGCTGCTTGTGTTACATTAATTTAATGTTTGGTTAAGAAAACTAGTCAAAAAATTGTTACTGTGTTTCGCTAAATAAAACATTCGAATTTTCTTCCGCATTGAATTTTTTAACATGAAAATTCAACACCTGTACTAATAAATGAAACTTAAAGATAATTTATTAGTTGAAATATGCGTATCTTATTTGACGAGCATTTCATTATTTATAGATACGAGAATCACGTTTTACAGAGCTTTTGTCGAATAATTTGAAACTACGTCATTGACTATAATCTCTGAAAACGATAGTACTGTATAAATATTTAAACTTATTGGATTTGTTGTCGAATTTAGATGGTGTGACCAGCGGCGTGGCGTGGATTGCCAGCTCCGGGGGCTATCGCCCCGGTGGCATCGCCCACGCCATGACACTGGGGGTGACATTATATGCTTAACCTTTATGCCACTGAGAGAATATACATTTTTTTTTTTTATGAGAATATTCAGTGAAACCACATATTAGAATGTTATTCACTAAAAAATAAAAAAAAAAACATTATGGAAAAAGTTATAAACTTTCCGGTAAAAAATTATTGTATGAAGAAAGTAGCTGTCGTAAATTTAAAGATTTTACCGGTTAGCTGATCATAAGTCTCACTCTTATCTACAATAAAACCTTATCATTCTCTAGCTTTATCAATATAGAAAATGAACTTAAGTTATATCAGCTAATTCCCTTAGTACCTAGGAACAGTTAAGTTTAAACTGAACAGCCTAGAAAATTTACTATATATTATTATTATTTTTTTACTTTATTCAGCATTATTTATTTTTCCAAATCATGTTGGACATCCTACTTCTACTTTTGTCATTTTAGCAGTGTCTAATTTTTCTATATAATAATAATTCTAAATATCTCTGGTACCTTAATACAGTAAGTTTTAATTTATACTTTATCAATAGCAAACATTCTCGGTAATAGTTCCTTTCTAACATAGCTTTTAGCTTTTAAATTATATAATGCATATGATTTATGTGCAGTTAGTTTATTAGTAAATGAATATTTTATTAAATTTTACAAAGTCAAAATCCGCGTTGTTTATGGAGCAATAACACAAGAACACAATAGTCTGGTTACATTATTTATACTAGAATATTACTATAGAGACTTCAGAAATCAACTACATAACGGTAACTGACCAAATAGTGTGAGAAGGTAAAACTGATCGATGGCTATAAATACAGGGTCATTCAAATTAAACGCTCCCTGTTTAAAGGGGTGTATAGGAAGAAATAATGGACGGATTTATATGCAATTTTACACAGAAATGTTTCTCGATATGCGCTCGCGAGTTATGTAAAAAAAAGTAATATACGTTTCACGGTTACGGTTATAGTTACTGAATTTTGAAATTTTTAAACAGCAACACCCAAATTTTAAGGGTTTTATAACAGGCATTATAACATTATAACAGGCACCATCAGAAACCGTAAATACCGTTGGAATTTTATTTTTAGACCTAAGACTGACAAAGTTATGTATATTTATATAGAATTGTGTAAAAGATAAATTGAGAGAAGGAAGAAGTGCCGTTAACAAGGAACATCTTTTAAAAGCTTCGAGAAATCGATGTAACTTCAATGCTGGGGCATCAACAAGTGTCAGCGTGCGAACTGTTCAACGAACCATCATTGATATGGGCTTTCAGAGCCAAAGGCCCACTTGTGTACCATTGTTGACTGCACGGCACAAAGCTTTACGCCTCGTCTGGGTCCGCCAACACCGCCATTGGACTGTTGATGACTGGAAACACGTTGCCTGGTCTGACGAGTCTCGTTTCCAATTGCATCAGGCGGATGGACGTGTATGGGTATGGAGACAACCTCATGAATACAAGAGAAAACCAGTTCTTAGAACTCGCGCCTCTCTTGACATTCGACACTTTTGACGAGAACGCGCTCCTGGCTAGTCCCTACACGCGCGCCCGACAGTCGAGATAGAAATTACTGCGTCTCGGCTTAGCTGCTAGCCGGGCCGAGGTAAGCGTCCGTCGATTGATCTTCCTAGAGCCGTAAAGTAACGACCGATCTTGTGAACAACGTCTGCATAACTTTCATGTTTTAAACCAGCCAATAAAATCTTGTTAAGTTTTTAACCTGTGTGCCGTTTCTGTATTCGTGTATGGAGTCCATGGATGTAGCGACCTACACATAATCAGCGGTAGTAACCTCGTCACTCCAATGGTAACTAATATTCACTGTGACAAAAGGTAACCAAGAACCAAGCCGCTGAAGAACGTCCGCAAATATCATTTGATGAATGACTCTCGATACTCATATTAGATACCGCCATCGAGACTGCAACGCATTGAAAGATAAAACTGCAGTGGACCAAAAAAAAAACAAAAAAAAAAACCCGCAACTGTACAGCACAGGATTGGAAATATGCGCAATCAGGTGAGACGTTAAGTCCCAATTTCAATCTTCCAACGAAAAAGTGCTCACAAAGCTTAGATCATATCAGAATTTAAAAATTAGGGCAATGTACAAAGATGTCGATGATATAATGCTTTGGGGTACATTCATGTGAGTTATCTTGGGTGTTTCAAAATGTCCTAAGATAGCCATCATCAGAAAAAGTCATATTGACATTCACGCTAATTATTTACACTCATTTATGACTCCTTTATCAATAGCATAATAGCGTCTTTCAGCACGAAACAACGGATGGGGAAGAATTCTGTTCCAGTTTGAAATACGTGGTTTCATTTAAAAAAACGTTGTTTAGCTTTAAGATTCAAAATATTAAACAACAATATTAATTAACTTTTTTTCGGCGGAGTGATACCGGTGCCGATATTATGGCGTGGTTAGATAGTGACGGCATCGCTACGCTAAAAAAACGTTGATTAAAATTGTTGTTTAATTTAATCTGCGTAGTGTTCGATTTATATAAATTCAAAATATTATGTCATACTTCTTTATTTAATGGCCTAAGTACAAAAACAGCAAGCTGTTAATTTAACATTTCTTCCGTATTTTACCAAAAATATAATATTACTAGATTTTAAAAATAAAATTCAATAAACGAAGTAACCGAATATTAAAAACTGAAATTATTTGACGTCATATTGATATAAACAATCGTTTGGAATCGGTATTCTTCGCATGCTCAGAAAAATGACGTATGATTAGAAATCTGGCATTGATCGATGCTCTCGGAAGTGAATTCAATAAGGAACACGACTTCGAAAAATTCGAGGCTTTTATTAATATATTAGAAAATCTGCGCTAAGAATGTTGTAATAATAAATTAATGTTTTTAATATAAAACAATGCAATAAATTGTTATTACGAAGCTAAAAGCTTTTGTTACGCGGTATTTCGATATAACAATGTATTACAATTCATAATTTAAAGCTTTTTTCAAAAACGTTATTAAACTACACTGAGGAGCATTAAAAGTTCAACGCGAATAAATGCCATAGACGACGAAGTCATATATGTTGAATACATAGCTAAATACTATTAGGGTAAAAAGAAATACACCTACAACTCGGTTAGACTTGTGGATGTAAATTAATCAGCATTTTGTCTAGACACCACAGGTAGTAATAACCGCTGCTATATGGTTCAGTATTAAGAGGATGAGACGTCGGATGTTTATATGGGGAATGTTCGTTGATATAATTTTGTCGTAGCTGCTGGTTGTGTTTAATGTATTAGTTGTCGTGAAATCATAGACAAGACGTTTTCAGTGGAGGACAGATCCGACTAATGTGCAGGTTAAATAAGAAGGTTAACATAGTACCAATTAGGTGATGTATGTGGTCGTGCATTATCTTGTTGATAAATGGCAACAAAGAGATTTCAAAAATAAGGTATGACACGGTTTGTGGCTGCGGAGACCCATATCCAAGAGCGTAAGCTGAACTGTATGTTCGGACATGCTTGCATCTTTATTGCGATCAAAATTATGTACAATATTAGCTACAATAGTTCTGCTGTCTCTACAGACAAGGCAAGATAGTCTGAGTTAACCTCTGGCAAAAATAAGACGTGGCTAGCCTTCGTCTTGACGACAGCTTAAAGCGTCACATCTGTTTCGAACAATCTTTGATAGGTACTAACAAAAATATAACGTGAACAAGCTACCATCGTCACAGTTTATATGCTTTTTTTTCCATAGCCATCCGGCCTTTGCAAAGTTAAATAAAGTCTTTGCTTTTCCTACGTTGACGCGAAACCAAATATTGACTGAGAAAGATCCGACCTAGGCACATAGTGACTCTAAGAGTCTGCCGCTAATCTGCATGTCGTTGAGGCGGTTTTCATGCTTTGGCCACCACGTGGGCCCTTAGTAATGAAATGTTTCTGTATGGAAATTAACCTAAGCTAAAAGAATTCCACGCTCTCCGACGTTCCAAGCAAAAACCGGGTAAAATTCAAACGAATAAAATTTATGAAAAAGAGAAAACAAATTAAAAGGACTTACATTGGGATGGGGACGGACTTACGTGATACAGCAAAGGAAGATGGGAATACACTATTCAAAAAGGCCTACTCTGGTTCTTGCTTGAATGTCGGGGCATGAAATTCTTTTAGCTTAGGCTAATTTCCATACAGAAATATTTCATTGCTCAGGGTAAACGTTGTAGGAGCCTCCCTTGTAAAAGTTCCTACACGTGTGGTGTCCTATTTCCATTTCCCAGATATCACAAAAACGTCCTGCGCGGACATCCCTAACTTCCCCAGGAGATTCAACATACACTGTGGGACGTCATGCGGTGATCCATGTGCATGCGTGAAGTACGTCCTTTGAGGGTCCTGAGGATGTCCGCGGAGAACATATTTCGGAGGATTTTAGGACAAAAACTGGAATTCCTTTTAGCATGTTTTAAGACTTGTTACTGCGGATTTTAGGACGAAATTTGGATTATTTAAGGATATTATTTTGATATGTATAGGATGTGTTACGGCAGTTTTTAGGATGAAATTTTGGTTTACTATTAGGACTGTTTAAAGACATGTTTTGGATATTTATAGGACAATAGTTCAATTTCCTTTTAGGACGTTTAAGAGACTTTATATCGATATTTTTAGGACATGTTACGGCGGTATTTAGAGCAAAAGTTGGATTTAATTTTATAATGGTTTTGGGACATAATTTAGATCTTTTCAGAACGTGTATCGGTGGTTTTTACGACAAAAGTTGGATTTCCTTCTGGAATGTTTTAAGGTCATTATTTCACATTTTCAGGACGTGTTACGGCTGTTCCTAGGACAAAAGGATTTCCTTCAACGATGTTTTCTTCGGTGTTTGTTAAAGTAGTTTTCGGGACAAAATTGGATTTTCTTTTAGGATGTGCTTTAGGGATATTATTTGGAACTTTAATGGCTGTGCATGGTACAAAAATAGCATTAACGCTAATTATTATCTTTGACATATAGGATTCTTCAGATCATGTTTCACCTAAATATGTGTAAAACTATATATATCATCATCATCATCATCATATTCAACCATTATCTATCCACTGCTGGATGAAGGTCTCTCCAAATGCTTTCCACACAAGTCTATCCTGGGCCATTCGTTTCCACGTCACCCCAACCTCTTTTCTTATTTCATCCACCCATCTAGTTTGAGGACGTTTTGTGTCTTCGATGGTCTTTTTGGAATCCAGTTCAATTTATGTTGTCCATCGTTGACGTTCTTCGCATATGCCCAGCCCATCGCCATTTCAGCAATTTTACTGTAAATACCGATAAATCCTCTTACTCTAGTTTGCTCTCTCACCCAAGTGTTTCTTTTTCGATCTCTCCTAGTTATTCCAAGCATGCACCTCTCCATGCTCCTTTGCGTTGTCTGTAACTTTCGTATTGCTCCAACTGTTAGACTCCATGTCTCTGATCCATAAGAGAGGACTGGCAATACACACTGGTTGAAGACTTTTCTTTTTAGACATAAAGGCAATTTCCCCTTCAGGATAAAACTGTTTCTTCCAAATGCACTCCAGCCAAGTTTAATACGTCTGTTGAGTTCTTTCATAATGTTGCCATCCATTGAAATCAGCTGGCCAAGGTAAATATATGAATCAGCAATTTCTAGCTCAGTGTTGTCAACTTGTATTTTTGTTTCCTCTACAAAATTATTGAACATGATCTTAGTTTTTTGTAGGTTCATCTTGAGTCCAACTTCTTCACTTCTAGTTGAGAGCTCTTGTACCATGTCTTGGAGTTCCAATGGGTCCGTTGAAAAAATAACAATGTCATCAGCAAACCGCAGATGATTTAAATATTCACCATTTATTTTTATTCCCTTGTTATTCCAATTTATCAGCTGAAAAATCATCTGTAAAGCAGAAGTAAAAAGTTTTGGAGAAATGGTATCTCCCTGCCTCACCCCTTTGCCAAGTTTGATAGTTTTGGTATCTTTATGTAACCGAAATTTTGCACTTGCATTTTTATACACACGTTTCACCATGTCAATGTACACATCCTCAATGTCTGTTGATCTTAAAGAGTTGATGACTGCTGATGTTTTTATAGAGTCAAAGGCCTTCTCATAGTCAATAAATGCAACACACAATGGAAGTTCATATTCATGTGTTCTTTCAATTAATTCTCTTAATACTTGAATATGGTCCACTGTACTGAATCCACTTCGAAATCCAGCTTGTTCTCTTGGTTGAGCTGCATCTAATTTTTTCTGCAGGCGATGTGTTAGAACTTTTGTGAAGATTTTATAAATAGCAGGTAACAAGCTAATTGGTCGGTAATTTTTCAAATCCTCTTTATCACCTTTTTTATGCAAAAGAATTACTGTTGCAGAATCCCATTGGTTTGGTATGTTACCGCTGTTAAGACATTTGGTAAAGAATTTTGCAAGTATGTCTTCTACATATTCTCCAGCTTCTTTTAGGATATCTAATGTAATACCATCATCACCAGGGGCTCTTCCTTTCTTCATATTTTTTATTGCAAATGAAACTTCTTCTTTTAAGATTTTAGGAGCTGTTCCTTCGACTATTTCAATGTCTTCGTTTAATTCACTGTTACTTTCGTATAGATTTTTGTAGAATTCTTCAACTCTTCTAAGTATTTCTTCCCTATTTCTTGTTACGGTGCCATCCTCTCCTTTTAATGCAATGATGTGTTTCTTCCCAACAGATAAACTTCCTTTAACAACCCTAAGGCTCTTGTTATTTTCAATGGCTTTCCTTACTAGCTCACAGTTGAATTTTCTTATGTCTTCTTTCATGCTTTTGCGCAGAGTTTTACAAAGTTCTATGTACTCAATCCTGGAACTGGTATTTCGATTGTCCACCTTCATATCTCTTCGCCTTTTCATGAGCTGTTTCGTCTTCTCAGATAATTTTCTATTGTGCTTTT
>QLNU02015360.1:302608742-302621579 GCA_006491805.2 Dysdera silvatica | reverse complement strand
GATTTATATTTACATTATCTACTATTTCCTATTTATATATATATATATATATACACAGTTACGACTTGTGTGTATGCATAAACAATTTACCAAAAACTCGTTTCTTGCGATTTCTGAGCTAATAGGTGCTAGGAACTGATAGTTCCTTCCTTAGCTAGAGATTGCTAATTTCGGGCTTGTCCGCAACCTGAAGGCTGCAGAAAGAGCAATCTATGCGATGCTCGGAAATTGAGAAATAGTTCATTGATGTTTACTTTAACACTAGCTTTACCGCTTTATTTACCGTGAAATGGACACTTTTGGCAGTTTCACATCCAGTCGCTAAAATTATCTTCACCTGAGGATCAAACAACACGTATATTCAAATTTCTGTACTTTCAACGCAAAAAAGTGTTATAAAACAAAGGGACAAATACATTTAATGTAGTTTTGTTTTTGAACAGATTCGTAGAAGATAAGCAATCAATATTGAAGTGAATCGTAACTGCTTTCTTTTCAAATTTCAAGAATTCATCTATGCATTTTATTTTGATCATTAATGTTTCTGAACGCTAACTCTAATTTATTATAATTATTTATTTAAAGATTACATATTCTTTTTAAGGAGACTTTCATTCAAGTATTTAGCTTGAAATTTCATAGGTGAAAATTTTAAACGGATGCCCTAGAAAAAACGGCTTACGGTTAGTTGCATTTAAGAAACCAAAAATATCACGCTATTGCCAATAAAAATGTGAATTAACCAAATTCTCTCAAAAACGCCCTTCTCAAAAATGGCCATTTCCGTTTAACGATAGTATTTTGTGATCCCGGAAAATTCTTCATAGAATTACATACATTCAAATTAACGCCTTTTATGATTAATGACGTTTTTTCTTCGTCCCTTAATAGTGGTTAATGGGAAAATTTACTGTATTTGGATTATATATACAGTTCAAGCTAATTTTTATGCTAAGCATGCCCTCTACATTTTGCTTAGTAAAAATAATTATTACCAAGTTGAATGATAATTAAAGAATAGCGGTTACGTAAAGCGCAGTTGTAAACAAAATTCAATTTTGAAGAAAAATACATACCTTGATTCTAAAAATGAAAATACTTTAATAAATAGATACAAAAGAAAAAATGTAACAATGGAGATACCTAAGTGCTTTATTATTTCTATTATATTGAACCATATAAATAATATACCATGTATATACTCTGCTATTCAATCTGAGCCCTTTTGAAGAAAAATTGATCTAGATGTAGAAGAAAATTTCGTTTTCTTCAAAGAGATATCCGAATTGTGAAAACATATCCTTAATGCTTTTGGTAAGACATAAAGGTCGGGCGAAGAACTTTTAAAGGATAAAGGCAGTGTTTGACTGGATTATTTTTTGTGAGTATTTTACTCTAGACTCGTATTTTTTGCTTCATTCATATTTATAGTCTCTTTGCGTGAGCATAAAGATACGCCATGCCCTCTGGTTATGAATGGCTTTTCTAACGCTCTGTTTGCGTTTCACTTTAACTCATAAAAGTTGGAAAAATTGTAGTTGAAGACCTTGGGCTGAAAACTATAAAAGTATTTACCCAAATTTACTTACAGGTTAATACAAATGTGTAAACACTGAGTTATTAAGGAATTAGAAATTCCATAAAAGCATTTTTAAAATATGAGCACAATTTCTGAAGATAACAAAAGCGATTTTACGGTAAATTTAAAAAACCCGAAATTTTGTTATCGCAGTCGTCCATTTCTTTTATTGGTTATGATATACATTTTTGTGGTTTTTGATTTGGAAACAAACGTGAATACTGAACTTCAATGTCATTGAATCATTCTCTTATAAATCTCCGCTTTAAAAAAGCTTGAAATCTAAATTTTCGTGGAAAAAAATATATGATCGAATAGATTTCGAAGTAAATTTACTGTCACTGATCATAAATGCATCTCTTTTCAATAAACTTCACCCATCTGTCTGCCGGTGAAGAATTGAAGTTTGGATTTCCACATATTTTCCTAGGATTTCTCGATAGCTTCAACGAGCTTCCTTTGTTTGGTGTTCTCGAAAGTCCTTGAAAACTGACTTGATTAAAATACCCCAAAGATTTTTCGCCAAATTCAGATTTGGATTGCATGAAAGCCATTCAAGGATGTCAATGTTGTTTGCTTGGAATGGTGATTTTCTTGACTGAGAATTGTGAGTACAATCAAACCTCGTTAACGAGGATTGCTTTTAACACGAACTTTTCCCTGAATCCCCGTCAAATTTATGAATAACTTATTAATAAGATTTCATCCTTTCCTGATAAAGCGAACTACTTTTAACACGAAATTTTTTTTGTCACCGTGATTGTTCGCCTTAACGAGGTTTGATTGTATATAAAAATAAATAAAATTCATAGAATTGGAAAATATTGCGGTATGTACAACATATTGAATATGGAGGTCTACAATAAGGAGCTTATTTTGAAGAAATTTTCAAAAAATACAGATACAAATTTTTCACATTTCGCGAAACGTTATTATTTTGTGACATTTCAAGTGCTTTTAAAAACAACACAGCAAATCTATAAATACACAATGTTTTTAAAATATCCGTTTTAATGCGAATGTTTTTTATGAGCTCAACAGAAATTGTATTTTCAAGATACCCAATATTCTCTTTAAACTATTATAGATAAAAAATATTCTAACTTTAATTCGAAAATCGTGGGAAGTTCGTGTATTCAGTTCCGCCATAGCAAAAGTAATTAGATTGCGATTAATTTTTATGAATTGTTGTCACTGTTAAAAATAATAGTTCAAGGTTGAACCAAAATATGGTGATTTGCCAGCTTCATCCATTATTAAGAACTACGTTTCACCACATTTTGGCTCCAGCTATGTTACCAATACTTGGATGAACGTTGAACCAATATATGGATATACTTTCAATAACGAATAAGGCAACATTGAACCAAATATATGGTTCCAGCTTGAACCAAATATGATCAAAAGTATCCAGACACTATATAGCAATATAAAAACCTGTCTTTCACATGTTACTTATCAGGGGCGTATCGAAGAGTTCCAGAGCCCCCATTACTTATCTCGGCTGCTATTGAAGCCACATCTACCCCATTTCATATACAGAGAGTACACATAATTTTTATTAATTACGAAAAGGTAGCAACCAAGTGAAATTGCAAAGGTTTTGTATTATGCCTAATATAAGCGTGTTAGCTATTAGTGAGATAAAACATCAACAAGTCATAGACATAGAAATTATCACATATATCATTGTAATTTATCAAAAATAAAGGATATAAATATTGTAAAGTGATAAATTGTAATAATCGTCGCTTGCCGGATCATTAAAAAGATCTTGGAACGTAAAAAAAACCTGGTGAATATCAGTAAAGAATCGCAACGGATAAAGCTGTTTGCCACACGTGACTTCTCTCGCCTCAAGTGATTGGCTAGGAGGTGGAACGAAAATGTGGTTCGGTGTTTAACCATCTTTTAAAAAATACCATACTTTCACCAATAAGTGGTACTTTTGAATTTTCAAGTGTACCAAATTTTGGTGAAATTCCGGCATTTTCACCATATTTTGGCAAAAACTAATGCGGAAATTTTTAACAGTGTATACATAAATATAATCAAAGCGACTATTCAATACTTTTGAAATGCATTTACTAGGAAACCACCTGAAGTGTAAGTTCTCGATCTGGTCGAGAGTGGTGTCGATGGAAAGTTCTTATCATGAGAAACATAAAATCAAATGGAAGTACCCTCTCGAATACAACCAGTTAGGGTATACTGGCGGATTTTTTTTTATATGCAGAAAGAATACATCCAGCACTGCAACGTTCCACAATAAACAAATATTTATTCAACATTATTTTAGTGTATCAGGTTCCCCAGGTGTATTTTAGTTTATCGGGTGCTCCAGATCTAGAAAAAGCATGAAACAATTAGCTGGAGAGTACTTTAAAAAGATCAAGGAGTTTATTGGCGATAGCACGACTCTCCTGACGCTGGGCTCGTGGTCTGGATAAACAGACACAAAATTTAGCAGGCAAAAAATGGAAATAATATCAAGACCGTGGTTATTACTCTGGGCCTGACGAAGTATCTCTAGCTATTAGATGTGTACTTCTTCCAGGATTATAAGCATTTGGTAAAAATCAATTATTGAGTACTCGAAGACTCATCGTACAGATGTGGATATTATCAAGAGGGAGGTCATAGTAAAACGACATCACTTGGTTTACAACTAGTTATCTCCCCCCCCTATCACACACACCTTGACGACTTTCCCCGATGTAAGCACCAGGAAACTTTGATTAAAATACAAACCCCTTCTACTTTTCATTGATACATAGTCACATAATTTATGGAAATAGTGTGTGGAGTAGGGTAAACAAGGTTAATCTAAAAAAATTACAATCAATAATTGATAGATTATTAAAAAGAATAGGATATAAAACTAACAGAAATTATAAAACAAATAAAAATAGAAAATAATATAATGAATATAGAAGTAAACACATACAAAATATGAATAATGATATATTTAAAAATTACAACAGGTAAATATGGAAGCATTGAAGTATTGCGTAAGCAATATTTTGGCTATTTTATAAACCCCTCTCCATCCCCATGGTAAGCAAAAATTAACATTGGCTAACATAGGAAAATAAGCACAACAGCAACCCTCCCCTAAGATGCTTACGTAATACTTAAAATATCCCTATGACGAAATAATAAATATATACAAAAATTCAAATATAAGAAATACAAGATCAGGTAACACTTTAAAAACGGAAAAAATAAGAACAAATGTGGGGAAAATATATAAATTATTATGGAATTGATAAATGGATTAAATTACCAGACCATATAAAAAATCGTTTAAGAGAAAGAGTTTAAAAGGAAATTAAAAATTTATTTAATAGAAAATCAAAAGTAAAATGGTCAGGCTGATCAAAAGGGATCTAGAGTAATTTCATTTTGTTTTGCTATTCTTCCTCCGTACACATAAATATAATTTTAGCATGGAAATAAAAATTGTATTGTATTTTGTATATCTTCGGGTCAGTTAAACAGGTTTGTTTTAATCTGACCAAATACGTTTGCGTTGACTGCACAACACTACAACACTATCCTTACTTGAGTGTGCTTGGTGTTGGAAATGCTTTTGCTTCGAACGTTTCCATTCAAAAACACACTACCATGGTTAAAATATAGTTTCAGCTATTTCAGGAAGCTAGCAGCACACTAACCATCCTAAGGGCAAGATTACATGTTTGCCATTTTTCCTTTGAACTTACAAAAATATTCATTTATTTGTAGTGCTGGATGGATTCTTTCTGCACATACTCTCGACCAAACCGAGGACTCACACCTCAGACTGCTTCCTGGTTAGATCAGAGTGAGTAAATCGACCTGAGGAATTCATGTTCCTTAACCCCACTGAGGTTGGCTGTATTGGATATCTTGGGAATACAAATTGATCAGAAATTAATTTCTGATCTATTATTTATTATTATTATCTGATTTATTATTATTATTTCTGGATTTATTATTATTATTTCTGATTTATTTATTATTATTTCTGATTTCTGATTTATTATTATTTCATTTCTGATTTATTATTATTATTTCTGATCTATCTATATACTATTAATATAGTATACTACCCCTTTCACTTTTTAGTAAATCAGTGATGATCCAAATCAGCGTTTCTCAACCTTTTCTGCTCGGGCCCCCCTTTTGATCGTCATTCACGACTGTGGCCCCCTGACGTATTTTTTAATTTTGATAAATATGATATTTTAAATCAATGTACTTTATCAACAGCACTTTATGTTTATTACACAACAAATATTTTTTTTATTTTAACAATAAAATATTTCATAATCAAATATTACAACGTTGTCCCTGAAGAGAACAACAAAGTTTTTTTATATCTAGATGCAGCTTTGTTAGAGACAATTGATAATCACCTCTCCTCACAATACCAAGACTGTTATTAATGAAGTAGTCAATAACTAATTATTAAATAATTTAATATCGGCTTGATGTTACTTCTTTTTCATACTAGCAATAATTTTATTTTATAAGTCAACTGCTCATGGCCCCTTCAAAATTTCGCCATGGCTCACGAGGGGGCCCATATGGCTCCCGTTGAAAGCCACTGCTCTAAATAACTTTCGCAAGTATATTATCTCATCTGACACACACACATATAAATCAACATTAATTATATTATATAAGATATAAAGTTGTTGCTTTTTATTTGTTAAATCAGCTATCGGAAAAATATATTGTATTTTCCTTATGAAGTTTAAGTTCGTAACAAACAAAAATAGATATTAATAATGATGTACGACAGTTTTAATGTAGGGGTGCCTCGAACATGAATATTATTTCAATGATTCCGCAAGGGTAAAAAGATTGAGAAACACTGGTCTAGGGGCTGAAAGATAAAAATGCATGCTAATATAAAAATAGAATACGATATGAAAATATATTCAGCAAGGGATTCAGATGTAAATGGACGTAGTGTGAGTGTCTGTTTTATCACATTTATAATGTTATATTTGCATTTGACATATGATACTGACATGCTAATTATTTGAAGATAAAAATGTGCCCGAAATCTCCAAGGATTAAATTCATTAACTGGCAGTATTAAAACTAAGTCACTACGGTACGATGATTACCGGGGAGGATTTACTTAAATTTCCGAAGTCTTTGTCTAATAGGAACTAGGCATGTGAGCAGTAAATTACTGACGTATACCTATTCTGCGTTGCGCTCGTTAACAAAGGTCTAATAGATGAAGTTTCCCGAGCTAATTGCATCTCTTCCAAGTTTCGAGATAATAATCTTTGATTTATGGGGAAATATAATGTAAGGATGCTTTTGAGAAGACAAAGAAAATTTGCGAACGTTTACCACCTTAAATATCATTCTAATACTCACTCAAGCTTGTAGAAATGTTCCAGAGATGAGAAGAACGTCTTGATATAGGACGTCTGCGAGTAAGTGCTATAGCGTTTGAGCGGTAGTAAGAGACGTCATTCTGTATTCAAAGTCGTTTATAGTTTTTCAAATTAATACATCGTTCTAGTGATATCAAAGGCTAGAATCGTATAACGTAATTTTCTTTTTTTTTTAATTAAATTTTCGCCAGTTTCTGAAAATAGCAGGTGTTATATCACCTGAACAGTGCCGCAAACATAGATTTTTTCTTCACCAGAGATAAATTAGACAAAATTGTCAGTTAGTATGTAACTGACGCATGATTTTTTTTTTCATGTTTTCCAATCAAAACGAAATAACAATGTTATGTTTTATGACATAACTACCATCATTTTGAAAAGCTGCCAACGGCTATGTCTTCACAATGACCCCAAAATACCCTTTAAACGCAATATCACTTATTTCCAGATATCCTGGTTCTTTTTTTTTTTTCTTTTTTTTTTTTCAGGTCAAAACTAACAGAGTATTTCTGGTATTATCTGATAAAAATGGGAGATGTGACCTATAATTTTGATCTATTGATATTCTTTTTTTAACTTTTTATTCAGGCAAGTGCCATACATCATGACATAGATGGATAGTAATAATTAGCCACGGAAATTCTAATATAGATATAAAATTTTTTCGAAAAGGTATCTCAAATTCGCCCTGGCAGGAAAAGAAAGGAGCCAAATTTAGGGTGACAAGAAAAGAAACTAGTGAATGCTATTTACTTAAGGATACTAAATATCAACTGCTGTAGATCAATAGCGTTCCATCTATTAAAGTTCATAAAAACCGTCTAAAGGCAATCTTTTAATTATTCCTGCTATATAATTGAAACTTAATGGTGAGCTTTAAATTATATTTAATCATTAGCATTTCGTATAATGTTTATTTTTGTGAAAAGATAAAATAAGTGTATGAACCTGCTCTCACAAGTATTTTCAATAATGATCTATTGTGGAAAATATAAATACAGTCGAACCTCGTTAAGACGAACACGCTTAAGACGAATTACTTTTAATACGAACCGTTTTCTGAAGTTCCGTCAAATTGTATAGGAATCCCCATGTTATTTTTTCCTTTAACACGAACATGGTTAAGACGAAATACCGTTTACCACGAACTGATAAACAATGGCCCTTGGAAATGTTCCTCCGCTTAACACGAACAAATCGCGTTTCATAAGATCAGAGCTTCTCATTGATGATTTCAACAGGCCATAGGTACGAGATTAAACATACAGTAGTGGCGACTTTTATATACACTTGCATAACAAACATTTCCTGTTAGCGTTTACATGCGATAACAACTGAAAAATATACCTCAATGAACAACATCATGACGCGCAATGTTTCAACGAACGTCCAAAAGGTTGAGGCCGTTAATGACATGATAAAACCTTTGTCGGATAGTGATTACTACTTTTCGGATACTGATGAAGATATTGACAGCTCTGTTAATGGCGCCAGTTCGAGTACTTTGTAAAAGGGGGGGGGGGTGGAAATGGCGCTATAAAAAATCATGACCTCTTTCAAACCTGTCAAACGTTTTAGTGAACGTATAAGATACCGAAATGCTACAAAAATAATTGATACTGCTTGACAATTAGTAATGAGCTAAAAAGTATCTTATTTTAAAATGTGACTGTAAAACTTTGGAAAGTAAATACATAGCAAAATCCCAAAAATAAAAAAATTTTAAACAAAGGCTGAGGCTATTACTCATATAAACCTGAGGATATGGGTATTGAAGAAATGCAGTAAATCCATCCAGTTAAAATTATATTTATTAATACTTTACATGGATAGGTTAATTCGTTAATACACGCCAATAAAATAAATCAATTGAAATACAAGGTTAAAAGAATTAAGTAGGCCTTTTTGGCGGAACTTTCGTGGTACGTGTGCGCACTTCGATGGTAAATTGAAGACTGTTTTGATTTTAGAATTCGTAAAACAATTACACACAATCTTACCAAATATTAAAAGTAAAATTGTAATTATACAATGTTTGAAAAATATGAAATAAAAGTAACAGATTTGGCATGGTGTCAATTTTAGAAATTGAACTTTTTAAGTTTATTTTCTTGCTTTTCTAAGTGGCAACAGTTAAGAAAGTCTTCAAAGTGAATATAGTGATTCTATTGTGGGAGTCTACAATCCTTTCATATGACATAGGTCCCGATTCAAGGTGCGACTGACACTTGAGACACATCCCTTGTTAGTTTTTGTCTTCGTCTAGCGAAAGCTTTATCTTAATATATGTATACGAAGTATACAGGGGGGTAAACACCCGACTTTCCTTTATCCAGGCACTTTTGCAATTTTGATTCAACATCATTGAAACCAATAAAAGCATTCTTATAAATATAATTTTCAAAATGAATATCATTTTTGCATTAGAATTTTCCTACAGTAAAATAAAGCACAGAAAAGAAGTTAATGCACAAAATATATATTGAAAAAAAAATTTAGAAAAAAGAAGAAAGGTGAAAGATTACGAAAAAAATAATACTATTCTTATAACAATATTAAATGCACATATCTTGAATCTTTTGTAAAAGGTAGATTACCTACATTACATTTTTGATCATAACGAATCCTACTATGCATTCGATAGATTAAATATTAACATACAACGAAAAAAAAAAAGGTTAATTTAAAAATAAGCTATTTTTGTCGTTTCTGAAAGTTAGTTTCTAATTTTAAAATTGAAGTGAAAAAAAAGCCTTGTTTTTTTGTAAATGAATATCTTTGTAATTTAAGTACAAATTTTTAAAAAATATTGTTTGAAGAAATAAATAAGTAGAAAGCTAAATAAATTTAGTTCCAAGAACGAAAAAATATATTGTTTATTTATTATATTAAACGTACTAAGTATAAAACTAATTTGAAATCAATTCTTCCGTCAAAATATGACTATAAAGTTTTCTGAAAATATCTCATTTGGACAGTAGTGTTTGTAACAGCATATATATATAGTTCGTTCACGAAAAGTAGTTAGAAATAACGGAAGCTGACGTCACAAACGGCCTAGCCGATTACAGCAGAGGGGAGGACGTCATTTCAGAACTGGTTTTTGGCGCAGACAAACGTTCGCTAAAAAACAGTTCTGAAATGACACCCTTCCCTCTGCTGTAATCGGCTAGGCCGTTTGTGACGTCAGCTCCCGTTATTTTCTAACGGTACCATCGGACTACTTTTCGTGAACGAACTATACCTACGATGTGTTTCATAACCGTTAAACTAAGTATTGAGAGCAAAATATACAGATAAAATGAGGGAATACAATCATAGTTGGTAAAATGTGTGATACGTATGTCAATATCTGTTGATGGTTATTATCACCTTATGAGAAATGTGATTTTTATACATATGAGAAGAAAAATTACTTCAAAATTGAAATGCTAAAGAACGCAATAGTGGCGGCTCAATACTTTGTATTGAGTTGAAGAAGGAATTGGAAAGAATGATGCAGAAAAGGAAAAAAACGGCTGAAGATCCTTGGAAGATATTAGGAACTAACCAAGAAATCTGCTAATGGTGCCGCTGGCTGCAGAATGAGTAACAAAAAGAAATCCTGGAAGACTGATTATATAATAAAACTCTGTGGAAAAAGAAATATCAAAACAAGTCTCCAAAAGCACAAGCAAGCAAACAAATTCAGAAGGAAGTAACAAAGGCTAAGGAAAAGGTTTTATATCCGTGTGTGTGTGTGTGTGTGTGTGTGTGTGTGTGTGTGTGTGTGTGTGTGTGAAGAAATAAAGTAGCTGCAATCTATTAAGCCACGATGCAAAAGAACTGGATAGCAAATCTGGGTAGAAAATAGAAGGAAAATACTCAACGAAGGTCAGTTGCATTAAAAATAAAATAGACAAAATAACAAGGGATCTTGATAAGATAAAAATAATCCAAGAAAAAAAATTTGGTTTATTGGTTTAAACAAGTATAGATAAACTTGGGACTTTCACTCATCCTTCATCCTGCCTTCACTTGACGAGGGGAGCCGTTGGCTTCTGAAACGTCGTATTTTGGAATCTTACACCAACTTCAAAATAACAATTATCATAGATTATCTTTGTGAAATTTCACATGGTCTTATCATTAGTATTTTTATAAGTAAAATTAAATATTTACATTATTACATGTATTAACAATACCTGATTTTCCAACACCAGCTTGTCCAACGACGAGAACTTTCAGTGGTTTTTTCATAGTCGAAGTCGTGGATTTTTGAAATGATTTCCGAAGAGAAAGAGCATGGGGTAATGGTGGTAGCTCTCCTCCCTCTCCCATTGATTCAGAATTCGAAAAGTGCATATCAACAGAATATCATATCTGAAACATATTAAAAATAGGAAAAAAGCATGATCAAAATAATATTTTACTAAAGCAAAAATAATTAAGGAAAAAGTGAAATAACGGAGGACGAAGAGCGTTGACTAACAAGTTAATGAGGAGTACACAGAGTGCTGGGCTATTTATACATTTGTATTATAGAACCGCTTTAATTGTATCATCGCTAATCATATATGAATGCATTATATATCTGTTTTTCTACTCACTCAATATACCATATATCGCATATACGACATATATATATATATATATATATATATATATATATAGCATATATTATTGCGGATGGGGATGATATAATAATAGCAGCGGTATATAATGTGGTATGTTTGGATATAGTACAGGGTGTTCCATAATTCTTATATTTAAAATGCTGTGACGAATGAAGCAAAAAGTTTCATATCACTATATAAAGAATCACTTCACATTTTTTATTAAGGAATTTGCTGGATGCCGGCACTTGTAAGATTTGGTAAAAGCGCAAATAGGTGGTCGCACAGAGGTTACAACTGTGGTTAGTGCCATAATCACAAGAAAATTACGGGGATTATATTATCCAACAAAATGAGGCTCCCCCATGTTTTCTTGGAGACGTGTGCAAATACCTTAATGCTGAGTTACCTCATCGTTAGATTGGATGCTCTTTGCATGCTGACAATTCTGCATGGTCAGAATTGTCATGATTTACCTTGCCCCCCCCACGCTCATCTGATTTGACCCCATGAGCTTTTTTATTAGGTTATGTCAAAGATCGTGTGTTCGTGTCCCTTTGCCAATATGTGATTTCACATTACAAGGAAGAATTACGAGGAAGGATCCCCACATGCAGTCTCTAACATTGATCGTAACGTGTTGAGACAAGTACGGAAGGAACTTGATTTTAGAATTAAAGTATGCCACGTCACCAAGGGTGCACATATTGAGCACCTTTGAAAATTGCACCGAACTTGAAGTAATTCTTTATGTAATGATATGAAACTCTTTGCTGTTTTCATCATAATGTCAAAAAGATAATAACTATGTCATAAAGTCATCAACTGTAACCTTCATAAACCTCGGATGGAATTACAAAACACCATGTACAATGTGGTATGTAATATGGCATGTATAAATGTAATATAACGTACCACAGAAAAAGTGAGGTACATTTAAAACAAATATTATCATTAAAATTTGAAAGCAGATCACTTTTAGAAAAGCATTTTTTTATAAAAATTAATCCACAATTAATTGAGAATATTAATCTTTATAGTTCAGGTTCTTTTCGTCTGAAACAATTTTTTCAGCAACATTGATATAGCATTATGTTGGCTTTAACGAAAAAAACAAAAGCTTTACGAGTTACTCGTCATTACCGTTATAAATTGCACGATCATATTACCGTCCTCCGATTAT
Source organism: Dysdera silvatica (assembly GCA_006491805.2). Classification (NCBI taxonomy): domain Eukaryota; kingdom Metazoa; phylum Arthropoda; class Arachnida; order Araneae; family Dysderidae; genus Dysdera; species Dysdera silvatica. Next base: position 302,608,820 of record QLNU02015360.1, on the reverse strand, counting down.
AAAAATGATCGTTTCTCTTTCGGGGTTAATTTCTTTACCAGTAAATTTTGCTATTCCTTATAATTGTTTAAAAGGAAC
>QLNU02015360.1:302584702-302608642 GCA_006491805.2 Dysdera silvatica | reverse complement strand
GTTCTTAGCGATTTTCAAGCCCTTGTGAAAATTACAAACCAGAAAATGCATAAATTTTGCTATTATTTAAGTACATGCATAATTTGTGCGATTATATTATAACTATATGCATAATTTATGCAGTTTTATAAATACATGCGTAATTATGAAAGCATACATAAAAAACTCAGATATTTATGCAAGCACATATCGATTTTAATTTCATATCACACTGCATAAAAAAATATTTTTAATATATTTTTTTTATTGAGAATACCGTTTAAAGTTCGTCATAGATTGCAAATTTCTATTTTAAATTGGTTGCATTCAATGCAAATTTCTCCAAGATAGTAGTCAATAAAATTAACTTTTATGGCGTTGCATGCACCAGCTTAATAATCCAGTTTAAGCAAATATATTTAGGTATAAAGTTAGAACTCTCTGAACGAGCACCTCCTTTAAGCACCCACTTACACAAACGACCGTTTTATCGAAACGGGCTTCTTCTCCCCTATTCTTAGTGCTAAATTTACCTCCATTCCGCGACCATCGGAAACCGCCCTATCTCTAGAAGCAACAACACGATAGAAACCGAGGACAAAGGAATTTCATTTGATTTGCATCTGCTGACCTCGAATGGAAAAAACAATTTAGCGATGGCCCTCCCCTAGCAGCTTTCATCATTATGAAAATTTAAATTTAATCTTAATTTAAGTTTTGGAATCCCTATTCCTTACTTTTTTTCCAAATTTTCACTCCATGCTCTCATGGACCCCGTCAAAAAAGCGAATCGATTAATGGAAACTGTAATAGGCATCTGTTTAATCAATAACTGCATTACTTACTATATTGAAGGACGCAAAGTGCCAGGGAATAAATTTATATACACTGGTAAAATAGGAAATAAAATAGATCTCCCAAGTTTCGGATACGTCAGCAGCTGTCCTTGATCAAGAGTAATGCTTTACTTATATTCTGAGCTACAGACTTGTTTAGACCAAAAAATATTAATTTCAAAACAACCTTTTACTGCCGATATAATTATTGAAGATATTGTATAAAAATATTAAAGACAGGATATAATTATTGAAGAAATGATAAAAAAGATATTAAAGAAAAAATATAATTATTGAAGAAAGTAAAGCTGTACATGTTTAATTTAATGCAATATTTCGCCAAAAGGTAAATTAATTCGAATACATAGTTAAAGAAATTTAAAACTCCTTTTTGGCGGAGCCTTCGAGACTGACGTGTGCACACTTCAATGGTAAACGGAAGACTGATTTGATTTTAGAATTCGGAAAACAATTGCACGTACTGTTGCCAAATATAAAAAGTGAAGTTATAATTAAAGCACATTTTTTTTTCACCTGGTACGGAAATTAAATTTCATACATTTGGAAAACATAATGTAAAAGGAAACAATTTGGCATTTTGCCAATTTTAGAAATTAAAATTACTAAATTTTCTCTCCTTGCGTTTGGCCCTGCGGTGGCGCAGTGTGGTAACGCGTTCTCCTATTGCGCGGCTAATCCGGGTTCGACTCCCAGCAGTGCAAAAAGAACGCTTACTCAGAGATCTCATAAAGATCGCACTGCTCACTGTAGTCCGGGGTTTGGTTCCCCAGGCCTTAAGAGGTTCGGATTCCTCGGAAAACAGTAGGTCCCGGCGCAGCATGACCACTGTAGTCTTTGAGCCGTAAAACAAACAAACCAACCAAACCAATCTCCTTGCGTTTCTAAATGGCAATAATTAGAAAAGCCTGCCAAGTGAACATAATGTTTCTATTGTGGGAGCCCACAATATTTCTTCCTTTTTTAAAAGTTGCATATTGCATAACTGACGCTTAAAATTACCGAAACTTACCTTTTTGCTGCATTATTAGGTCAGTTACTTAAATTATGAATCATAATTGTTTTATTCATGTAATTGCCTGCTTAACAACGAGGTGGATGTAAACAATATTTATACTCGGCAGCCAAATCGCGTCCTTTTCAGATATGGAGATTTCGCCAAATATAGCTTATTTGGAGCCTTTGTCACCTCTTTCTGTAGGTTTCATAATTTCTGAATCATCCTGTATATATCATATAATTTGGGCAATGTTTAAACTAAGCCACAGTTGTAAAATTTAGCACATGCGATATACGAAACAGTGATATCCAAATTGTTGTAACAATAATTATTCACGTATCGTAAAATTAGGCAAGTTGGAAACTGTTGTTAATTTTTCATTAATATTTAATGTTGGATTTTGTTGCAATATGGGCCACAATATTGGACATTGAAAAGAAATCATGTCCGCTCCGTCGCCTATCCCGAATAGAGCGCATCACTGAGTTGTAATAAAAAAATTCTTTTGGAATTCAAATGCGAAAATATTTCTTTCTTTATCTAAGCATATTCACTTCATGTTCAAAAGAAGTTCTATAGTGACACAGCCCTTACACTTCGAGACAAAAGTTTGGCAATTTTTGAAAAAAACCGCCTAAGTGATTAGAAAAAATTAGATAATTAAACAACCATATATTATACAAAAGGAATATATTTTTTTTATTAATTTGCAATATTTTGACTACATAATCTTTCTGTTGTTTCAAAAATGAAGGAAATTTTACTGCCAATACAAGAAAAAAAAAAATGTACACACTATTCGAGCCAAAAAATGACAATTTTTTTGGTGGCATAACTAATCTCAGCTTTGATAACTGATTGGATTCTACGCGGCATGGACTCCACTAACTGCTGACAATAAATCACATGTGTTTGCACACCAAACTTATGAATTGTTTTCCGTAAATCACCCAATACAGCTGATTTTGCTTTAACAATTGCCCTTTTCATTTTCCCCAATGTTTTCAATTGGACTAACGTCAGAACAATTACTTGGCCACTTGAGAACAGTGATATAGTGTTTCTGCAACCATGCCTTAGTATCCTTGGTTGTATGACATGGCGATACATCCTGTTAGTAAGTGCAATTGCCATGCGGAAAATAATAACTTGTACTTGGAATTATGTAATCTGCTTTTGTCTCTGAAAATAACCTTTTTCCAATAATCTGTGTTCCAGATTTCATGTTCTTAATTAACATTTAGTTATTTTTAAGCAGGTTTTGTCTATTTAATGACGGTAAATAAAAGTTTTTGTCGCAAAGAAGGGAAATTTCATTCATAATGCGTTTCAAATGAGGTTCAATTTCCTTCAAGTATGATGGTATGTGGCTCCATGTGTTTCTATGGTGTTGAAAGTCTTTGTTTCCTTAATAGGAAAGTAAACATTCCCTATTATGTCGAAATTTTGACAAATCACCATATTCCATGTGCAAATTATTATTTTCCACATGGCAAGTACACCTGCTAACAGGATGATGCACCATGCTTTACAGCCAAGAACACTGTGGCATGGTTGCAGGAACACGATATCACTGTTCTCAAGTGGCCAAGCAATTGTTCTGACCTTAGTCCAATTGAAAACGTTTCGGAAAAATGAAAAGGGCCATTGCTAAAATAAAATCAGCTGCAAAGGATTTACGGAAAACAATTCATGAAGTTTGGTGTGCAACCACAAGTGATTTATTGTCAGCCGTTAGTGGTGTATATGCCGGGTAGAATCCAAAGAGTTATCAAAGCTAAAGGCGGCAATACAAAGTACTACCAAGAAAATTGCCATATTTTTGTCTCGGATAGCGTTTACATTTTTTTTTTATTGGCATTAAAATTTCATGCACTTTTAAAACTACAGAAAGACTATGTAGCAAAAACATTGCAAATTAATAAAAAAATAGATATTCTTTTGCACAGTGTATGGTTGTTTAAATATCGATTTTTTTAATCAATTAGCGTGTTTTTTTTTCAAAAATTGCCAAACTTTTGTCTCGAAGTGTACTTTAAAGTTCATCAATGTTTAAAGAAGTATATAATAAAGATTATAAAGAAACGGTGCATTTAGAAAACTGTAGATTATAAAAAAGTAAGACTATTGCAGATTATAAAGAAACTAAAACTATTGTAAATTATTAAAAAAACAACGCATGCAAAAAAAAAGCATATTTCAAAGCGGAACTATTTCAATGTGTCTCCATTTTGATATCGGTTATCAAAACTAGCACCCGTTGTTATATTAATTGTACAACTTCCCGTTTCTTCATCCTTATCAACATTTCCTTAACACTGAGGTTAAACAAGGATATAGAGAGGTCGCCATTATTTCGAGATACGAAGAGCATTCAGGAACTGACATTGAAACATTGTTTTTTTCGCTATGAAAGAGATATTATTTGTTTGATTGAGTTTTAAGTCGCAAGGTCAGAAAAGCTAAACTTGCGCAGGGACCTAAAGTTTTCTGATGAATCCAAACCTCCTGAGGCCTACGAAATTAACCGCTGGGTTGGTCCATGACTGTGCATTGGGGCTTCCACATTTCTCCATTCACTAGTCTGTATGCAGAAGCAGTACAATCCTCATTAGCCACACGTCGTCAACGACGGTCTCTCAACTGTGCTTTTAAACTTTAATCCCAGGGCACCTATACTGCATCGCCATCGCTTAGTCAACTCGCTCTCTACCTACTTGTCTTTCATATACAGGCCTGTGCCAAGTTTAATAATAACACACCGAGTATAACAAAATACTATTAAAACTGAAGAAGTAGGAACTTTAATATTACGAAGTATGAACACATGTAATATGCAAATTAAAAATTTGAGAACAGAAATCACATCAGTAGCGAACTTGCTGCAATATATAACTTAAAATAAGTAAAATATGTGGCACAAAAGTTTAGGCACAAACATAAATTTTAGCACTTGCATAAGGAAATGAACAATTTTAATAATCAATGTAGCCACCATTACTTCGTATTAGATTAAATACGCGGTCGTTCATTGAAAGCACAAGATTTTGAAAGGTTTCTGGTTCAAAATTAAACCACGCTTCTTCTATAGCCTTTTTAAGTTCTAAAACGGACGGATATTGCTTTCCATTGGCATACACAACATTCGTTAGTATGCCCCATACATTTTCGATGGGATTACAGTCAGGACTAAGAGCAGGCCAATCGAGAACTGTAATATTTTTAGCGCTCATCCATTCTTTTGTTGACCTGGATGTGTGGATGGACGCATTATCTTGTTGGAAAACCCAGTTTCGTCCACATAAAAGTTCGCCAGCAATTCCACGCTCATCTGATTTGACCCCATGAGCTTTTTTATTAGGTTATGTCAAAGATCGTGTGTTCGTGTCCCTTTGCCAATATGTGATTTCACATTACAAGGAAGAATTACGAGGAAGGATCCCCACATGCAGTCTCTAACATTGATCGTAACGTGTTGAGACAAGTACGGAAGGAACTTGATTTTAGAATTAAAGTATGCCACGTCACCAAGGGTGCACATATTGAGCACCTTTGAAAATTGCACCGAACTTGAAGTAATTCTTTATGTAATGATATGAAACTCTTTGCTGTTTTCATCATAATGTCAAAAAGATAATAACTATGTCATAAAGTCATCAACTGTAACCTTCATAAACCTCGGATGGAATTACAAAACACCATGTACAATGTGGTATGTAATATGGCATGTATAAATGTAATATAACGTACCACAGAAAAAGTGAGGTACATTTAAAACAAATATTATCATTAAAATTTGAAAGCAGATCACTTTTAGAAAAGCATTTTTTTATAAAAATTAATCCACAATTAATTGAGAATATTAATCTTTATAGTTCAGGTTCTTTTCGTCTGAAACAATTTTTTCAGCAACATTGATATAGCATTATGTTGGCTTTAACGAAAAAAACAAAAGCTTTACGAGTTACTCGTCATTACCGTTATAAATTGCACGATCATATTACCGTCCTCCGATTATAAAAATGATCGTTTCTCTTTCGGGGTTAATTTCTTTACCAGTAAATTTTGCTATTCCTTATAATTGTTTAAAAGGAACTATACCCACTAAATCTTTTAGAATGTAGGAATATTTTTATTATGTAGTATTATAACGAAATTTGGAACGTAAATTATGTGTACTATGACAAGGAGTTTCCCAGTTTTATTTTGTTCAAACAGGTAATATGCGGACAAAGTGCGTGGAGTAGCGTAGTTGTGATGCGATGCGTTTGTCGTTCAAGAACCCTGGTTTGAATCACGCTGACACAGAAAGCTTACCTTTTTTTTTTTTCTACTTATCCGTGTTTTGGTCCCATAGGCCATAAGTTCAGTTCCTTTGGCTGCACTAGGTCTTGGAGCCCGCAAAAATTTGAGATACTTGCACTAGAAAATAAAGCATCTTTGCAAATATGCAACAATAAAATATTGAATGCGCCTGCCTACAAACAGTATATTAACTCTTAACTCGTGAAAAACGTTTTAGCAGACTTCCATTTAGTTTCACGTAGACTTTCACAGCGCATTTTTATAATAATCAGCAAAACAATTTTCAGGTAGTCAGCTGTATAGCAAAACGATTATTTATTGCTAAAACTTTACGTTTCGATTCGAGCTGTGCGAATCATCATCAGAAGAGGTTAAATTAAATAAAAAACTTTTGAGAAAATTGTAGAATATACGTAAGTTGCGGAAACATTATTTATATACGTTAGATAAGGAATTAGTATAAAATTGTAAAGACGAATATGAAAGCTAAAACAGGAGAAAAAATAAATCATACAATAATTTTTGCCACCCACGTTCATATAGCTCAAACTAGAGCTTTTTTTATATTTGGAGAAAAAGAGGCGCCGTCCTCATCCTGGATTCGAACCAGGGTCCCCGCATTGAGCACGCGGTGTCTTGACCTACTAGACAAACGAGGACAAGAACAAACGCATTTTTCTCCGTATATAAGGATGTAAGATATTATTACCCTTCACAGGGATAACACAATTGCCAAATAATGGTCAACACAGAAAAGCCTCCGGGGCGAGATTTTTGTGAGTTTTTCGTGGGGGAATTTATTATACAATAATTTTTGCCACCCACGTTTATGTAGCTCAAACTGGAGCTTTTTATTTATAGTTGGAGAAAAAAAATAACTAAGAATAAAAATAAAAACTGACATTTACACGTTACAGTTTTGTTAGAATGGGTAGCCAAGCAACGGGAATGGTTTTTGCATCGTCTCTATTGAACTTATTAGGATGCTTGATGATCCCTATTGCTTCTCTGTATAATCTGGGCCAAAAATTAGTTGATTTTGCGAGAACTTTAGTATGGTCAAAAAGGATTAAATGGTTATTTAAAATTGAGAATACTCAATTATATAATAATAATAATAATATATTATATAATCCTTTTGACCATACTAAAGTTCTTGCAAAGTTAACTGATTTTTGGCCCAGATTATACAGAGAAGCAATAGAGGTTTCTTTAAGTATCCTAATAATTTTAATAGATATGATGCTAAAATCATTCCTGTTGTTTGGTTAACCATTCTAACAAAATTGTAACGCGTGAATATCCGTTTTTATTTTTTTATTTCATTTCCTTCTGTTTTGGCTTTTATATTCGTCTCTAAAATTTTTATAATAATTCATTTGAACATAGTTAAATACTTTTTCCCAACTTATGTATATTCGACAATTTTTCAAAAAAAATTTCATGTAATTTAACCTCTTCTGATGATGATTCTCACAGATCGAATCGAAACGTAAAGTTTTAGCAATAAAAATCGTTTTGCTACACAGCTGATTGTTGAAAATTGTTTTGTAAACTTCCGTTTGTTTAAAAACAAGTCAGATGCGACTACTTATTTTTAGTTTATGCGCAGTATTAGGTTGTTCGGAAAGTTCGGACCAATTCTTCTTGCAACGTCAAAAATGATTGAAGATTTGTGCAATAACAAAGTATTTTAATGTTATAAATAAGTACAAATAAGATGTGATAATAATTCTACTTTGTTTTTTTTTCACCTTGTAAAATTTCAGGAATATTGAAAGTAGTTTTTTTATTTTATTATTACTATGGCCTTCTAGAATGATAGAATATAGATTACTTTCGTATTTACATCTGAATTTAAGGAAAAACAAGATTGAAATTTCCCGTTGTCGAACGAAATGAAATTGGATCCTTGTCTAGGAAAAGCTCTAAAAGGTAAACATTTTTCAGAAGATATTGAGACAGTGCAAACAAAGGAACTGAACGCAAACAACATATATACGTTTCTAATATGATACTATAACGCAAGCACCTTCAAGTAGAAAATATTTCGTGTGCTAGTGTAAATTTTCCTTAAACAAAAGATTTCGTTAAAGCCTTTGAAATCAATTACTAATGGACCAATTACTGCGCATGAAGTGTTGTTTTCGTGTCAGGCGAGTAATCAACACTTTTATATTTTGCGATAGTTTAAACGAACTGTACAAATTCTAAATTAAGACTCATTTAAAGAGTACAAACTTTAAAAAAAGAATAAAAGCCCCAAATAAAATAGCATAAAAGTGTACTTATTTCCCTATAATGATACATATCCGTAAAGATCCATCGGTGGCCCAATAGCATCGCATTCACCATAGGCGTAACTTGAGGGTTAAAAAAACAAAAAACTTAAAATTGGGCGGAAAAAATACGATTTTGCCTCTGTTCTAAAAAAACTGGGGGGCATATGCCTCCCTTGCTCCCGCCGGATTACGCTTATGGCATTCCCCTAGAGTGCCGTTGCTTCGTGTTCGACGCTCAACGTTGTAAAAAAAAATTATTGACCGACTAACTGCTCTCAGCAGTCCGCGAGTTGGTTCCCCTAGGCCTTAAGAGGTTTATATTCCTTGAAAACATGTAAATCCACTACCTTATGATTACAAATTCGTCTATTGAGTCATTAACTCTCGTTCGATTCTTAATAACACTATAGGATACGTGCCGTTGTTATTGACGTGAAATCCATAGACCATATAATCATAATAATGGTCTAAGGTGAAATCGTCTGTAAAATCATTCCAATATTAGATAATATTTCAGAAATATTGATGTAACGTTTGCATGCCGATACAAAACCATTAATAACTAAGAAACTACGAGTCCGAATGGACAAATTCTCTGTTCAAATTAAGTGAACATATATTTGAGGACAATAATGGCACTTGGCGCCATTTCCATCTCAAGCTACTCCACCAAAAATCGGCAACCTCATTGAAAGCTAATATTTCACCAATATAATAGTAACCCTAACGTCAAATTTAACACTGCTCATTGTCTAACCGCTTCACGTTCGTGAAAAGCACGCGTTTATTTCGACTATAGTTCAAAGTTAACTTTTCGGATTTTTTAATTAGAAAGTTTAGATTATAACTTGCTCCCATTTTTAAAGAAGTAAAAAAGTGTTTAGTAGATGCTTTTTTACCCTTATGTGTTTAAACTATGGCATTTTTTAGTTCAAGAAGGCCCGGGTATAATAGAATCTAACCATGTCGATTAGAGTTACGCGTTCCACATGCATTCCAAAACATCGAAACAGTTTAAGGAAGTATAAAAATTAGAACAAGAAAAAAAATTTTGAAAAATTCTCTACAGTGTCGGCCAAAACTTGTGCAAATGAAAACATGAAATATAGAAGACGATTATCGTTGGAAAGAGCGTCTCAACAGCTATCAAGAGATATACCGATGTCAGTGGCTGAGAGGGTCGGGGGGCGTAGGGTACGCAAGAGTGTTAACGTCGACAGCGAGGTCAACGACGGCGCGAATGCGCCACCCGTACCGCCGCCATTGCAGCCTATGGACACTACTGACTGCTATACGCCTGCTAATGACCGGATGGACTACGATACAACAGGGGAAGGCAAGTTTCTAGACTAGTACACGCTGTCCGAATATCAAACACCAGTACTGTATACCGGTTGTCGGAAACCCGGTTTCCAGAAGTATAGGCGCGTGGCTACCAAACGATTTGAAATTGCGTTTGAACAAAACGTATCTGGACATGAGCGTAGTGTTTGCGATCGGCTGTGATTTGTGCGTGACTTAAAGCCTGTTAAACCAAAACATTGGAATTGTTAAATACTGCGTTCTCGGGTGAAAACGTTTGAAACTTTTAAGTTGTACGGTACATGAAACAAAGCACTAATTTAACCATTGCCTAAATTACCACTGTTTCCGCTGTTACCAGAAATGAGTATTTTCAAGAAAGTTTACATTCGAGAGCATGATTAAAGCCTTAAAATTTGTAACGATCTTTTTAATAACATTTATTTTTATTTATTTGTTTATTTATTTATTCAGTTAAACATCTCCAAACATCTGCTTTGGCATGTTATGCTGGCGGCTTATAATTGCCATCAAGATTCTGAAGTGTCACTCAGTACTGGAATGATTTTATAGACGTTTTCACGCCAATCCCTCGACTGTACGTTCTGTCACAGTCACCTCGTTTTTGTTTTTGTTTTTCTTTCACCGTCCGGGTTTGATTCTGTTAACAGCAGAGGTTCGGATTCGTAGGAAATCTATAAGTAGCTTCGAAAACATTCAGCCGTGGAAACATAAACAAAACATATCCGCAAATTTCCATTTCAAGTAACTTATACAACTCTGGGGAAATTTCTTAAAGAGAAATGAACTTGGAGAAGATATTTTTAAGAACAAAGCCAACATTTATAGCCATTGTTGACCAACAAACTTGGTTTTGAGAGAACAATCAACAATCGACAATGAAAGAGTCAACAATCAAGGTTTCACTTTTAAGACGGAATCAATGAATCGTATGTGTTTTCGGATGAAATTAAAATTTTATTTTCAGTAATGTTGGTAATACCCACAATTTATTATGAATATTATTTGAATAAATACAACGCCGAATTTTCTGTAAGTCTTAATACATCATTAAACCCTTTCCACTCTTCACTGGAGGGTCATCATAAGAATGTAACAAGACTTTGTGAAGTTATAAAATGGAAAACAATTTTAGAAATGAAAAAATTATTAAATGATATCAAATGTAAATAATAACTTGTGTTGCCAATTTGTAAAATGAAAATAATGGTGAAATTAAACGTGCTAAAGTTATTATTTGCTCATTGATAGAATGTATTTCCACGCTCCACTTAGTTGTACCGTGTTTCGAGGTTGCATATTGTGGGTGTTCTTTGGTAGATTTCTATTGCTTCCATTAGTCTTAGGGAGTGTTCATTCTTAGCGTTTGTTGCCAAAATTTCTGTTTCTTCAAAATTTGGTTCGGCTTCGTTGTTGAATACATAGTGTGTAAGTCCTGTTTCGTTTTGTCCGAGCCTTAGGTTTACTTGATGTTCTTTTAAGCGGATTTTAGGCGTCATTTTTTTCTTTTTATGCCCATGTAGGATCATTGGAATTCGTTTGATTTGTTGACCAATGGGATGGAGTGAACGCCTGATTTTTATTCTCTTGTGATTGGATCCCTGTCTTTTCTAATGTTAATAATTAAGTCGCGGTGGGGTTTGAAAGCCATTTTTAGGTTTTTTAATGCTATTTAGCATGTAATAGCATTAATTTACAAAAAAGCCATAGAAGCGCAATATCCTACCAGAATAATCAACAGTGTATTCCCTAAAGTCAAAAACAACTTCTTCAAAAAAAGATACCACCTCCGTACAAAAGTCAAAAACAACTACCAAATACATTGGTGCAATCCCATTTTATCCATCAATCTTTGCACCACTAACCAAAGAACTTACAAATAAAAACCTAAAACTGGCTTTCAAACCCCACCGCGACTTAATTAACAACATCAGAAAAAATGTTGCATCACAAGAGAAGAAAAATCAGGCGTTCACTCCATCCCATTGGTCAACAAATCAAACGAATTCCAATCATCCTACATAGGCAGCACGAAAGGACCACTTAAAATCCACTTAAAAGAACATCAAGCAAACCTAAGACTCGGCCAAAACAAAACAGGACTTACACACTATGCATTCAACAACGAAACCGAACCAAATTTTGAAGAAACAGAAATTTTTGCAACAAACGCTAAGAATGAACACTCCCTAAGACTAATGGAAGCAATAGAAATCTACCGAAGAACACCCACAATATGCAACCTCGAAACACCGGTACAACAAAGTGGAACGTGGAAATACATTCTATCAATGAGCAACTAATAAATTTAGCACGTTTAATTTCACCATTATTTTCATTTTACAAATTGGCAACACAAATTATTATTTACATTTGATACCATTTGATAATCTTTTCATTTCCAAAATTGTTTTCCCTTTATAACTTCATAAAGTCTTGTTACATTCTGATGACGATCCGCCCGTGATGGGTCGAAAGTGCTTAACGATGTATTAAAACTTACTGCAAATTCAAAGTTGTATTTATTCAAATAATATTCTATTTTCAGATTCATGTTTTCGGACTATTTACGGAAACGGCTGTGTTTTCTTTCGGGGGCATTACTTTTAAACCGCTTTTATTTACAGTAATAATTTAATATGCGATTTCATTGTTTCGCTAATTTGTTCGCCTACTCCCTCATTCTCATTTGCGATTTTGGGTGTCAGAATTAAGCTAGTTTTATAAATACGTAGAACAACTTTATAATGCCTAACGTCCTTTGACGTTTGAATTTTAACCAGGAATTTTAAAGATGGGCTCGTTACTGAAACGAGAAATTTTTTATCTTTTATATCTTCAATTAAACATGATTATTAGAACGAGAAAAGGCGATTACGTATAACTAGTTACCACGACTACTAATGCTTGCGATGCATTAGGAAGAATGTGTGATCCGCAAAACGGATATGTCAGTTATTTAGTGGGAGTAAATACCACCGCATCGAGTCATATTGATAAGTTCTGCTAATGGTTAGCATTAAGATTTAAACATACTGAACTAAATTATTGGACTTTAATATATCGAAAACATATCTATAATAAACACGCGAAAATGGATCTATTTAAGTATGATTATTGATTAAATTTATTTTCGTGATGATTATTGCTCTTTTTATGTACTTTCTGGCAGATTTTATGATTGTAAAGGCAAAAAAATAACGAAACCAAGTTTTGCCCATTTCGAACGTATGATTGTATTTATTAGAAACAAATGACTTTAAACTACGCGTTGTATATACATGGAAATGATTTTCATATTCGAATTTTTCATTATATAATATGTCTATTTTTCTTTAAATATAATTATTGAAAACACACTATAAACTGTTTCGAAAGTTTATTCCAAAATATGCTTCTACTGTATTGTCTTGCTGTTGCCTCCCAAATGATATCAAAAAAACTGTTTTTAAACCCATGAGAAATTGAAAATATAAACGTTAAGGGCACTTTTTTTTTTAAATTTATATATCTGATTTATATATACAGACTTAGGCAAACATACATAAAAGGTTCTGAAACCGAATAAAGTCACGATTCACACACAATTTTGTTCATAAAAATACCCAATTTTTTTCTCATTTTGTTAAAATCAAATAGCAAATATACCTTTCTAAGTCAGTTATGCGAAACTTTCCATCTCTATTACCATGGCCTTTAACATTCGGAATGTTTCTTTACAGCGACTTGCTTTTTTAATTTTTTTTATAAATATTTGAAATAAAGTACTACAAAGCTTTGATAAAAAAACGGCTTTGGCAATGAAAGAAAGAAAGAAAGAAAGAAAGAAAGAAAGAAAGGAAGGAAGATAGATAGATAGATAGATAGATAGATAGATAGATAGATAGATAGAAATTGTTGGTAATTTATATGATTGTTTCATTAGGTTACTTGCTCATTATTATAAACTTCTATATATTGCATGTTTTAGGCATCACTTTAAATTTCAACTGGATTATAAACTATTAATAAAATATGTCATCAATATTTTATAATATTCGTTAATTCACTTGGAAAGCAACATTACTACATACCTGGAATAAAATGTATAAATTGTAAAAAGTGGTATTTAACAAATTATACTGAACTGTACATACTTTAAAATTTTCCATTTTCGATGCTGGAATTTGTTTAGGAGAAGCAAGTTTTTAAAATATTTAAGCATTGGAAAAACCACTTATTCCGCCGTATTTTTACTGTTTCACGGAAATGAAGTTTTTTCCTTTTACAATTCGAATTAAGGAGATTTTATAAAAAGAGTCTGTTCTTAATTGTGATTGGTATTTAGGCAATAATTATCGAAAAGTATTTATTACTTTTGTGGAGATAAATTCAACCTAAATTTAATTCTTCATTTTTAGGATTGTATCACTGGAATTTTTAAGCAAACTTATTTTTCTCCCACAATTGAACATGTCCAATTCGTTTCTAAAAAATGGGTTAATTTTTTGTTAATGAGTATTTTAGAAACGAGAATAAAAAACGGCGTGTTTTTAATGTTTGAAAATTGAATGCAAACCTTCCTTTATATATTTTTACCAAGTTTAAAGAAGTTATACCTTTATATGGAAATATACACTGAACATGCAAATTATTAGGAATACTGTCCTAATAATGCATTGAACTACCCTTGGCCTTCAAAATAGTCTGAATTCGACGCGGTATAGAAGAAAAGAGGTTCTGATACCGCCTAAACCAAGTTAACGTAAGAACATTCGCCAGCCGTTATATAGTCACCAGAGGAGTCTTTTTTTGCTATGAAGACCTCTTTTAACCTCGTCTCACATGTGCTTCATAGGATGAAGATCTAGGGAATTGTGGGAGTCAAGATAGCACTCGGAAGCTACTGTCGTGCCCCTGGAATCACTGAATAACAATCCGAGCCTTGTTGAATGGAATATTAACACGTTGAAAATAAACCTATCTATCAAGGATGATGGCGCATATGAAAATGGATTCTGATCAGCAATGATGCTGAGATAACCCTAAGCATTTAACTCCTGTTCTATGGGTATTAAGAAACTAAGAGACTTCAAAAAACATAGCCCAGACCATTACACTACATCCACTAACTTAAACAGCTGACACAAGGCAGCTAGGATTCATTGCCGCATGCTTCCGATAACATATACTGGCCCATCTATTGGAATGCATCAGTTGGAATTGGAATTCGTCAGTTACGCTATGTTGTTCGGTTGTCTTTGCCACGATTTTGGTGACCTTGTGCCCGTTGTAACCGAATAAAGCAATTTACAACAGAGGCGATCGAGACTCAAGAGAGTCTGCTAAGAAATGTCATTCCCGGCAATGTGAAGTGAGTAGTTGTATCATCAGTTTTCTGATTACCGCTACATATTATACGGGTATTGGATGAATTTCTGCACATCTGTTCCCTTTCATAATCTTCCATAATTGACGTTGCCCTCGATCATCGACTAATTGTTTCTGTCCGCAGTACCATCTTTCATTGCTTGTTTTCTGTTTTCCACACCATTCATCGTGCGCCTTCGATACAAGTGTTCTGAAGCAGCCGGTCAGATTTGTCGTCTGTAAGATACTTGCACCAGCCAACCGAGAACCTATTATCGCCCTTCTTTCAAAGTTGTTTAAATCACGCGTCTTTACCATGCTGCAGTTATCCAATATTCTGACACCTATAATTCCTTTCTGGTAAAGACCTTACCAAATATGCTTTTCGTCGCAGTTGTTTACGTCAATGAGACCAGCACGTGTTCAACATATATACAGTACATAAATTATTGTGTAAATTCATCGCTAGGTAGAGTTATGGATCAGGCACATTTACTATTAACTTTATAAATTCGTGAAAGAAAAGTTACTTAACATATATAGAGTTGGGGAAACTAGAAGAAAGCGAACTTGTCAAAGGAATAAACTCTTTAATAAAAGAAAGTCGTGTAGAAAACATGAATATAGAAATAATTTCTAACATTCTACTTTTTTTGTTTGATTCCAGCTTGGATCTTTTGCCCTAGAAGAATCTAGAGAGAAGAGAATTGTCCATGCACTCCGGTTGGACCCAACCAGCGATCGTCAGGTGTACCTCCAAGATATTAAGAATAGCGATGAGTGGATCTTTTCTGGTACTTACGTTTTTCAATGGGGGAATCATTCTTATTAAATGAACTACATTGAAGAAAGATTTGCAATCTCGGGATCAATTATGGAGGTTAGTTTCTCACGTTCCTATTTCCATGTGGTTCTGGCATGGATGGATTCCAAATATGGATGGAGTAGAGAAGAGGCATTGGATAGAAGATTGTGGAAGAGAAGATTAAAGGACCATAACGCCGACCCCATATAAAACATGGGAAAATGGCAAAGTGAAAGAAGAAGTTTCTCAAGTTCCACTTTTTTATTATGCAAGCTATAACCGTTGAAAAAATTTTTAGCTTGAGTAAAAATGTGGAACGCTAGAAACTTAGGTAGTTAATCTTTTTACAACCTCCGCTCTTTCATTCAAGCATTTTTTCCTTGACAAACATAAGTATAAGAAAAGTTCCACCAGGCCTGTAGCCAGGATGAAGGGGCAACTGGGGCAAGGCAAAGGGCATATGGGGCACAGGGCACCCGGGCATTGTTCTATATGTAAATACCTCGACGGGAAAACTGGCGCACAAGCATGGGGTAACTGGGGCCATGCCCCTACAGGCCCCGTCTTGGCTACAGACCTGAGTTCCACGCATCGCTGTTCTCAGTAATTTAGCAGACAAAATGTTGGAACGTATATTCGACGAGTACTTATTCCAGTAGTGATGATCGATTACAAAAATTTCTTACTATCAAAAGAACTGAAATCGACTCAAGTTTACAATCGAACAAATAATCAAGTCATCGATAGACTTAACAATCGAGATATTCGATGGTAATCGCGAGTCAGGTGTCCAACCATACTGTGCATACGCTTGAACATCGATGAAATAGTTCTGCACGCTTCCAAGTACGTAATGTTTTTGTCAATTTAGTGAGTAGATAGCTAGACCCAGCGACTTTTTCTGACATTCAAGAAAAAGGGTTATAGCATTTCTTTATATAATCGTTGCATAAATTTTAGAGATTTACAGAATAGAACCCCGACTTAACGAAATCCAAACGGCCTGCACTTTATTTATTTATTTATTTATTTATCATTTTCTTGTAAATACACGGAAACTTTATTTGTGAATTCACTGTATATAATAATTAAAAATTATCTACTTACTACGCATATAATATTTACTCTAATTTTGTTGAATATGAAGTCTTACTTTAATATCGATTAACTATTAATTTTATGAGGTAGTTGCATACTAGCAAAGCGTAATCACGAGATTTTTTACAATAAAAAGGATCGAATCATCATTAACAAGTGGGGTTTTCGATTAAGAGTCAACAGTCAGCGGGTTCCATCTGACCGAGCGGCGACTGCCCGCTAGTTGTATTGGGGTGAGCAATATTCGATTACGAGATGTTTTACCATCAGAAGAATCGCTATCCGTACATGATCGGCTTCAAACGAACACGCATAACTCGATTGCTGAAGCGAGCATAAATTAACTCAATTTTACGTTCATGTAAGAAGCATCGTTTGCATAATTAATTGTTTTTGTGTTTTCATTAGAATGCTGCTTCCCTTCATTTAAAAGTCTATAGTTTGTAATTTATTTTTTTACTGAGCTTATAATAACAAACCAAAAGTCGAGAATCAGTTCCACAAGTTCGATGACGCGATATATCGTGTCCCGTTAGTCAAGTCAGGTTTAAAAACAATCGAGAGGTTTCGAGATGTTCAAGTACTCGAGACACTCTACTAAAACATCTCGCAATCGCGTATATCTATATTCGAGTTTTCATTCTGAATCTTTGGGCAATTTTTTCTCTTCAGATGCTTATGGGTCAAAAAATCCTAGCTTAAATAAAAACTTTGGAGTATCAGAAATTAATTTGTAAAAACGAATATTTTTTTATGAAAATTTGCTTTCAAAAAGCTACTTCCTGTAAACGTGTTCTTCGAGAAGGGTGAACTTAATAAAAAAATGCATGATTAAAGAAATGCATATTCATTCACACAGACGCTCAAAACTAATAAAGGTCAAATGAAAATAATCCAACCTCCTTATTTTCTCCCAGTAAACACGAAAACGTGCTAATTATTAGATCTCTCTTTATTAAACGACGTTTAGGAATCAAAGCACAGCGTTGTCTTTTACATCATTTACGGATGAATGATATTATATGGATGGTTTAATGCGAATAATGCACCCTTTCATATTGAAAATTAATAATTTTGGACTATTTTTCGACCGTCGTGATTTTCAAAAACATAATTTTAAAATCCGAGACACGTTCCCGCGTTTATCGCCGAAAACAAATTAGTTAAGGGGTAATAGCAAACTAGGTTAATTAATTCTGTAACTAAAAATGGTTAAATTAGTTTATTAAAATAATTAACCAGCACCAATCAACTTGTTTTCACTTTACATCTTGACAAACTAAGCAATTTGTTAATAAAGAACTTTACAACTTTCATCCTTCGCTTGGTAGTTTTTCGAGATAAACACCAGGGATAGATTTTCGTAATTATCTACATAGCATTTTTTCGTGTTATAAATATGTTATGGAATTTCAGCTAAATGTAGAAAATTAAAATACTTAAGATGTTAAAACTTTTGCTCCACTCTATACCGTTAAATACTTTATATATTTCTCGAAATCTTCAACACACATCTTTGCTCTTATACACAAAATGCCCTTTGGTTGATATAAAAGGAATAGTATAGTTCTCGAAACGTCATGAAATCTTTCCTTATACGTACATTGAACCAGTGACAAAACTTTACTAGTTACAAAAAGGACTAATTACAGGACCAAAAAGTTGCAACGTTCATAACAAAATGATTGCCTTTTTCATTGTTGTCTGGGAAGTTGTGTCAACGGAATAGAGACATAGCATGGAACTAGTTGTACACTTTACTTGCGAAACTTTACTTTGTGGGGAATATCTTAAAACACTATATATTAGGAAAACATCACAAATTTATCAAAGCTTAAAAGTGCCCTAAACCAACGTGTTTGTAATATTCTGCTTGAATTGATGATAGCAAATATAGAAAACGCAATATCACTCTTTCAACATATTGTAAGAAATGGCGAACATTTTTAATATTTGTTAGCCTAAATGTTTTAAACATAAAATCGTTTAACTGTATTTACAAAGTCAATATTGACAATAAGGAGCCTTTTTTTCACCTGGTGAGGACTTTGAAAACCAATAATGCTTATTGCAACATCTAGAATGTCATGACTTCCCATCATACAGGTAATGACCTATTATACAGGTGATTACCAAGTTTGGAAACTCTACATCTAGTAGTTTTCTTTTAGAGGAAATTTATGAAATGTGGACTTCAATTATGATGACCCTGTAGTCTATTATTAAAACATTTGGTAATCAACCATACAAAACTCGGGCAATAAACTTTTCTGATACTCGTGTAAATCTTTCATCAATTGACTTCAAAATTGGTTGAGAATAAGGAAACGACATTCAAAATCTTCTAAGGAAATTAATGGCAAAAAACTAAATCAATTAGAAGAGAATTAAAGAATCAGAAGAGATAGATGAGTTGGCGAACTGATGCTAATGAAACGAGAGTTGGGGAAGTGTAAATGGAACGCATGTCAGTTTACCACAAAATTGTCTTCCATAACTCATATCCTTAAAGCACGAGGAGAAATTAAAAATCCAAATTACTCATGAACCCATTGCCCACTTATGCTAAACAATGATAATTAATGTGGCCCTAAAAATAGCATACAGACGGAGATTGCGCAATGATAATTTCCACCGAATTAGTTTCTCAAACTGTGCGATACTCAATTAGAAATCCTCAAAAGTAAAAGAAACCGAAAAAGAAATATTAATCGGTTAGAGTGAAAAATCGAATAGCGGTCATTTATTGACTTAAATGTTAGTTGCAAAGGCTGTATAAACTGCATTTACAAAGTCAATATTGACAACGAAGCGCCATTTTTGTAACATGGTGGGGATTTTACGAACTAATAATGCCCAGATGGCACAAAATGTCCCCAGGACGTCCTTTTTTGGTCCCTTCTGTCCATACGCAATGCGGACATAGTTCGGAAGTTCGCAGGACGTCCGTTTTGGAACGTCCGTAAGATGTTAATTTCGGACATCCCTAGGATGTTTATTTCAGACTCCCCCAGGGTGTAGCATATTACAGACATATTTCGCACGTTCGTAAGACGTCCGCTTTGGAACTTCCGTAGGATATTCATTTCGGGATTCCGTAGGACGTCTTTTTGGAACGTCCGTAGGATGTTCATTTCCGACGTTCCTAGGATGTTTATTTCGGACGCCTCTAGGATGTAGCAAAATACGGACATATTTCGGACGTTCGTAGGATATTCGTTTTGGAATGCCCCTATGATACTCTTATCGGAACCCCTAGAATTGGCGTACGCAAGGCTCATTTCCAAATTCGTCTCAAGCGTTTTTGGTACTATTCCTGATGCTGAGATAACTAACGGGATGACAAAGATCTTTTCCATACCCCATATATCTTGTACTTCATGTCTGAGGTCTTGGTACTTGGTGATTTTTGTTGTGTAGGTTGCCTGTATGTTATTGGTGTTGGGTACTGACGTCGATTAGGTACGTGGTCTTATCCGATTTATCGACGAGGGTTATGTCAGGACGGTTATATGGGACTGTCTTGTCTGTTATGATTTCTCTATCGCAGTAAAGCTTATGTGTTTCGTTCTCAAGCACGGTCTCTGGCTCATATTTGTAATATAGGCATTTCTCTGTCAGAATGCCAGCATTCACTGCCAATTTCTAGACTATTTTTGCCACTTGGTCGTGTCTATGTTTATAGCCTGACTGCGCGAGGATCTTGCCTCCTGCCGTGTTGGATTGTTTCCAATGCCGTATGACAGTGTCCGCATTTGTCGTTTTCAATGTCTTTCCTCTGGATAAATTTCTGATTGTTCCTTGTTGCGATCACTTGGTCTTGGATTGCTAGCATGGATCCTTCTGCCTCTGGCTGGAGAGTGCCTTTGGCCAGCCGTATGCGTTAATTGCTTGCGTGGTGTTCTTCCCGCTCAGTTTCGTCTTCACAATGCTTCTAAGTCTTTCTTGGAATGCTTGCGTGAGCTGGACTTTGACTTTCTTGTGCTCCTGCTGCCGTTTTTGCATTATCCCTAGGTATTTGTAGGTTTCGCCCTCGTCCAAGGTCTTCAGTAGTCTCCCGTCTTCGAGTTCGATGCCTGGTAAATCTTCTTTGCTATTCTTCTGTATTTTGCACTTATCGAGGCCGAATTCCATTCCTATGTCCTTGGAGAATGTCTCTGTTATACTGATGAGTTGTCGGAGTTGGGTGATTGTTGGCGCGTATAGCTTGATGTCATCTACGTACATGAGGTGGGAGACTTTATGTAGGTTTCTCTTGTCTTTCTTCAGCATGTATCCGTATTTACTTGTGTTCAGCATCCTTGACAAGGGGTTTAACGCCAAGCAGAACCACTGGGGGCTTAGTGCGTCTCCTTCAGCTGTCGCTTTTGTTTTCTTGCTTGTTCCAGGATAACTGAGTCGATGGTAAGCTGCTCTTTACATCCCAGAGTCCCTTTCTGGCATCCCTTTTGTTCTTCCGTCATTAAGTTGTTGCTTTCGCTGTGCCGGCTTATTTTTTCAGAGATGCACCCCGTGAGTATCTTGTACAGGGTGTTAAGGCACGTAATCCTTGCAGAGGAATTCAGGCATTTTGCTGGGGTCTTCAATTATCGCCGTAAGTTCCTTGGCTAATGGGCCATGGGCGCTGGTAAATTTCTTGTACCAGAAGTTGTGTATGCCGTCAATACCGGGTGCTTTCCAGTTGTGCGTACGTTGGATTACCTGCTGGAGTTCCTCTATCGTGATGCCCGTATACTCCATCTCCTCTATTCCTCTCGTAGCCTCCATTTCTTGCTGAATCCAGGGGGCGCTTTTGTGCTGTACTTCATTGGACCATAGTGTCTTCCAGAAGGTCTCTATTTCTGCTGGCTTTGGGGCTTCGTACTTGTCTTGGTTCGCTGGTGTCTCTCGAAGCTTCCTGTAGAAGGCCTTCTGGTTTGCTTGGAATTGCATGTTCTGTTGTTTTTTGTTGGTATAGTCTTTGTATCTTCGGAGTCTTCTGGCGTATACACCCAGTTTTTGTTTGAGGGTATCCAGATATTCGCTGATGTGTTTATTGGGCTCTTCGTGTCTTGTATGAATCCTATTTCTCTTAAGGGCCATCTTCACTTTCCTCACTAATTTCTTACCCCTATTTCCCTGCATGTACTGGGTTATTCGCCCTATGCTGCTGCGGAGCTCTTCTATTCTTTTCTCCAGTCTCACTTGCCATGGTGGTTGGGCTTTGTTTCCTCTGTTACTTCGGCCTTCGTTCCTTACTTCGTACCCATTGGCGCGTGATGCCGCTACTGCTGCACAGTATATGGCGGTGTGTATTTCCTGTAGGGAGTTGTGGTTCTGTAGGTGTAGTGGCAGGGTATGTTCATTGAGGATCTTGGTTGCTTTGCAGAGTTTCCAAGATGCCGGTTGGCGTGGTATTCTTGATCTAAATAAATCACTTTGGGCTGTGTTGGTTCTAGTAGCCGTACAGTTGGAGGCGCCGCTACAACCGCCGACACCTCCAAGGAGAGACTGTTGCATATTTTTCGAACGAGCCCCTCTGCTTAAAACTCGAACGCGGTTCTGATTTAAGAGCGAGACAACCGATGCTCCATTCATATTTTCATTATGGTTCATATCATCAGAGTCTGAGATAGCCTTTTTCACGTAGTGGGGTACCGGGGTGGCATTCCAACGACTTTGCCGTTGTGGCGTCAGCTGACTACAAATCCGGTTTTTAGTAGCCCAGTGGTATATTTCATTGGTTATTAGTACTTTTTCTGATCATTACATGGAGCCAGAGGTGCATTATTGCTGATTTATTTATTTCTCTTTTCTTATATTTTTGAATTTTTCAAGTTTCACTATACAGATGCCATTGCTTTGAGCAATTTTTTCAGCTCTTTTATTTATTTATTTTTTTGTCCGTATCGGGAGTCGAACCTACGTCTATAGCACACACCTTCTAGTTAGAAGGGGGGATTGTGCGGTCCCTGATGAAGAACAAAATTCTTGGTATTGTTTAATCTTTTACTCCTCTTCACTTTTTACTACTACATTTCAGTTTTTATTCTAAGCTGTTTCTACTACTTAAATTTACTTGGTTTGACTACCTAGTGTTATATTACTTTTCTACTTTAACTTTGTCTAAATTAATATACAATTAAGTGTAGTATATTTATGTATATTACATTAGAAGGTACTACATGTCACAATCATACTACAATTTTGCTATTGACGATAATGGTTTCTTTAAGCTGCATTAATTATCACTGGAGGACCAATTATTGTTTGTTTTGACTATTAAGTACCTCTATTCTCTTAATTCCTTATTCTATAAGTAATAACAACTAACTATTCAATTTAATATATATATATATATATATATATATATATATATATATATATATATATATATATCTCTCTATATGTAATAGCAACGTTCAAATTATGAATGTTATTTACTGACTTTAATTATTTTATTTTCATGCGTTATTTCGTCTTTTGATTTTCCTGTTTTAAAACATAATTTTTGGAATGTTATATTCAAAAGTTTGTTGATTTTTTTAAGTTAGTTATTGACAAATTTCCCTAAACGATATTATCGTAATTTATAAAGCTGTAAATCAATGTAAAATAGAGACATATTGCAGTAAAAGGAGAAGATGGCACCGTTACAAGAAATAGGGAGGAAATACTTCGAAGAGTTGAAGAATTATACAGAAAACTATATGAAGAAAAAAGTAGATTAAATGAAGACTCTAAGACAGTCGAAGGAATAGCTCCTAAAATTTAAAAGAAGAATTATTATTAAAGAAAGGAAGAGCCCCTGGCGATGATGGTATTACATTAGATATCCTAAAAGAAGCTGGAGAATATGTAGAAGACATACTTGCAAAATTCTTTACCAAATGTCTTAACAGCGATAACATACCAAACCAATGGGATTCTGCAACAGTAATTCTTTTGCATAAAAAGGATGATAAA
>QLNU02015360.1:302571881-302584602 GCA_006491805.2 Dysdera silvatica | reverse complement strand
TTTTGAGCAGCATCGTCTTTCGGAATTTTAAATTAAAAATCAATTAGATTGTTTAATAAATAAACAAATTGGAAAATCTTTTTAAATTTTAATTTGGTTTCCGGTTATAAAGTAGATCTTTTGTAAAAGTATACAAACTCGACGAACTTAAGTAAATACCTTACTTATAATCGTTAATTTATTTCGAAAATAAAGTATCCTTTTTATTGTTATTTTTTAATTCAGACTATTTCCATTTTTCTGTCGTCGCCTCTTTTTCTACACTTTACAAATTTAAATTTCCCTTTCAAAAGTAAACATTGCATTAAACCAAATTATTTAATAATTATATTTAATTAGAGTATTTCCATCACAATTTTATGTAGGGTATTCCATTACAATTTCAATCGCAATTTCGCGAGGGTTTCGTAATGGTGCAGTGGTATTCCCTTCGCCTAGAATACTGTTAATCCGGGTTTAACTATTAAAAAAACACTAAAGACTAACTGTTCACTGCAGTCTGGGGGAGGGGTTGGTTCCCTAGCTTTTAAGATGTTCGGATTCCTTCGGAAAATGTATATCCACTGCCTTACTGTGGCATAATAATAACATATTCGTTTGTTGTGTCATTAACCCGGATTCGACTCCCAGTGGTATCTTAGAGTTTTAAAAGTGTTATTTTTATGCTAACCGTAGTCTTGTGTTCGGTTCCCCTTGGTAGTGGAAGTTTCCGTACCACATGGCCTTTGAAGTCTTTGCGTTGGAGAAAAACAAGCAAACATTTTTTGTGAGCGTTTGAAACCACTTTACAATCAATATGCACTAGTTTCTATTTTGATATACCGAGTGATAATTTTTTTAAACGCACTGGAATTAATTTCTTCCACCATAGAAGGGTCTTCGGGATTACCAATATGATTTTCGTGCCGCTATATTTCACTGGAATGGCTCTCATCTAAAATTCCAAGAATCGATAAAATTTTCCACCCGTAAAATTTTCCAATATAAAAAAACTATAAAATTTCCATTTTCAGCGCAAATCAGACGCAAAAAAAATAAATAAATAAAAATAGTAATGGCTAAACCTAGTCAACCATATTACATTGATATTTCTTAAAAGTTATAAATCTTACGAGTGGTTTTTTTTTCGGACATCATAAACTTCGAAAAATAAAAACTTAAAATATAGGTAATATAAGCATACTCGAATCCATATAAATTTCTTCAATACTTTAAATATGAACTTTTTAATTTCAAAGCTAATTGCCATAATTTAATATTGCAATCCAATCAAATAAAAATCACTTTTTTTACTTTATTAAGCATTCCTTTCTACAATTAAAATTGTTATATTTTAATTGTTCACACACAAAAATTAATTACGTCGTAAATCATCTTAAAGATAAAATTTTCTATTATAATAGTAAAACATCTTAGTTTATAAATACCTTTTTTTTCAACATTTTCTTTTCTTAATTCGGGAAGTTTATTTCGATTACAATATGCAGTAAAAGTCTTAGTATGTCTTCTAAATTATAGAAAAATATCAAAATTGTGGAAATTTCTATAAACAAGAAATCCATTATATGTTTATCTATGCAGAATCTATTCCAGGAGACAAAGATGTTAAACCTATGTGTTTTACTTATCCGATTTCTCTATGTATTGCTTGCTATAACTACTTAGTAGCTATAGCAACTCAATATGATTACGAAATAACATTCAAATCCACGTGTAAACATTTTTTCTTTATTGAATGATACATTGGCACAATTAATCTTTCAAAGGCACTTTGTGTTTTCGATGAGAATTGTAACAGTTTGAGTATTCAAAATTCGTTTGTGTGTGTATACTAGCCTTCACGTAAGACTGTCATTTTGTTGGTTGCCACACAACGGATTTTCCAATTAAGCATTCCCCCGGAATCCTAGTTACAGAGAGGAAATTCGAAGTATTCAATTCTGGTTGTTGATACTGTTTTCATCCCATTTATTCGTTCTTTAGCGAGCAATAAAACCGAGGGTTGGATTTCAGCCTTACGTGAAATAGAGATATTTCTCTACTCCTTTATTTGACCTTATTAAATTGGCAAGGAAATGATTTTGATTATTAAGCACATGGCATATTTTTAATCATTCGGTCAGAAAAGTTTGATTTTTATTGCTTGTGCACTTATAAGCAGAAACACCTTTATATGCAATAATGCAATGGTGTTATGCACAAATAGTGGAAGTGCAAAATTGAACTTTTAAGAAAATGTAGATTAAAAGCTTACACCTCTAGACCAAATTAATAAATTTTACAATAAGTTTTAACCGTGCGATAGAGCTTTATCACATATATAAACTTACGGTAAAATTTTTAAGGCCCTCTTATTTTTAGTAAAAACATCCTTATAAATATATAATATTATATTAACATTATAATATATATCATACCCAAAGCTTATTTGGGTATGATTTCGAATCCAGCGTTGATCCTTATACTGTCAGTTTTGAATGTGTTATCACGTATGTAGCGGAATTTTTCCAGAGTGGCAACGCCGAGTGTAGGAATCGGCACTCTTTTTGGGGTACTGTGCCAAACTAACACTGCAGAGCCACTCCACGTGCCAAAGGAACCATTTATCAAATTGTATCGCGTGCCACTCATCAGATTATGACTGTTTATGTTATCATCCACTTAATAATATACTGTACTTTATGTAGATCTTTGATATGTTCCTAATTTATTAAAAGAATCGTTTTTCTTGAAAATGCTTCGTTAGTTGGATTTATGGCGCAAGAACAGCAGGGAACATTCTGTACCAAAATTAAAGTGTTTTCTTAAATATACTCTAGCAAATTGGACGTACGATTTACAATAATTTAACAATACAAAGTGTAAACAGCGCTATGTTTCTGCTATAAGAAACCATAGTTTCTAGATGAAGCGTTTTAAAAACATCGTAAATCGATGTTAAATTACTCTTAAATAAACTAATAATTTTCCGGCACCTGGTGGAACTCGAACTCACGACCACTTGATTGCTAGTCAAGTGCTCTACCAGTTCCCCCATCATGGGTTTATATGAAAAATTATTGATTTATTTAACGCATATCGATGTTTTTGCTTTTTTTTTATAACAGACGTTTTAGCAATATTAACCTGTTAACCGGGGAATAAAATTTTGTGAAACTCGTTTCACACTGGGGACTTTTTTTCACAGTGATAAGTAATGTCATCACACCATCACGCTAGGATTAAATATATAAGAACTACATAAAACGTAATGCGTTCAACATAATACGGTTAATTTCAATGACGAAAAATGTCGTCATTCGCATTTTGGTAGTCTTCCGGGCATGACGAAAAATGTCGTCATACCCAGTTAACAGGTTAATTATTCATAACACTAACTTTATTACGAAAAGACATGCTTAATAATGGAGAAAAAGTTCTTTGTGGATGGAAATAGAGTTAAGGATCGTTCAAGATTTAATAAGTCAACCAGTCTGACTGCAAGTTTACAGCTTTGTACACGTTTTACACTAATTTTCAACGACATAACTCTTTAAAAAATGTGAAAAGCAGAAATGGATATTATTTGAAAACAAATAAAAGTTTTTTGTATTTTTTTTTTTAATTTTAACGATTATACTTGTATTTTTTAAATCACTTCGCGTGCCATTAAAAATTCACCCGTATTCCGTAGGTTGCCGACCCCTTGCCTAACGTCATGAGGCCCAATTTATATGCAGAAGAGTTTAAACATCGGATCCGCGTACTTTGCATGATCTCCTAACCTATTCAGTGGAATTTCCCCTGACTTGAACCCCACTGAATACATGTGGAATAAAATAAAGCGCGTCGTCCAACGGTTAAATCTTGTGCCACTTTCAGCTGCAGATCTCTCGACTATTTTGTAAATTTGACACAGATTATTTGAGGATAAATTCATTCCAAGCCCAACCTAAGCATCAATTCAGCGAAAGATCGTCTAATATGTTATTAGAAAGTTGATAATTATTTTTTAGCTTGTGGGCATATCACAAAATAAATATGCAAAATCCTATTATTCTTCCCTGGAAGGAAAATGTATATACGCGGTAAAATATAAAATAATCTTTATTCAAAACATAAAGGCGGGTCCTTAGACAAGCTATTGCTTTCTCTCTCTCCTTTATTTCTAATCTAATTCACGTCAGTATTCTTTAAATTTAAATACATTACGATTGTATGATTAGAAAAATTCCGAAACAGACGTATTAACAAGAGCTGTATACATGTTAAATAAATTTATTTTTTATTCATATTATTCCCATCAACTCCGAAAAAAAAAAGTGTGAACAAAAACGCATGGTTAAAAAATATATTTCCCCCCTTACAAAAAGGTAAAAATGTTTTATTTCCGATTGGAGAATGATCCACGATAACAACTAAATATAGGAAATAGGCTAAACTTCCTATCCAAAAAAAAGTCATTTCTTTATCCTTAAAAAACATTCTGTAAAGAAATATGCCATCAGAGCAGCTATTTGAGGTGTCCTCTTACTTTTTAATCTAGAGTAAAATAAAACACACATTAGCAATTGGTTTTAAATTTCACATATTTTAATACGTGAAATTTTAAATCTAGTCTTGACTCTAGTTTTAGGAGAAGGCCCACAATTAAAGGTATTAAGTTCAAATGCGTACTTCTCTAGAATTGTTGATGCATGTCCCTTTTAAGCAAAAAACTGTATATGAAAAAATCTGCCAAAGGGACTAAACACTTAAATTAGATAAAATATATTAAAAAAAGTTTTTTTGCAAGCTTGTAAGCAAGCATTTAATTAACGAAGACGTATGATAAAGTTGATGAATTAACTTCAATATTCGCGTAAGTTTATTTTAATGAAGGTATTAAATGTGGATATTGTGTGCAGTTAAAGTTAATTTTTATATACTATATAGAACGAGATATATTTATTTGGAATTACGATGACATTTTACAGATTTTTAAATAAATTTGCGCAAGCAATCGGGTATAATTTTTTATGTGCATTCAAATTCACGTACCTTAAACGAAATATTTAATTACATACGAGAATTTACCGTGGCAGAAGTGCTATAAATTGTTTAACTATTTCATCATTAATATTTAAATGGAATTTCTCATTACATTATTATCAGTGTTTAAGCTAGATTTTGTTTTCTTTTAGCATTTTAATGAAAATGTAAAAAATATTAACGTTTTTAAAATTCCTTTAGCTTTTTTTATAATTTAAATACTTCCGATATTTTTGAAAATTTTGTCCCTTAGGCGAACGCTAAACAAAATAGCATATTTAAAATTTCGGGCTACAAATAAAACTCTTTAGTTTTTATGAAATTATATAATTGACAATATTATTGTACAATTCTTCTGGGCATTGCTACACACCATAGTTGGAAGGCACTTTCAAAATCAAAATTATTTCGAACAGGTCATTCAATATTTATCATTAGCAATTTGCTTGCATGGTTCGTTGTTAAACGATTTCGCAAGTCAGTTTTAATCAAGTTCATTTGGGAGAAAGCCCTTTCACAATCTGCAGTATGCATAGGTATATTTAACGAAACAATACAGAGTTTCACAAGGAGATTTGAAACGTCGTGTTTTTAAACCTTACGCCAGTGTCGAAATAACTGTTTGTTATAGGTATATTTGTCACATGTTCAGTTATTAAGCACAGTGAAGGAAATTCTCCATTCATTTCATTTTGATTCAAAAACTGTAGCAACTGCAAAAATGAAAACTCCTTTCTTTACATCAGGCACCTACAAATTTCTGGAAAATATTCCATTCTGACGGTACGTCGTTTTCTTCAAATTTATGCTTGTGTCTTGTAATCGTCGACGGCAGCCGACATAAAACTGTGAAAATTTTTAATTTTCAGAGCTTTCGCTTTTTAGCGAAAGTGGTATTAAAATTTTTCGGAAAATAACAATATCCTTTCGCAAAATGTGAAAAAAAACTAACGCAACTTAAACCCTGATTATTATACATATGTGTTTATGATATTACTTTTTTAATATGGTGTATTTAAATTTTAAGATTTGGTAATTATTCTAACCATAGTGAGTTCATTTCAAGGCATAGGCAGGATTTAATTTCGGAGAGGGAATCAATAATTTTTACAGCATGTATGGATACAATCACAACATGCAAGGCCATAACCAAGGTTCTCTTGGGGAAGAGTGAATAAAATTTTAACGGGCATGCATCGATACAAATACAGCTTGTACCTACCGCTCAATTGAATTAATGTATCGATATAACATATATCAATGCAATTACAACATATATCGATATATTTCTTTTAATTTTAAGACGAGCATTAAAAATATTTATGAAAATCAGCAAATACTAGAACATTTTAGGTAGAGGATATGATATTTGTAACGCAATGGAAGCTCAGACTGAAAAAAAAAATAAACATAAAACTAAAAAGATAACCTTTTATTTGTTCGTCGCACCTGGAGGCGACACTAGAAATATTTTGTATAGTTTTTAATGCTGATACAGAATGTCTTTAATTTTTCGCAAAATTAATTTTTCGGGCAATTATGAGCACATAAAAATGACGAGTTGGCGAGATTTTAGCGAGAAATTCATATTGCGGTATGCTTAAGATTTGGCTCAAAGTCGTTTTTTAACCAACCTAGTCTGAACCAGATGATCACTCAACAAGTGTAGTTTATTTCAAGCGTTTTTCTAATCTCATATGCTTATAAGATTTACAATTATAATTTCTTAAAATATGATTACTTTTACTTTTGATTGAGTCAATTTGCGTGAGATTGAATTGTAATAAACAGAATGAAAAATTTAGTATTTACAAGCAACATTGGATTTAGCAATCCGCAGGTATGATGTGTATCCTGCAGAAATTACTGTTGAAGAAATAGCTGAAAGTGAAGTTTTTTTATGTAACATTGAGCGATTTATATTCATTAGACATGAAATTGAGGATATAACCCTTGATTTTACAGAAGATCCGTTTGAAAATGTAAAATTAAACGTTATGAAGACCGATGATGATTACGAATCAGTCAGATCGAATTTGTAAAGAGACGATGAATATTTAAAAGATAGAGCGAATTTTCCTTTGCATAAAATGAAGGAATTTGTGCAATTCTGTGAGTTTTGTAAAAGTAATAACCTACATGTCAAACACAGCAATTATATTGGACGATTTCGAAATTATATTTTTGAAAATGTGGTCTAATTAGAAAAATTGAAATCATTAAAAGTGAAGTAATATCAAAATTTATAAATTCAAGAGAGCACAATTTAGAAACTGTTTAAGTATTACGTAGGCACATTTCTGGCCATTTTGTACTCCCTTGTAAGAAAAAATAAGCAAATGCTTGACCTCCCCTTCATGCTTACGTAAGATTTTGGTTCTCTAAATTTTTGGTTACTATTATTATAAATTTTATCTCTCTCTCTCTCTCTCTCTATATATATATATATATATACAGTGGGGAGCGATAGTATGTTTACACTGGAATGTTGGCACTTCACCCGTATAACAAAAAAATTATTAACAGTAGAATTTTTCAAATTTAACGGAATAAGTACAAATCATACTTCTGAAAGTTACAGACTTGTAACAAAATTTTTTATGTATTTAAACAAAAATTTGAACCACCCCCCTCCAGAATATGAAGGGCAAAATTAATTTATAAATAAAACATAAAGAAAAAGTAAAATTAAAGCAAATGTCTGTGTCCAGTAATTTACATATAATCTAATTTGCATAATCAACGATTCATGAGAATGTGTGAGTCATGGGCTGATAAAGGGTAGAGTGAAAATGGTGAAAACACGGGAACTATCGGTGATTGAAAGAACAGCCTTAACTAAAGACAGAGTGGATGGCAAATTATTCTACAGACAGTTAGGAGAAAAGTATGAAATAAGTGCAATGGGAGCTCAGAAAATAGTGAAAAGATATGAAATCAATGGACACGTTGTAAGCACCCAAAGGAGAAAGGGAGCGCAAGACGATTATGAGAACCATAAACAAAAACCCATTTACATCAAGAAGGGAAATTCAAGAAGAATTTCAAGATCAATTCAAAAAGACAATATCACGGAGACAAATTTCAAGGGTGTTAAACAAGGTGGGATATAAAGAAAGAATTACACGTAAGAAACCTTATATCTCTTCCAAAAATAAACAAAGGAGTTCAAAATTTGCAATTCAACTTGCTGATAAGCTACTCAAATTCTGGGAAAATGTGATGTGGAGCGATGAAAGCAAGTTTGAACCTTTAAAACAACAGAAGAAAATAGTGTTTAGAAAAGATGGAACAGCGTTTAATGTCAAGAATTTGCAGCCAACAATCAAACACCCATCATCAGTTATGGTTTGGGGTTGTTTTACCAATAATGCAACGAGAAATTTGGTATTCATTGATGGCCTTATGAACTCCCACAAGTATAAGGAGATTTTGGAATCAAATTTAACTCTATCCAAGGTGAAGTTGGGATTGAAAAGGGGTTGGTCTTTCCAACAAGACAATGACCCCAAACATAAATCTCGTATTTTAGTTGCTTATTTTGCCACCAAGAAGATAAAGGTGCTCGAATGGCCATCTCAGCCACCTGATTTGAACCCCATTGAGCATCTTTGGGGGATTTTAGACAACCGTGTGCCATTATCATGTCGCACAAACATTCCTGCATTCAAGACTGCATGGCAGGAAGCTTGGAGCAGCATCCCACCAAATGTTATGACTAACTTGGTCCACAGCATGCCTCAACGGCTCCGTGAAGTCATTCGGGCCAAGGAAGGCTCTATCAAGTACTATAATTTTACTTTTTTTGATGTTTTTTTTATTTGTAAACTTAATTTTGCTCTTCAAATTCTGGAGGGGGTTCAAATGTTGTTTAAATACATAAAACCAATTTGTGTTACAAGTCTGTAACTTTCAAGAAATAAAGACATATGATTTGTACTTATTCCATTAAATTTGAAAAATTCTACTGCTAATAGTTTTTTTGTTATACGGGTGAGAAGTGTCAATATTCCAGTGTAAACATACTTTCGTCCCCCACTGTATATATATATATAAATATATCATCATCATTTCAGCCGTTGTCAATCCACTGCAGGATAAAGGCCTCCTCTGCATCTTTCCAACGAAGTCGATCTTGTGCATTTTGCTGCCACTTGTGCCCAATATATTTAATTATTTCATCCACCCATCTCGTCTTTGGCCTTTTCCTTGGGCGTGTGGTGTCCAGTGGGATCCATTCTAGGATGTTTTTGGTCCATCTGTTGTCAGTTCTTCTAGCAATATGGGCTGCCCACTTCCATTTCAAACTTTTTACCTTCGCAATGATATCACAAACTTTTGTTTGATCTCTTATCCAACTGAAGGTCTTTCGATCTCGTCGCGTGATACCAAGCATCTGCCGTTCCATGTTCCTTTGTACCACTCGTAACTTTTGGATACCTTTGGCAGTCAATGTCCATGTCTCACTACCATAAGTCAGAACAGGTAGGATGCATTGATCGAAAACTTTCCTCTGTAAAGAAATAGGGAGCTTTTTTTTAAAAATTATTTGTAGCCGGTAGAATGCTTGCCAGCTAAGCTTGATACGACGTTCGATCTCTTGATTTATGTCGCCTTTCATCGTAATTCGTTGACCAAGGTAAATGTAATTTTCAGCTTGCTCTATTTCTTCTCCCAAAACAATAATAATTAATATAATAATAATAAAACAATAATAATAATATATATATATATAGTAATGAATCAATACCCTAGACAAGCATAGCTGGTTTGAATTAGAAAGAAGAATTGACCTGCAATGCACGAATATTGATTGGCGTTATGAGCCACAACCTCATGGGTTAACGATGCTTTGCTGATCCAGCATTCCACATTCAATGTAGACATTATACAGGAGCATCCGTTTGTTTATAACCACCCATGGTAGAGATTAAAACAAACTTTTTGTTTGAAAATGACAAAAGTAGAAAGAACTAGAAAGTCCTGTATACATCTCACATCAAAGTAACACTGTTGAATAACTTACAAGTAGTAATTCAACAAACTCAGTTCAAGTAATACCACAAATGTAAAAAAAATATAGATGAATTTATTCAGTGTCAGAAATTTTTGTTTTTAAACATTTTTAGCTAAGTTTTTGCAAGCATATTTTATTAATAATAAAATAGGAAGTGGTTAAATTACCTTGTAATAGCAGTAATGTAGAAATTAAATTCAAACTCGTAACTAAAAAGATAGCACATGATCAGTTGAAGGCAGTTTTGAAAGTGTTTCCACATCTTATAAACTAAGCAATACCAGATATCCAAAAGGAGTAATGAACAGGTGCTTCCATCTATATTTGAGAACTGCGATTAGATGTATTTAATTGCAATGATTATTCTTTATAAGAAACATTTAAGATTTCTTTCTAGAGATGAAATTTGCAAATGTTCTATTTATATAGTTCATTGGAAAACCATTTAAAACCAAACATTTTTTAAAAGATCTTAAGCCTTCAGAAATGGCTTCAGCTGTTTACGTGAGATGTATATACGACTTTCTATTTCTTTCTATTTTTTGTCTCTTTCAAACAAAAAAATTGTTTAAATCTCTGCCACATGGATGGTTATAAACAAACAGGTCTTCCTGTATAATGTCTGCATTGAATGGGGAATGTTGGATCCTTAAAACACTCTTTAACCCATGATTATTGGCTCATAACGCCAATCAATGTACATCGCAGGTCCAATTCTTCTAATTCAGACCAGCTATGATCTGCCTAAATTTATTGATTCTTTATATATTAAATGGAATGTTAAAAATACTGTGCTTTATAACTATTCCATTTATATCATTTAAAATGGGTACATATTGGGCTTTGGTTAATGATATTGATATGGGATTTAAATACTTGGTACTATATATAATATATATAATACTTGGTATATGAGTGATGAGAGAAATTGAAAAAATTAGTCTACAAAACTCAATTTTCGAATTTTTAAGGTTTCGATACTTGCACTGAAATGTAACTTTCTTGCGTTAGATGAAAGCAGTAATAAAATAGGGCAATTCATTTTTAATTTAGTGTTTTTTGGCTCAACGAGCAAGTTTTTCGGAAAACAATGAAATTCAGCGGTGAATGTTAACGCAAAGAAAGTTGATTTTTTTATTACTAATAAATTTGACACCCACATATTATTAGCTCAATCTACAGCTTTTTTGTATATGAGAAAAAGAGATGTCGTCCCCATCTTGGATTCGAACCAGGGTCCCTCCGTTTAGCCTGGAGTGTCTTGACCGCAAGATGAACGAGGACATGGAGCAAACGCTCACTTTTTCCGTATATAAGGATATAAGATATTATTACCCTTTACAGGAATAACAATTGCCAAATAATGGTCAACATACAAAGCCACTGGGATGAGATTTTTTTTTTTTTTGGTAAGTTTTTCGTAGGGGGTTATTTTTTTTTTTATTACAAATAAATTTGACACCCACGTATTAGTAGCTCAAACTAGAGCTTATTTGTTTTGGAGAAAAAGAGACGCTTTCCCCATCCTGGATTCGAACCAGGGTCCCTCCGTTTAGCCCGGAGTGTCTTGGTAATATCTTACATCCTTACATACGGTAAAAATGAGCATTTGTTTCATGTCCTCGTTCGTCTAGCAGTCATTACACTCACACGGTCGGTTCGCGGATATACCGTATATAAACATTTTATTTAATTAAAAATGCCCGTTTTCATATAAAATGTCATAATTATGCCCTGTGGCTCAATATACCCTCATAAAATCGTGGATTCTTCTTTCATGAAATGAATATAATTCAATTAAATATTTATAGTCTTTAATTACTTATAACAGATTTTTATAAATAAAGCTCACTGAGAGTTACATGCAAAATAAGCACCTCTCTCATTAAAATTTTTGAGCTCAAAATTTTTGTTATAGTCATAAACTACGAGTACGGTTATATAGTTACAAATACCCGTGGCAAATTTGAGAAAAAAACATGAAGTTTAGGTAATACGTAATACTACATGTGATTCAAACCCTTAGGCAATAGAATGAGTTGGGGGAAGACGGCATAGTTATTTGTATCTTATCTGCAGCTTGATATATTGAATAAATTTGTACAAACAGTATGTGATATTGTAGAATGAACCTTTATTGATACTGAAACTTAGACTTTTCAGTGTATGTTAAACTGCCGAGCCATTTTTATGAAAAAACAAAAGAAAAGAAGCATTTCAAAATGCCCATCTTACCCACAGTATGGGTAAGATGGGCCCCACATAGGTATAAATAAGATGGACGTACCAGTTCATATTAGTTATAATCTTCGCATACTTGGCGTACAAAGTTTTTAAATCCTTTGACTCCAGCACAAGTTTTGCGGAACCATGTATTTCACTCTTGAGATTTAAAAAACGCTAAACAAATATCAACAATTAATTCTTCGAAGTTTTCAATATCTCAGTAGCAGATTCCCCCTCACGTCCCCGCCTCCCTCCTGAATATGCATCAATCCCTAACAATATAGTGGTAAGCCTGCACACTAAAGGATTTTAAAATAATATGCCTACAATATATAACTTCGGGGGGGCCCATCTTACCCCCAAATATTGTGCTTGTCTCATCCCCAATATGAAATTACCAGTTATGGTGTCGTGCCTTAAAACTGTTTGCGACACATCGCTCATTTTTTGTACCACAAATTAACTTAA
>QLNU02015360.1:302548051-302562868 GCA_006491805.2 Dysdera silvatica | reverse complement strand
TAGTTATTGGCAGCTTGGACTTCCTACACTTCATGTAACTTCAGAAAGATCTACTTTCACTTCGATTGCTTTTAGGCTACTAGTCCGGAAATCTTGGCTTCAGCTCGTGAAAGCTTTTGCAAGCTTCTTTCACACATAAATAATTCTTTCTTTTATAATAAGATTCCTTTCTCCTCTTTTTTATAGTTTTTATAACATCTAAGTCATATATTTACGAACTAAAAAAACAGATTATCTTTAAAATTTCAAATCGTTGAATCACACCCCGTTCTTATTGATTTCTCCTTAGTTGGCTAGCGTAACAAAGAACACGCTTTAACTTTTGACTGTACGTGAATTTACTATGTTTCCTTCAATCAACAAGTTGTTGTATATCAGTGGTTTCCTACCTGGGGGTTGCAAACTGATTTCTCAAGTGTCGCCGCAATTATTTTAGTTGCAATTATTTTTATAAGGAATTTCATACCAAATGTTTCCAACGCTTTTATATTTCAACATGGCTACACACATTGCAATATTCTACTAATCGTTGCTAATTGTTGAAAGCACTTTATATTTATAGTATACTAATATATATTACACATAATATATAAAATCATATAATACGATTTTTTGTTTAATGTGTTTTCTTTACTCTGTTAAAAATGCTTTTATTATGCAAAATGCGACAGTATATGAGGGGATTGCGACTTCAAGAAGTTTTGGAAACACTGCTTTATTAGGATAAAAAAAAGAATTTCGCACTGTATACTAAGGAAAAACTTAATTTAATTATACTTTTTATTTGTTTATTACCATCCAGCATATTCCAATATTGTTTGGTGAAATTTAGGGAAAAAATCTGAAAATGTTAGAGAGATTACAGAAAAGGTTTCTAAGAATAACTTTTAAGAAACAAAATGTAGATTGGGAAATGATAGGGAAGAAATTTGGAAATTTACCTGTTGGAGTGATAAATGAGTACCACACCTTAACAGAAGTGTATGAAAGAATAAGAAATAACAATTATAAAGAAATAATTGAGGTAAAAGAAATTCATGGGGAGAAAATATTGAGAAATGAATATGATCTATACTTGCTTAAGATACGTACAGAAATGGGCTGAGACAACATTGCCTACAGAGGACCTAAATGGTGGAATATGTTACCTGAAGAACTAAAAAACTGAATAACCTGAACCTGTTTAAGAAGGCAATGAGTGAAAGGTTAATAGAGAGAATGGTGACGAAAAGGGAGCTTGAATCGTCTTGGGAAATGACTAGGATCTAAAGTTTGTTATGCCACTGGAGTTTACTTGGGTCCCTCTACACACAGAGCACTGGATGGAAGATTCTAACTAATGGAACATAAAAAAACATGTATATATATATGAAAAAATTATATGTATGTGTATGTAAAACTCATATGCATGTGTATGTAAAAATTATACGTATGTAAAATAATCAGGCATGACTAAAAAATTACTTATATGTACAAGTAAATATTACAAGAATCATAATGCCTACCAGTGAAACCTATATGTAGAAAAATAAATAAATTATTATTATTATTACTATTATTATTACTCAATTAATTGATTAATTATTGTGACGTCATGCATTTCAATTCCACTATGCCTGTCAAAACATTCTGTACAAAATTATTTTTTTTGATTTTCATAAATTGGATATGTACTGTTGTTCCACAAAACTAGTTTTGAATAGTTTTTACTCAAATTTACTCTTCTTTTTATATTAGAGATAAAAGTTAAATGATAACGTTTCTGCGGAATTTTCCTCAAAATTTTATTAAAACAATTTCTATATATTTATGTTCACATTTCTACTAACATTATTAGCTTGCGATAACCCCCATACATCTCAATTGTAACATTAGAATAATATAGAAACAGATGTATTAACAATACTCGTATCTAGGTTGAGTAAATTTATTTTTCTTATTTCTTTCCCATCCTTCTCTTTAATCGGTTCTTTCAACTTCATGAAGCGTTTAAACAACATTTGAGGATCTTTCAAATTCTTCGGTTTCCTCGTAATTTTTTTTTTTTGGAAATATAAATAAATAACATTCGTATCATTGAAAATCAAGTACGCAGGTCTAACATTCCTAATCAAAATTTCTTGGGGTGTAAAATGTTTCGGATTTTGAAATACATGATATGGTAAAGTTGAAGAGACGTGATACGCAAACTTTCAGAAAAATTCCTCTTTATTAGACATAAAATCATAAATATAAATACAGCGAACAGAGAAAGATGAAGAACCCTAATGTTTCCATGGTCATCCGTTACCAAAGATTTCTATTTTAAAGTTTTTCGTCTTTATAATAAACATTATATATTGTTCTGTAACAAATTTACATTACTCCAGTTCCCTAAAGAGTTCACCATATTTGTTTATTATATAGTTTGGGGGCATTTTTACTACAGTTTCCATAATTTCATTTCCATCATCACAATTTTTACGATCTCTGAGTAGCGGATTTCACCAAAGACCCTGATGGACCATAGGGGGAGTTAGGATTAATCTAAAGAATCCTTCTGTGAAAAATATGTATAAATCCTGTTCATGATTTTAACCGTATAAAATTTAGCAACCTTCTGTCCTCCTGTATATTTGAAACTTGGTATTAACGATAATTCTCTATTAAAACGTCGAAGTATTTTTTTTCCTTTATTTTTTATCATTAAAAATACGTTATTCGGGATCAAAAGTTAAAATTTATAATCTTTTATTTGTACCAGGTTTTTCCTTCTCATTTATTTATTTTTTTTATTATTCAGTCACCTGATCTTGGCTAATTTATAGTTAATATTTCGGTAACTTTCCATAATTTTAATTG
Organism: Dysdera silvatica; assembly: GCA_006491805.2. NCBI lineage: Eukaryota > Metazoa > Arthropoda > Arachnida > Araneae > Dysderidae > Dysdera > Dysdera silvatica. Next base: position 302,560,027 of record QLNU02015360.1, on the reverse strand, counting down.
CTGTCTTCATTTTTTTGTCTTTGAAATTATACAGATAATTTAATATATAAGGATTTAAATATTCAGTTAATTACTAAATTATATTTAGCTAGAGTTTACCAGATAATAACTATTTTGTTTATGTTACGATTGGTTAAATATATACATTTTCATTTTAATTTCAAAATAGTACATACTGCTCCTTTTCCATCACAATTCAATAGTATCATAACTAAAATATTGTAAAAATCAATGAAATCTATTATTTTTCTTATCCACAATATATGTTTCCTATTCCGAACAGTACCTTCTATTTCTAAAAGCTTAATGGCATCGTCCATGTTAAATCTGATCGGTATATTAATTCAAAATAAGACATTTCAAATTAGTTTAATATGAGTTCGTACTACATCAATTCTCTAATGACTTTGAACTTGAATGTGGGAGGCACAAATTTGACACCTGAAACACGATTACATTTTCTGACAGACATATAACTGTAAACTCAAACACCATTGTAATGAAGTTAACCTTATTAAGGTTATTTAATTTCATCATTATGAATTTAGCTGATCATTACTGATGGATTTGTAAGTCGTATCATAATCATGGGGATGATGTACATAATTCCAATTTATGGTGACATTTTCTTAATTCAACTATATATGGTTTCCTTGTAAAGATTCATATTGCCTTTATTAACTATCAAGTATTGATTTATTCGACATTAGATATCTTTCTATGTACCGAATCAATTGCAACTATCTGTTATCGTTACAAAAGTACTTTAAGAAAATGTAGTAAGAAGAGTAAATCTAATTTTGTGTATTATATATATATCGTGTAAATATTTTATTCGATTTCCCCTGCAAAAAGTTTTATTCTTACATGTCCATATTTAAGTTGTTAAATATTTTTCGAAAAACTAACCTTTTCTTTAAACTCAAAAATGGATAATTATTCATTATTTTCTAAACCTTGTGAGTGTATAAATGGAAGCCTTTCATAGATTAATGATTTGAAATGCATCAGTCATTTTATTCGTGAATAAGGACACTTAAAGTTTACTTTTATATATTCTATGTTATTACTCAACCAACTTTTAATAGCAAAGTTCAAGGCAGTAGCCAGGATTTAATTTCAAGGGGGGGTTCAAAAATTTTTACCGCATGCATCGATAAAATCACAGCATGCAAGGCCGTAGCCAAATCCCATTAAAAATTTAGTTTCGGTGTGGACAAGTCCCTAAGATCCGCCCTCTGGATACGGGCATGGCAAAATGTGTTTCTACCATTCAGTATATTTCTAATTTTAATATATTGTGTCATTTTATACATTTTAACATTCTTTGCAAAGCATTATGTTGTATATAATTTTACCAAATGTTTTCTGATAAATATCAATATGGTAATGATGTTTCTGAAAAATATAAAATAAAAGATGGAAATTTTAAATCGCCTTAAGAAATTTCTATTGACATTGATTGATTATATTGATATTATTTATTAAGATTTATAATCTAATAATGAGATTATATATGACACAAATTTTCCATGTGTATAAACATTTAATGTCACCACAAATAATTAAATCTAAACAGAATATTAAATTTAAGCTATCTCTACTTTATTAATGAATATTTTTAATTTATCTTTAATGAGTAAATTTATATAACATAGTTTTAATTTCTATCACCTCTCCATTTGGTAATTCCGGCAGGATATTGTTATAATAAAATGTCGAATCGTTATTACATTTTAAATTTAAGGAATAATAGTCTAATCTACAATAATAATCATCTAATCTATATTATAGGCTTACTAGGTGGTACACGTAGTCAGTGGCGTAGTTAGATATTTTGCCGCCCGGGGCGAGTGACTGTCATTTCCGCCCCCCTCCAATGGGATAACAAATACATTTTGTGTTTAAAGGAATGCCGCCCCCCCCCTCCCCACGAATTGTGGCGCCAGGTCGTGTTTATATTGGTCAAACACGTCGGGCCCTTCGATTTCGGCTTAAAGAGCATGAAGCCTACGTGCGTAAACAACAACTGGAAAAATCTGCTTTGGCCAAACACGCCTGGGAAGCTGGCCACAAATTTTCTTTCGACAAGGCCCATCTAATAGAGAAAGTTTCTTCACCAGCCGACCTCAATTTCTTTGAAGCCTTCCATATTCTTTCGCATTCCTCTTCTACTGTTAACGATCAGCTTCCGTTCAATTCCATGTCCTCTATTTGGAGAAACTTCATTCGTCCCATAGCAAAAGACGCGGCTACGGACCCACAACTGGTTTACCCGAACTAATTTTGGACTAGCAATTTGGCATCGATAGTTTTTCTAGCACGTGTGTCACATTAGTGTAACTAGGGTTCTGAAGAAGGAAGCCTAAACGCGCTTCCGAAATAGCTATAAACCATCGTATTTATTTTAACTGTGTTAATGTGTTTTATTTTATTTAATATTTTGCGCAGTGTGTCGTTTCATCTTTACAAGAACCTTATTGTTTACATTGTTGTAGATATTGTTTCAAAATGTAATTGTTGAATAGCTTTTGTTACAAAATGTAATCTTTAAACAAATATAGTTACAAAATATAAGAATTTTAGTGACAACAATGTTTTTAAACAACAATATCAATCAACGTTTATTGGCGTAGTGATACCAACGCCGATGGTATGGCGTGATTAGATGGTGAAACGTTCGAAAGAAAATAAATATTTCTGCCTTCGGTGGGACCTGAACCCACGACCTTCCACTTGCCGGGCGGAGGCTCTACCCACTGAGCTACGAAGGACAATATATAATCTCTTTACGAACGTATATATATTGTTGCCAGTTATTTCGCAGAATGGTGTAGTACATAGACTACTATTTAAACCAAATTGCAAAGAGACTGGTATTAAATTGATCGAAATGCACGTTGCAGCATATGTATTTATATAAATCGAACACTACGCAGATTAAATTAAACAACAATATAAATCAACGTTTATTGGCGTAGTGATACCAGCGCCGATGTTATGGCGTGATTAGATGGTGAAACGTTCGAAAGAAAATAAATATTCCTGCATTCAGTGGGACCTGAACCCACGACCTTCCACTTGCCGGGCGGAGGCTCTCCCTACTGAGCTACGAAGGACAATATCAAATCCCTTACGAACATATATAAAGACTTTACTGACTTACGTGACATCGGCACTGGTATCACTACGTCAATAAACGTTGATTAATATTGTTGTTTGATTTAATCTACGTAGTGTTACATTCATTTAAATACATATGCTGCAACGGGAATTCCGATCAATTTAATACCGGTTTCGTAATTTGGTTTAAATAGTAGTCCATGTACTACACCATTCTGCTAAATAACTGGCAACAATATATATACGTTCGTAAAGAGATTGGATATTGTCGTTCGTAGCTCAGATGGTTGAGTCTCTGCCCGGCAAGTGGAAGGTCGTGGGTTCAAGTCCCACCAAACACAGAAAACATTTGTTTCGAACGTTTTCCCATCTAATCACGCCGTGACATCGGCGCTGATATCACTGCGCCAATAATCCTCAATTTATATTTTTGTTTGATTTAATCTGCGTAGTGTTCGATTCATTTAAATAATGTTTTTGTTTGCGTTATTATAAATATCGTTACAAAATGTAATTGTTGAATATACATAGTAACAAAATATAAGACCTTTGATAGCATCAGCATTTTTTTTAAGTCGTTGCCATGGTAACAAGAATGTGCGAGTAAAAGAAAAGCGAAAGGCGCTAAGTTGTATTTCGTCTGTTATGAGAGTAGTTTGAAACAAATATCAAAATCATCTGATAAAGTTGTCAAACCAGTCGCAGATGACTGTGGTGAGTGCCACAGAGTGGCACACATTATTCTGAACAATTTTTTTAAAACAACTTAAATTATATTTTGGTTTAAATGTTCAATTGCTTTTTGTTTGTAGTTGAATTTTAATAAAATGCCTTATAAAAATGTATTAAACACCATATATAATTATATGCGAATACAAAATGCTCGGGGGCGGCTTCTAAATATTATCTGATTTTAATGATTTTTTCACGCAACATTTTTTTCATAAATGGAACATCTTTGTGGGCCGACCATTAAATTTTCATGTTTTAATTTTTCACTATGCGATAAGGCCCACCCTATATATATATATATATATATATATATGGCCTGCAAAAGGGTTGCTGGTATCTAACTGGAAGGAGACCCACACGCTGAACGTATGTGACGATGTGTGGAACCGGCCAGGCCAGTAACCTAGTGTCCTACCCCGCCTTCAAGTGGTGCAGGCTGAGCTTTCTATTTATGTGGCAAATTAATATTTGCTACACGGATAGAAAGGCGGAAGGGGAGGGCTAATTCACCAACCCGTCTAGCCAGCGTGGTGAAATTATGGCTAATTCCTCCATTATGTTGACACACCAGAAACCATGGCCCCTAGTCTCCAGGTGCTGGAGTGCTCCTGATCAAGGCAGCGGTCAGTGTGGCATGAAAGCAGGGGGTGCTAAAAATCACTGGAATGGCCCAGGCTGCCGTTTGTTATTGACCTTGGCAACGTATAATGGACGATCCCTTGCTTCTGAAGCAAAACTTCAAGAATTGGAAGAAGAACTTGACAAGATCAAATGGGACATTGTAGGACTCAGTGAAGTTAGAAGAAAAGGTGAAGAGTTGGTGGAACTTAAAAGTGGACATTTGTTTTATTATAGAGGAACGGAAACTGGAAGAACAAGTGGTGTTGGCTTCTTAATCAACAAAAGAATTAAAGACTACCTTCTTGAAGTCGAAAGCACGTCAGATCGAGCAGCGAGGCTCGTTGTTCAACTAACCCAGCGATACCAACTTCAGATAGTACAGGCATATGCACCAACATCAAGCCATACCGACGAGGAGGTTGAGGAATTCTATGAAGAAATCAAACAGCTACATACCAAGGGGAAACAACACATCAAGCTCATCATGGGAGATTTTAATGCAAGAATTGGACAACAGGAACAAGGAGAGACATCGGTTGGTAAATACGGATACGGGGAAAGGAATGAACGTGGCGATCAACTCATAGAATTTGCCGAAGCTGAAAATCTTAGCATCATGAATTCATTTTTTAAGAAGAAACCGCAAAGAAAATGGACATGGAAACACCCCAATGGAGGAACCAGCGAAATTGACTATATACTGGCAAACAAGAAATCAATTATTGAAGATTGCAGCATACTGAACAGATTTAATACTGGAAGTGATCATCGAATGGTGAGATGTAAAATGCACTTAAATACTAAACTAGAAAGGCAGAAGCTCATTAGGAAACAAGTATGTAAGAGGGTGGATTTAAAGAAATTAAAAGAAAATACCGAGGCATTCAAGTTGGAATTAAAAAATCGCTTTTCTGCACTGGAAGGACTTATTGAAGAAGTTGACATCTCAGAAGCAAATGAAAACATTGTTAAGACAATAATTGAAACTGCTGGGGAAATTGGTGGTGTAATATGTAAAAAGCAGAATAGCAAATTATCTGAGAAGACGAAACAACTCATGAAAAGGCGAAGACTTATGAAGGTGGACAATCAAAATACCAGTCGCAAGATCGAGTATGTAGAACTTTGCAAAACTTTGCGCAAAAACATGAAAGAAGATATAAGAAAATTCAATTGTGAGTTAGTAAGGAAGGCCATTGAAAGCAACAAGAGCCTTAGGGTTGTTAAAGGGAGTTTGTCTATTGGGAAGAAACACATCATTGCATTAAAAGGAGAGGATGGCACTGTAACAAGAAATAGGGAAGAAATACTTAGAAGAGTTGAAGAATTCTACAGAAAGCTGTATGAGGGAAACAGTGGATTAAACGAAGACTCTGAGATAGTCGAAGGAACAGCTCCTAAAATCTTAAAAGAAGAAGTAGCATTTGCAATAAAAAGTATGAAGAAAGGAAGATCCCCTGGCGATGATGGCATTACATTAGATATCTTAAAAGAAGCTGGAGAACATGTAGAAGACATACTCGCAAAATTCTTTACCAAATGCCTCAACAGTGGTAACATACCAAACCAATGGGATTCTGCAACAGTAATTCTTTTGCATAAAAAAGGTGATAAAGAGGATTTAAAAAATTACCGACCAATTAGCTTGTTACCTGCTATTTATAAAATCTTCACAAAAGTGCTAACACATCGCCTGCAGAAAAAATTAGATGCAGCTCAAAAAATAGAAAAAGCTGGATTTCGAAGTGGTTTGTTTGTTTTTTGGTTTTACGGCTCAAAGACTACAATGGTCATGCTGCGCCGGGACCTACTGTTTTCCGAGGAATCCGAACCTCTTATGGCCTAGGGAACCAAACCCCGGACTACAGTGAGCAGTGCGATCTTTTTATGAGATCTCTGAGTAAGCGTTCTTTGTACACTGTTGGGAGTCGAACCCGGATTAACGGCGTACTAGGCGAACGCGTTACCACACTGCGCCACCGCAGGGCCGGAACAATCTGGATTTTGAAGTGGATTCAGTACAGTTGACCATATTCAAGTATTAATAGAATTAATTGAAAGAACACATTAATATGAACTTCCATTGTGTGTTGATTTATTGACTATGAGAAGGCCTTTGACTATACTAAAACGTCAGAAGTTATCAACTCTTTAAGATCAACAGACGTCGATCATGTATACATTGACATGGTGAAACGTGTATTTAAAAATACAAGTGCAAAATTTCGGTTACATAAAGTTACCAAAACTATCGAAATTGGTAAAGGTGTGAGGAAGAGGATACTATTGCTCCAAAATTTTTTACTTCAGCATTACAGATGATTTTCAGCAAATAAATTGGAATAACAAGGGAATAAAAATAAATGATGAATATTTAAATCATATGCGGTTTGCTGATGACATTCTTAGTTTTTCAACGAACCCATCAGAACTCCAAGACATGGTAAAGGAGCTCTCAACTAGAACTAGGGAAGTTGGACTCAAGATAAACCTACAAAAAACTAAGATTGTGTTCAATAATTTCGTAAAGAAAATAAAAATACAAGTTGACAACACTGAGCTAGAAATTGCTGATTCATATATTTACCTTGGCCAGCTGATTTCAACGGATGGCAACATTATGAAAGAAATCAACAGACGTATTAAACTTGGCTGAAGTGCATTTGGAAGAAACAGTTTTATCCTGAAGGGGATATTGCCTTTGTGTCTGAAAAGAAAGGTCTTCAACCAGTGTGTATTGCCAGTCCTCTCTTATAAATCAGAGACATGGAGTCTAACAATTGCAGCAATACGGAAGTTACAGACCACCTAAAAGCGCATGGAGAATTGCATGCTTCGAATAACTAGGAGAAATCGAAAAATGAACACTTGGGTAAGAGAGCAAACTAGAGTGGAGGACATCATTATTAAAGTAAAAGGGCTGAAATGGCGATGGGATGGGATGGGCATATTACAAGAAGAACTGATCAATGATGGACAACGCAAATTCTGAATTGGATTCCAAGAGACCACCGAAGACCCAGGGCCCGACTTAGAAATTCTGGGGCCCGGGACAGACAGTCACGGAGGGGCCCCACCCCTAGGCATGACAACTGCGTTATCACCAGGTATGCTTTTAAGGTCTTAAGGGAAAGGAGCCAGTAAGAAGGATTTTATTAAAACTGTGAAGTCTCTGGACTGTATAAAATATTAAAATTTTGCGAATGCACTGGACTAAGTTTTGGGATGCTTATTTGAAAAGTGGGACAAGATTAAGGGAGCCTCGTTCAGGGGCCCGGAGCAGCAATGCCCTGTGTAAATCAGGTACTGCTGACACCTAGAAACGTTCTCAAACTACCTGGGTGGGTGAGATAAAAAAACAGGTTGGGGAGTGACGTGAAGCGGAATTGCTCAGGATAGACTTGTGTGGAAGCATTTGGAGGGAACCTTCATGTCCAACCTGTATAATGTCTGCATTGCATGGGTAATTTTGGATCCTTAAAATATCGTTTAACCCATGATTATTGGCTCATAACGCCTATCAAGATTTGTACATTGCAGATCCAATTCTTCTTTCTTATTCAGACCAAATATGATCTGTCTAAATTTATTGATTCTTCATTTATATATTAAATGGAATGTTAAAAATGCTGTGTTTTATAACAACTCCATTTGCATCATTTAAAATGGGTACATATTGGGCATTGGTTAATGGTATTGAGATGGGATTTAAATACTTAGTACTATAAAAGTACTATTGTTTAATTTGTTCTGAGTACATTTTGTAAAATATTTTTTAATGATTTTTAAACTTATATATAAACTCATGTTTGTAAAAATTGCAACACCATGAAGGAATCACTTGATTGAGCTGAAACTTTCAGGAAATGCAAATTAGGGTATGCTATTCAAATGATTAGAATTTCAGAGTCATCGCGCATGCGTGGGCTGAGCAGCGCCCTCTGAACTGCTGATGGATCCGTATAAATAGAGGGCTGTAGCGGGGCGTGTATGGCTATCTGCTAGTGGTAAACGTTACATGAGACGTCACTATGCCTCTACGACGAAAGAGGGCGACATTTCAGCAAGTTACGGAGTTTGAACGGGGACGAATGATCGGCCTTCGTGAAGGAGGGTTTTCTTATCGTGCAATAGCAGCTCGTATGGGGCGTAACAGCAGCACAGTGATGCGAGTGTGGAAGCAGTGGGTTCAAGAGAACCAGACAACTCGGAAATCCGGGAGTGGACGCAGAAAGGTGACGTCAGCACGGGATGATAGACACCTGGTCCGCATGGCGGTGACGGACCGTTTTGCTTCATCTGGACAGTTGGCAGAACGTTGGTGCACTGCTACAGGTGTATCATTGTGTGCTTCATCAATTCGTCGGCGTCTACTGCACCGTGGACTGCGTGCAAGAGTTCCTTTATACAGGATCCTCCTGACGCAAAACCATCGGCGCCTGCGGCTACAGTGGGCTCATGGACATAGAGACTGGCGTGCTGATTGGCAACAAGTGGTGTTTTCTGATGAATCCCGCTTTAATTTGGGGTACAGTGATGGCCGCATCCGTGTTAGACGCTATACCGGTGAACGCCACCTTCCGGAGTGCGTTATCCAACGTCATAGTGGACGAACCCCCAGCGTTATGGTCTGGGGTGCGATTGCGTATCATGGACGATCTCAGCTGCTACGAATTGTGGGTAATCTTAACAGCAACCGGTACATCAATGAAGTTCTGGAGCCCGAAGTTGTTCCCTTCCTTCAAGGCATTCCCGGAGCTGTATTTCAACAAGACAACGCCCGCCCACATATTGCCAGGAATGTTCAATACTTCTTTTCATCACAACAGATACAGCTTCTTCCTTGGCCTGCCTATTCGCCGGATATGTCGCCGATTGAACATGTGTGGGATTTCGTTGGTCGGCGTCTCGCTCGTGATCCTCGTCCCATAGCTACTACAGATGAACTTTCGGATGGCATACAAGCAAACTGGAATACTCTTCCCCAGGCACACATTCAACATCTGTTTGATTCCACACCACGTCGTATAGCATCACTTATTGCAGCGCGTGGTGGCTTCACCAAATACTGATTTTCGACATGTAATATTGGTTTTTTTTTTTGCTTTGTAATTTTAATCGTTTATTTGTATCAACACAGGTCGTTTGTACATTAAATTTCATTCAATTCGGACGAGTCCTTCATGGTGTTGCAATTTTTACAAACATATATATATATATAATTCATCCAGAGAAAAGAAATAGAAAGCGACAAATGCAGACACTGTCATGGGGCATCGGAGACAATCAACACGTCATGGCAGGATGCAAGATCCTTGCGCAGTCAGACTACAAACATAGACACGATCAAGTAGCGAAAATAGTCCACCAGAAATTGGCGGCGAATGCTGGCTTTCTGACAGAAAAATGCCCGTACTACAAATATGAGCCAGAGACCGTGCATGAGAACGAAACACCCAAGCTTTACTGGGATAGAGCAATCATAACAGACAAGACAGTCCTACATAACCGTCCTGACATAACCCTCGTCGATAAATCGAATAAGACCACGTACTTAATCGACATAACAGTACCCAACACCAATAACATGCAGACAACCTACACAACGAAAATCACCAAGTACCAAGATCTCAGACATATTTGACTAATTATCTTCAGACAATCTAAAATTATCTTAGCGTAATGAGCAGAAACTAAGATCTTGGGCCAAAAAAACATTACATGGCAGGCACTACAATGACCTGCAACAACCACACGTTGACAAAAAGGCATCAAATTCTTGGCTGGCCAAAGGCACTCTCCAGCCAGAGACAGAAGGATTCATGCTAGCCATCCAAGACCAAGTGATCGCAACAAGGAACAATCAGAAATTCATCCAGAGAAAAGACATAGAAAGCGACAAATGCAGACACTGTCATGCGGCATCGGAGACAATCCAACACGTGATGGCAGGATGCAAGATCCTTGCGCAGTCAGACTACAAACATAGACACGATCAAGTAGCGAAAATAGTCCACCAGAAATTGGCAGCGAATGCTGGCTTTCTGACAGAAAAATGCCCGTACTACAAATATGAGCCAGAGACCGTGCATGAGAACGAAACACACAAGCTTTACTGGGATAGAGCAATCATAACAGACAAGACAGTCCCACATAACCGTCCTGACATAACCCTCGTCGATAAATCGAGTAAGACCACGTACCTAATCGACATAGCAGTACCCAACACCAATAACATACAGACAACCTACACAACGAAAATCACCAAGTACCAAGATCTCAGACATGAAGTACGAGATATATGGGGTATGGAAAAGATCCTCATCATCCCGTTAGTCATCTCAGCAACAGGGATAGTACCAAAAACGCTTGCGACGAATTTGGAGATACTCAACATTGACCCAAACACCTACATTGAAATACAAAAAGCCACAATCCTAAACACGTGTCACATTGTCAGGAAGTTTCTAGACATGGCACATTAAGAAGTGATGTAAAAAGAGGCTTGGGAACATGGCGCTCTGCCCGTCCCAAAGCCTGTTTCCGCCAAGAATGGGCGAGGAAAACTTTTATATATATATATATATATATATACTTTGTTAGATACAATTATAAATTATTATATATAACATAAGCTTCACTTAATTAAATCGACCTTAATACCTGGGTAACGCGAGAAAGCCGTTAGGTTGACAAAGCTCACGCCACCCAAGCAAATGACAGTAATCTTACAAAAAAAAAAGCAAAAAAAAGAAAAGAAAAAAAACCCAGAAAATATAAGACGAACGAAGTTAATATGTTAACTATTTATAATTAACTATTCTAAATATTTAGCTGTTTCAATAAATATTTAAACTTTGACGCATTTGGCTTGCATTTATTTTCAATCTCAAATCATATTAGCTACAGTTGGTAACCAATGTTCGTTAATACTTTCAACCATCGTTACAGTTGTCCGTCACAACTACGCCGCTACGTAACCAAGCTACGTACTCAACCGCTACGTAACAAAAAAATAATGTTTGATACCCACGTTTTAATACTTGGCAATTGTATTATTCCTTCGAAGGAAAATAAGATCCTATAAAAATTAATATTTTAGCTTAAGGGCCTTGTATAACCTGAGCAAAGTGTCGGAAGAAATTTTTTGTTTTACACGTTGCTAAGAATACAATAGGATTTCAGAAAAAATTGACGTTTGCTTAACAGCTAAAAGATGACATTTTGTTCATACTTTTTTATTCCTTTATTTTTTTAAATTGGTTATATAATTGTCAATCTTTCACAAAATGTTGAAATTGTTTTTAACCGGGAGTGGTGGGCGATTTGATGCATTTGTTATAATTATTTAAATTATAATTGTTATAATTATAGTATGTCCAGTTCTATTCACCGCAAAAGTATGTTCCGATCTCTTTAGAAGCTTAATTGAACAGGCTTTCCTTTGATGTTAAATATTATATAAAGTGCAATTTAAAATATGGGTGAAGGAATGCCCTT
>QLNU02015360.1:302534009-302547951 GCA_006491805.2 Dysdera silvatica | reverse complement strand
GATATCCGGGAATGGACACCGAAAGGTGAAAGGTGACACAAGGTGACAAAGGTCAGCACGGGATGATAGACACCTGGTCCGCATGGCGGTGACGGACCGTTTTGCTTCATCTGGACAGTTGGCAGAACGTTGGTGCACTGCTACAGGTGTATCATTGTGTGCTTCATCAATTCGTCGGCTTCTATTGCACCGTGGACTGTGTGCAAGAGTTCCTTTATATAGGATCCCTCTGACGTACAACCATCTATGCCTGCGGCTACAATGGGCTCATGGACATACAGACTGGCGTACTAATTGGCAATAAGTGGTGTTTTCTGATGAATACCGCTTTAATTTGGGGTACAGTGATGGCCGCATCCGTGTTAGACGCTATACCGGTGAACGCCACCTTCCGTAGTGCGTTATACAACATCATAGTGGACGAACCCCCCAGCGTTATGGTCTGGGGTGCGATTACGTATCATGGACGATCTCAGCTGCTACGAATTGTGGGTAATCTTAACAGCAACCGGTACATCAATGAAGCTCTGGAGCCTGAAGTTTTTCCCTTCCTTCAAGGCATTCCCGGAGCTGTATTTCAACAGGACAATGCCCGCCCACATATTGCCAGGAATGTTCAAGACTTCTTTTCATCACAACAGATACAGCTTCTTCCTTGGCCTGCCTATTCGCCGGATATGTCGCCGATTGAACATGTGTGGGATTTCGTTGGTCGGCGTCTCGCTCGTGATCCTCGTCCCATAGCTACTACAGATGAACTTTGGGGTCGCATATAAGCAACCTGGAATGCTCTTCCTCAGGCACACATTCAACATCTGTTTGATTCCATGCCACGTCGTATAGCATCACTTATTGCAGCGTGTGGTGCCTTTACTAAATACTGATTTTCGACATGTAATATTGCTTGCTTGTTTGTTTTTTTTTATAATTTTAATTGTTTGTTTGTATCAACACAGGTCGTTTGTACATTACATTTCATTAAATCTGGAATGAGCCCCTTCATGAAAGGTAATTTTACAAACATATATATATATATAATCCAGAGAAAAGATAGAAAGCGACAAATGCAGACACTGTCATGCGGCATCGGAGACAATCCAACACGTGATGGCAGGATGCAAGATCCTTGTGCAGTCAGACTACAAGCATAGACACGATCAAGTAGCGAAAATAGTCCACCAGAAATTGGCAGCGAATGCTGGCTTCCTGACAGAAAAATGCCCGTACTACAAATATGAGCCAGAGACCGTTCATGAGAACGAAACACACAAGCTTTACTGGGATAGAGCAATCATAACAGACAAGACAGTCCCACATAACCGTCCTGACATAACCCTAGTCGATAAATCGAGTAAGACCACGTACCTAATCGACATAGCAGTACCCAACACCAATAACATACAGGCAACCTACACAACGAAAATCACTAAGTACCAAGACCTCAGGCATATTTGACTAATTATCTTCTGACAATCTAAAAATTATCTTAGCAGCCAATGAACAGAAACTAAGAACTTGGGCCGGAAAACCATTACATGGCAGGCACTACAATGACCTGCAACAACCACACGTTGACAAAAAGGCATCAAATTCTTGGCTGGCCAAAGGCACTCTCCAGCCAGAGACAGAAGGATTCATGCTAGCCATCCAAGACCAAGTGATCGCAACAAGGAACAATCAGAAATTCATCCAGAGAAAAGACATAGAAAGCGACAAATGCAGACACTGTCATGCGGCATCGGAGACAATCCAACACGTGATGGCAGGATGCAAGATCCTTGCGCAGTCAGACTACAAACATAGACACGATCAAGTAGCGAAAATAGTCCACCAGAAATTGGCAGCGAATGCTGGCTTTCTGACAGAAAAATGTCCGTACTACAAATATGAGCCAGAGACCGTGCATGAGAACGAAACACACAAGCTTTACTGGGATAGAGCAATCATAACAGACAAGACAGTCCCACATAACCGTCCTGACATAACCCTCGTCGATAAATCGAATAAGACCACGTACTTAATCGACATAGCAGTACCCAACACCAATAACATACAGACAACCTACACAACGAAAATCACCAAGTACCAAGATCTCAGACATGAAGTACGAGATATATGGGGTATGGAAAAGATCTTCATCATCCCGTTAGTCATCTCAGCAACAGGGATAGTACCAAAAACGCTTGCGACGAATTTGGAAATACTCAACATTGACCCAAACACCTACATTGAAATACAAAAAGCCACAATCCTAAACACGTGTCACATTGTCAGGAAGTTTCTAGACATGGCACATTAAGAAGTGATGTAAAAAAGAGGCTTGGGAACATGGCGCTCTGCCCGTCCCAAAGCCTGTTTCCGCCAAGAATGGGCGAGGAAAATTTTTTATATATATATATATTATTTACCCCTTCTGGATTTGACAAGTAAAAAATAGCGAGCTTTTTTAAAGGTAAAGAACTCCATAAAAAATGTAAAGAAAAAATCAAATGATAGAGTATGCCTTTTTAACTGAGGCAAACATCACGAATCAAACTTTCCAGCACTTGAAATCGGAGAATTCCTCAGAATTCGCATCCCTTTCTGAATACATAGTAAGAAGTTAACGATAAACGATTTTTGAAGCAAGGGATAATACTAGGAATTTTCAACAAGTTTTCCCTACGGCCTCCTTCTCATCTCATAAATTGTTGACTGCTCCCAAATACAGATAAATGTATAAATCACACGTTATAAAAAAAATTTAAACATGCTGTATAAAATATTAGTTAACGGTGCGACACTCTTGGCCAAAATCGACGACACCCCGAGGAGCCATGACTCGCAGTTTGAAAATACCCTGGATTACAGTGATGGCTATGCATTTAATGCGGTAAATATTTTACGACGAAAATTTAATGGACGTAAATATTGCATGACGAAGCAAACAATTGCAGACCATTTTTTAAGCATCTCTAAATAATGCTCATTTTGGGAAAATAATTACTAATGGAGGTTCCTTTTCATCATGTTTTTTTATTTAACTAATTGTACGAAAATTCAAGTGCTAATATAATACGTTATTCATAAAATTTCAAAGAAATTCAAAGGTCTATATTATTGTACGTGTGTTGAATGTTCACATGTGACCTATACAGACTTAATTTCAAAAAATTTGAATTTTAAATTCCAAAACGGATTTATATATATTAATATATATGAATTGCAATTTTTTTTATTCGAAGTGGAGGTGGGGAAGGATTGTGAACAATTAGAGATTAACCACCGTCTGAAGTCCCCCATCTACGCTACTAACAGATAGGTATATCTGTGTGTGTACTCGATCTTAAAACTTGGTGATGAAACGATATAGTCTACCTAATGCTAATCAAATATAAATAGGCACATCGACTGTACATAACAGAACAAAAACAGAACAGATAAAAAGAAACTAAGGAAAGAAAATAAAGAATATAAAAACGAGAGGAGGTACATATTAACTAAAACATAACTTAAAGGAAATAGAAAAATACTCAGACATGCGAAAGAAAGTGAACACAAAAATAAATAAATAAATAAATAAAAGTTAAAATACCGTTCAAAATTAAAAGATAACTTCGCAACATTGGAAAAAATTATTATATCTTATCGACGATATGTTCGAACGAAAGTTTTGCAAAAAACCATCTATTCCATAAATTAAATTCATATTCTATCTTTTCCTATCAACTACATAGTACCAGTAAAAGTATTTTTCTAATCTCACATACAATAATCTGTTCCATTAGCGACTTTCAAAGGACGTAGAGAACATATCGTTAAACAGACACATGCATTAATCGGAACGTGTATAATCCTATGATGCATTTGCAGGGACCGCAGAATTCTGTCGTCGAACAGAAATAGTCATTAACTAAGGCCATATATTAGGAGAATTTACTGCATGTCCAACATTTATTACCTAATTTAACTATTATTGAAAAATTATCATTATCATGATAACCGTTTTATTAAATAAATATTTTTCCTTTTTCCAATAATTTTTTATTAATTCGGAAGTTATTTGAAAATTATCGCTTTAAGTAATATACAAATCAATACTTCCCTCTACAGGTAAAAGTAATGTATAGATCTAAATTTTCATTACAATACTACTTCATTGAATTTGTCTCTAAAATTAAGTATAGCATAGTAATAAATATCAAGCAAAATTAATATTCTTAAATTAACAACAAAAAATATTCAAGCTTTCACTCAATTCGTAATGATTAAAAAAAAATTATTTTTAGTATATAATGTTTAGGAGAATAGCCCCGTTTGATTCAATTGTTGCCTGTTGAATGTCATTGTTATTATTATTAACATCAAATTAGCCTTGGATGCTAATTGTTAGAAAATATTTTTTGTTAAGAAAGCATAAATTTCTATAAAAAATTTAGCATGCGAAGCTAATAATAAATTCGCTAGAAATTCGCCCCATGTAAAAGAGATACAAGAAAAATTTGCTCTGTGTTGTAGCATTGTTGTATCTTAAATTGTTTGAACACATGCTTCTCACAATCTTCTTTAAATCTGAAACATTTTTTCCTCTGTATTAAAATGGGGCGAATGATTTGCTTAATGATCAGAACGCTTCAAATCTTGCAAGTTTATCTTAACTTTATACCGCATTGTGATATGAATAACTAAAGTAAATTTACTACCTGAAAAATGCAAACTTTTTTAATGCATTTGTTTTTTTCGCCGACTCTTTCATGTTAATTTACTGTTAGTAAATGCGTAAAAATAATACTGCAAAATTAATAAATGGGAATAAATGGATATTTGTATATATCAGATAATGTGGAGAAAATTAGCCTTATTTAATAACTTGTGTGAAGTGAAATTACTTAATTCTAACAGCAAAACTATGTAATTTATAGGAATAAAGTGTTTTATTTAGACATTATAAAATTCTCGAGTTCTGTATTAACACACTCTTAACTGCATGTCAACTTTTCCATATATGTAAAATGCAACGTGAAATTTTTTTCTCAGAACGCATGTTTTCGATAATTCAAAACTTCATTAAACGGACGAAAAAAGTTTGAAATACACTCACCTTTAACTTGTTGTTTTTTGTTTTGTAGTTGTTTTCACGCTTCGAGATGTTTTCTACCTGGATGTTTTCTGCATTCGACTCACCCCTGCTGCGACTTCTGACGAACTAATGTGTCTCTCGTCGCTGTGTCGACGAACTAAACTCTTTCCCTATCTCTCAAACCCTTCGTTTGATCTTGTAACCATGGTTACTGCCAAGGTATCTTCTTTTCTACCAATAGCAGAAATTCCAACGAAATCTAAATCCTCCCCAAACTTTAATAGCGCTGTTTAGAGTCATATTGGCTGCGAGAATGGACTTAACTTTTACTTTTTTACAGTGTCCTGCTTTTCAAAAATACAAAGAAATTCGGCTATAGAAGAGAACAATTACAGCAACAAAACTGTGTTTTCTGCTCATATCAATTTGAACGAAAAGAGTATAATTCTGAGACTGTTTTAAAATTGTAATTATTTTTTATGTTTCTTTCCTTTTCAATTATAGAGTACTAAACAACCAAATAATATGCATGCAAGCCTAACAATGGTATGTAAAAATATGCTCAACAGCGATACATAAAAATAATCATTTCATAAAACTATTACTTTTAATGATAAAGATAAAATCATAAATTGTTTACAAGTGGATCAGGAAAATACAATACTAAAGCATAAAATATATATGCTTTATGGAGTTTACATTAATTAAAATTCAACATGGAGTTCAAATTCAAACAATCTTTGACGCAATCGAAAAATAGCTCATATATGCAGAAACTCAATAAATGTGTTATGAGGAAAAGGAAATTTTATTTGAATTACAACGTACTAGCTAACAATAATATGTAGAAATATCGGCAGTTCTTTTTACCTGATTTGAATAAATCATTTACCTACATTGTGAATCGGTTTCCAAGCTACAAACGTATGTTCAGCCAATGTATATATCTCGTATCCTTTCATAGATCAGTGACAGAGTTTAACGAAAAAACAATACAGAAATTGGAAGAAAAAAACTCGAAAAATATTCAGAAGCGAATGCTGAAGTACGTTACAGAAATCTATGAAGAAACGGTAGGGTAAGAAGGTGAAAAGGCTTGCGGCAACTGCTGTTCATGTGAAAAAACTTGAATAGTTATAGGCCCAAAATACTGCAATGACGAACAACTGAAACTTTCAACTGGGTCTAAAGAAACTATTAAAGACTGAAAACAAGTTCTCAGACGAAATGGATATAAGAAATCACAAAAAGACTAGAGTAACAAAGGGATGAATTGCTCAGTTGTTCCATTGTAAAAATTCTGGTTTGTTTTTTGTTTTACCAGTTTATTTTCAATGAAGTTTCAAAGAAAACGATAATTACCTTACTATTTATTCTAAAAATTACTTTAGGCGTTAAACACACGGTAAAGATACAACATATTATCAGGGCGAATTAAAGTTCTATGGAACCCTTGACAATTTTTCGCCCTTTTGTAACATGAATTAAACTTATGTAATCATTTTGAAAAATATAAAAGAGAGGAAAGAAAAACTTTATTATATCAGTCCTCTATTGAATTAAGGTTTACTTTAAAACAAAATCCTTATATATGCTTAAAAATTTTTTAAAATTAAACTATAATATGAACTTTCATTATACCATGCAGATTATAAAATTCATATTAATAATGCTTTTTCCTTGCATTTTTTAACAAATTATCATTTATCTAATTACTTATCTAATATAATAAATATAACAATAATATATAATATAAAAAATATGTAATATAATAATAATGACTTAATATACATTTATCTAATTACTTATCAGTTAAGAATAAGAATAAGAAATAAATTTATTCAACCTATTGCAGTTATTTTTGATGCACCTATTTCAAAAAATTATTCTAACCTTTTAAGTTAAATTCTAGAGATTCAGATATCATTGACATGATTAGGTTAGAAATGGAGGAAAGCAGAAAAGCAAAAGCTTGTTTCGGGGCTCTCCATCAGTTATAAGAAAAAAATGTTCTGCTGATTTTTCGCATCAAAATAAACGATTTATACAAGTGTGATGATTGGTCAAAAAAATAAATATTTGATATAATTTATCCACCAATCACTCCAAAGTTTTATTAGATTAAAAACAAGTATTAGTTCATGAGACATGATATCGTCAAGCGATACTGATATTTTCGAAAAAAATTAGTTTTCTCCTTTTATCGGCTACGACTGTTAACATTGAAATTTACAGAAGGATTAGTATTTGCTATTTTATATATTTCCTTATTTCCTTTTCTAATCATTGTTGATGAATGTTAAAAATTTAAATAAAATTCAAATTCAAATAAAATTTAAATAAAATTCAAGATCGCTAATAGAGTTATAATAGAGAACACCTAACAAACTGGACACAAGTACTACAAAAACTATTTTACTCAATAAAGTAGGCAGCCTCACATTTGAAAACCTTTCCCAACGGAATATAAGTTCATTCCTACCGTTTCTGCAAAATGCTTGTTTTGAGAAATAAAGTTTAGCATTACCTTGCAAGTCTTTCACTTTTCTTTCTGTTCACCAATACTGGATGTTTGTGAATTAATGCATCCTGCACACGTTCGAGTTGACTGGTGGAAACCTCAGCTGTAATTTTTTGGCCTTTCCAGAAGGTACTCGTGGTGAACAATATCGGTCAAATCCATCATATAAAAAGCATTAGCTTCTTAGGATGGATTGGAGCCTTTGCAGAATGGGAAATTGGAGCCTTTGCAGAATGGGAAATTGAAACTTTCAACAGCAACCAATGATATATCTGCTTGTTGCTGAAACACTGGATCCATTTTTCAGCCGAGTAGTTCAACTAACCGGAAACTGGATCAAACGCAGTAGAACTTTACTGGATGAAAGAATCATATTCGAATTTTACAAAGCACCCAAAGATATAAACTATTCAAATTTACTTGCAATGGAATCAGCTATTGCAGCGATCTGTAATGAAAAGCCGCAGAATGTTTTTGTTACCTTATATTTCCACATAATTAATGTTATCCAGAGCATCTTTCCCTAAGCGAAAATACAGCTAGAAAACTTAATTTTGAGTGATTTAATGAATTTCGTAAATAATTTTTTACTCGTCGTTGCACTAAAAATGGTTTTCCTTCACTTGCATTGGAAGTGGGGTTCGGACTTCACCTCATCAAGCCCCTTAAAATGTAAGCCCTAGACATTTGTCTTTTTTCCCTATGCCATGATTCGGCTCTGCCTACTGCGACATTCATATTCCTATGTGGTTCTTTTTATGGTGTCAATGGAGGAAAATTTTATGAAGATCTAGTAGAATCTGCACTGTGTAAAGTAAGCACCTAGACTGGTTCTGAAATTAAAGACACGAAAATAAAAACGTTTCGTGTTTTATAAATTTCTTTTTTTTTTCTATACTTCTTTTACTCAAGACAATAATTTATAGGTACGTCTGTTTACTATTTATTTAATTTGTTTAAGTGTGGTATATAGTGTTAGATAGCATGTGTGAAGTTAAAATAAATATTCCAATCAGTACTTTTTTACTATGAATTTTCGCCTGTTCCTTCGATTTCAAGTACAATTACGCGCTTACATGGATATTAATATTTTTTTAAATCTATTTGTAGGACAACGCGATTAAGTAGTAAAAGCTATTGGTTCGTACTAAAAAAATTGTCGTTAAAAATTTTGGCTCGAAATGCCGTCATAGAAGCTTTACAGTGATAACCATTTATTTGGTAATTGTGCTATTTTAATAAAGCAGTTTGAGAAAAGTTTTGAGTAAAAATTCTACTCTACCATCACTTAAATTCGCATGAAATAAAAAATGGCAACTCTATACTGATATTTATATGCAAAATTCTCCTTCCGCGGACATCTGCGAATATGCACATTTTTGCAACTATATAAACTGCTAATAGCGTACAATCAGGGACGTGGGAAAGAGAAGGCTTCGGGGTTTCACGCCCCTTCTATTGGATATCAAAGCGCATTTTTTCTTTTTAATGGCGAACATGTGACCTTTCTGAAGCTATTTGAATCCCTCCCAATTTTTAAATTGCTACGCCCTTATGTAACAACGATTTATTTTCTGAATTTTCCCTGAGAAAGTTTTTTTTAAGCTTGAAAACGCTTTTACTGAGCTCGCACATTAAAATTCTTCACGGTTTTTCGTAACATTTTTCCGTCACTTTTATTACTGAACGTGGACTCATAATATACTATTTATTTGTCACATTTTAACGTGCAAAACATTTCCTGAACTTTAACCTACAAAATGTATTATGTTTTAACGTTCAAAAACGTTTCCTGAACTTGAACCTATAAAATTCGTCACGTTTTTTTCCGCAATATTTTCCCGTCATGTTTGTTATTGAGTTTGAATCCATAAAATTAGACATGTTTTTTTTCGTCACACTTTACGTAAACTATTTTATATAACAAAAGCTTGTTAAAAACGTTTATAGCGCTAATTTATTTTTAGTTTATTAAACATTAATTATATGTTGCAAATTAAATGATGCAAATCTGATACATTATTTAAAAAAGTGGTAAACTCTTATTTAAATAAAGCATCACATTCGCAGTCGATTTTATCACTTACAAAATAATTGTTTTCATAATAAATTAAAGTCTGTCTCAAATAAACTAAAGAGATAGGCGCAAAAGAGTTTAGAAGCTGTTTACCGCGTCTTGAGAATTCATATATTTGCTAGGATGTTGTCTTTTATGTTTAATTTTATCTCACGACAAAAATATGTTAGTGTGACCTAGACAAATCGCAGTGTATAATTATATATTTCTCAATAATGAGGTCAACGGGATGCAAAAATTTAAGAACTAATGTATGCTATAGAGAGAATAATTTTTACATATAAAAGGTTAAACACTGGTAAAATAGCAATGAAAAAGATCACTCAAGCTTTCGGACGCATCAGCAGCAGTCCTTCATCAGGAGTAACGAATAATTTTTGCTCTTCATAAAATCCCTTTTCATGGGATAAATCTCTAATCATCTCTTTGATTTCTTAATTGTAGTAGCTTAGGGGGCAGGGGGGTCGACTTAGTAGTTCAAAATTTACGGAACTCGAGTAGCCGTGGGAAAAATCATGCGAGTTGGCGGTAAAGGGGAAAATGTACCTTGATATCTAACGGGAAAAAGTTAGAGCTCCTAATCCCCCCCACATTCCTACATCATTGGCCCATGGGGGCTCACGCTTTTCCCCACTATGTATCAAAGCGCATTTTTCTTTTTGCCCCTAAATCATATAATTTATTCGTAATTACTTCAGCCCCCTTAATTTTTGAATTGCTTCACTCCTGAATACAATCACAAGGTTCGCGCATGCGCAGACACCTAAACCATTAATGGTATCAGTCTTAATAACTTTTAGCTAAATCCAGATGTTTTACTTTATCTAGATAATAGCTAACTCTGATAACTATATTGGTAATTTTTTTAAAACAAATTTAATGGACTCTGTAGATAATTTTAAAATAAATCTTGTAGATTTTGAATTAGTTAGAATAGGCGGTCGCAGCCGCTCAGATTAAGCGGGGCTAAAGTAATTTTGGCGCCAGTTATATTGTGACTTGGCTCCCATACACCTAATGTTAATTTTTCGTGGGGGGTGGGTGTCGGGACCTACACTTGCGTACGCCAACGAGTGGAACTCAAAATTGTGGTGAATTATCACTGTTGATGTCAAAAATGTCGAATTATTTAATCCTTCCACATTCCACACACTTTATGTATTTAGAGTTTTTTTCTTCAACTGTTTATACCGAAAAAAGAACACCGCACCCATGGCTTCGCTGGCAATGGACAGCACATCTTTTTCTTGGTTTTAACTGGAAGGTTGCTGGGTTGACTCCAACCTGGGGTAGTGCTCTCTTGTTGAAAAATTTAGTTCAGTGGAACTCAAAATTTTGATGATGTCCAAACAGTGGCGTAAAGGCACTTTTTGGGGCCCCCTTGTATGAAAATTAATTTTTATGTACATATATGAAAATAGATAATGATAAAAAAAAATTACCTCCACATTTATTTGCACCAAACCAACAATATATATTCGGGTTTTCAGAGGGAGGAAGACGAGGAAAGGAAGAACGAAGGAAGGAAAGGCAAACGCATATTTTATTGAAAAATATGTTTAGTTCGTCCACTGCTGATATTATTTTTAGAAAGAGCTGTCACAAGCATTATTCTATTGGCACTGGCACTTTTGTCTTTACTATTGATTTTTGTTGGTTACCGCAAAATCGTGGTTTTTTTTCCTTGTATTTTTTTCTGCCAACTCTTCTACTAAAGAATCTGCTTTCCGAGCCCGATTAACGTCACTGCTTATATCACTTAACGCGGATAGTCGTTTTTGTATCTTCGAACTTTGAATATAGTTTTTTATTAATTTGAGTTTCGAAAACGATCGCTCTACACTCGCCAATGTTACGGAAAGAGTTAAAAAATTTTCAGTGCAGTTGAAACATCTGGAATACTGAGTATAGAATGTATTTTTAATAATCACAAAAGCTCAGCTAAGTCCTTAATAAATCTGTTTTGTATTTTTAATATATCTGTTTTAAGAACATTTCTCATTAAAAGTAATTTTTGGGGAAATTCGGAGGAAATGTCAGCAGAGAGTTCTTTAGCAAGATATTTTGCAGAACTCTGCAATTCATCGTCATTTTTTTAACAAAATTTAAAGGATACAAGCACTCAAATTTAAGTAGCGTGTCTTTTATACTAGTGAACCTGTTGCAGATTTGAGAGAAAATATTATCTACGTTTGTATAAAGTAAGTTAATTTTAAAATATTGCTCCGGATCATTAAGACGCGAGTCTTTACTTAATTCCCGAAAACATCTTTAAGTCCGAATTTCATCATGAATGATGATTTCGTCTATAAATCATGATAGAGTAATTTCTTAAATATACAAAATTTCACGCCCTAGCCAGTAGTGTAAAACAATTGTATAAAAATATAATGAGTTATAAAATTAAATTTTCGTTTTTTGCTTTTTTTTCCGCACGGGAAGTAGGGTTTACAAGAAAAGCAACCCATGTGTTCCCCTCCTATTTTAATGAAATTTGGTGGATTTGTAGAAGGTGTAAAAACATTGGATACGTATTTTTTATCAGCTAAAAAATATTTTTAGGGGGTGAACCCGCCCCTCGAAAATCGGCCATATTTTTGTTTTTCGGCTATAACTTCTGAACAAATCATGATAGCGTAATTTCGTAAATGTACAAAATTTCAGAGCTTATCCACTGGCGTAAAAAATTGTTTAAGAAATGTGTTGATTTATAAAATTCAATTTTTGTATTTTTCCGCAGGAGAAGTAGCGCGTAGGGGCGACGCTTTTCTTGTATGCACAGGTGCTATGCAGGGGAAGCAGCACGTAAGGGGGTGACACTTCTCCTGCCTACATAGCTGTAAATAGGGGAAGTAGAGTGTAGGGGCGACTTCAGGTGTATTTTCAGGAGAAAGTGGGGAACCGCTTTCACAGACGAAAAACAAATGATATGGTTATATGTGCAAAAATATTCCATCAGTGAATCTAGGTATCCCCTAAATATGTGATTATTAAGCCAACTTCTTCTGGAGATATAAATATTTACTTTCAGGGAGATTTTCGTGGTCACCCTATATCATGCACTATAATTCGCCGTGTATATGAGCCATGTGGTCTCTAATTACGAAACTGTAAAATACTCACAAATAGGAAGAAAAAGGAAATTGAAACAGATGCAGGGTAATTAAAAGTTAATACGCAATAACATATTAGAGAAACACATTTACCAGATCTACAGGTTTTTTAAGTTTTACGGATCAAAGGACAGACGTATAATATATGCCATAAATTTCATAATTAGAGACAACACAGCTCATATACACGGCGAATTATAGTGCATAATACATGGTGACCCACGAAAATCTCCCTGAAAATAAATATATCTCCAGAAGCACAATTGACTTAATAAGCTCATATGTTAGGGGTTAACTATTGCCACTAACGGGATTTATTTTTTGTACATATAATCACATCATTTGTTTATCGTCTGTGAAAGGGGTTTTCCCACTTCCTCCTGAAAATATACCTGAAGTCGCCCCTACAGGCTTGCGTACAGCTATGCATGCAGAAGTGCCGCCCCTTACGTGCTACTTCCCCGGCATAGCTGCTGTGCACACAAGAAAAGTGTGGCCCCTATGCGCAACTTCCCCTGTGGAAAAATATGAAAATTGAATTTTATAATTCATCATATTTCTTAAACGATTTTTTTTACACCAGTGGATAGGCTGTGAAATTTTGTACATTTACGAAATTACTCTATCATGATTTGTTCAAAAGTTATAGCCGAAAAACAAAATTATGGTCGATTTTCGAGTGTCCTCTAAAATATACATCTGGTGAAGCTAAAGTAAGGGTAACTTCAATAATCCTCTTTAAAATCTCTTTACAAGAATTGATCTCTTTCCTTAAATACACGTCTAAAATTATATCATCGATAGTAGAGTCTCTTTTTTCCAGGAAGCGTACGTAACACATGCTTGCAAATAGCAATATAAAAGTCCGTGTTGTTTAGCCTTTTTCGATAATATTTGCCAATCGTTTATGCCTTTAGTCAAAGCTGGATTATAATAAATGGATTCTCTATCGGCAAAAAGCCAACAAGGCTTATAATAAGCACTATTCAGTTTCGGAGAATAGCATAACGAAAAACGATAAATGGGTTGTTGATCAGTGGTTTTCTTGTAATAGTATATATCCGAGAAGCACCTGTTTTTTCGTCGTATGGAAAAGGACCTTTTGGTTTACAAGGTCCAAAATTAATTTTTTTTTTCAAAATATTGTCATTTATATCAAGGGGATAATATTA
>QLNU02015360.1:302512185-302533909 GCA_006491805.2 Dysdera silvatica | reverse complement strand
GTATCCACTAGCTTCTAACTCCGTGTGTGATCTGAAAAGATTTTATCATGTCCTCAAAGGAATGTGAAGGTTTTCATGTGATCTATGAAAAGTTTATTTTTCTGTTGAGAAGAACTTTTCAGAGTGCAGCTTCTAAAAGTTTGCAACAGAACTTGGCTTTAGCACGTTAAAAAAATGGCTTTTTTCACGTGCATTCAACCAAACGAAAAAGGGGGAATGAGTTATGTAAAGGGATTTACAAAAACGTTTGCAGAATTAATTCTCGAACGCTAAATATCAATAAATGAGATAGAAAGGAAGGCGATAGGGTGACGTCTGGCATGAATCAAAGGAAGTTTATACGCAACACATTATACCGAAACGCTTGTTGCTACATTTCAAAACCTTTTATCGTTTCTTGTGTGGTGCATAGGCGTAGCCAGGGGCGTGTTTTGGGGGGTTGTAATGTAACCCCGTTGCAATGAAATTTTGTATATTTAACATAGGAATATATGAGTAGTAGCTCTGTAACCCTTCCCATTAAGCCTATAACCCCCTTATGAAATTTTTGGCTACGCCACTGGTGTTGTGTCTTCTATAAGAAATTAACCAGCGATGCATTCCAATATTTTAAACAGAACACATGTCTATTAGTCACCGTTTCGTGAGGTAAGATTCGGGCACAAAGCGTATACTGTAAATTCAAAACTCGTCCAGATTTTATAATTTTTTGATGTTGAGTTCAATTTTAAAGGCAATAAAATCAGCTAAAGTAAATAAGCGTAATGAGTTTGCCACAGTTGGAAACCGTTCATTTTATTTTATATTTTACCTAAAGATTAAAAAAATAGTAACTAATTAGTAACTTAGTATCTAAAAAACACAATATTATTATTATTATTTTACTTGTAAATTTTATGGAAAATATGCGAAGGCAAAGCTCCCCCACCCTTTGTGGTGGGGTTATCAGTACGCTACCATGTCTAAAATAATTTGTATTATTCTGTTTACAATTAATTTTTTTTCATTTTATTTCATTTTTACAGTGTACACATTTCAAATTTTTTTGCAAATGTAAAGAAATTGCGAAGGTATGATTTCTGATGAACATCTTTGAGGAGCGCCTTCGGGGCCCTTCCACTATGATTAGGCGGGGCTAAAGCCCCGCAGGCCCCACCCGTAAGACCGCCTATGATGTTACCAACGTGTGTTCATTTTTTATACAGTGTTTATAGTAATAGCCTTATTATACTGTCACAATGGAAATCCGAGCTAAATATTAGAATGATAATTTTGGTAAGCCATTAATTTTTTTTAATACTTGTTTGGCTTTCTTGCATTGATATTTGATTTCTAAGCTAAAATATTTGCTATTTTAATTACTTTTCGTAAAGACAAATGAATAGAGGTAAAGATAGCCTACCTTTTGGGGTACCTTTGTATATATAAAAATAATATTAGCATTGCTAATGCAAAATTTTCTGTTATTTTTAAAAAATCAAATTAATATTCCTGAGGTTATGACCACAGCCTTTTTGAGTTTACTGCACTAGGTTACTAGGTCGATTTATTTAAATGCATTATTTATATTCACTGTTTCTTGTAGGTTTTCAGTAATATGCTTATGTTCAATAGATAGGTGCAGTTCTTCCAAGAAAATGCTGCAGCTAGAGTGTGTGTGTATATATACAGGGTGGCTATAATTGAATTATCTCTGTTTAGAACTCCCTGTAGCCCGCACTAATAAGAGGGAATGACACCAAATTTAGTACACATACTATTCAAGAGGTAGGGAAAAGGATTCCGTAAAAACAAATTAGTTCCAAAATTTGCCGACAGAGAAAGATATGGAGCTCCAAAGTAAGAAATACTTAGCAAAATATCAAAAAAGGAATAACTTGGGAAAATCTAAAATGAAGTTTTCCTTTTTAAAATTCACTCGTTGAAAAACCGTAAGAGATTTAAATAAATTGCCCATTTTTATTTTAAAATAAAAGAAACGGAATTGGAAACCATAAGCGTAATCTGGTGGGGGGGGGGGATATGCCCCTCAGTTTTTTTAGAGCATGGGCAAAATCGTATTTTTTCCACCCAATTTTTCCCCTCCCCCAGTTTACCATATGTTTAACCCTCAAGTTACTGCTATGGTGGAAACGATGCCTTTCCGTGTAGCTTTCTTTGGGATTAAGACCATTTTCATCACGATTGGACAGTTAATATCCAAGACTGTAAAATACAGACTCAAGAATCCCCAAACAGAAGTCAGAAAATTCCTCTGCATTTGCCGAAAGTTATTGTACGGTGTGATTTCACATAAAATTTTATCCTTGGGTCATATTTTTTTGAACAATTACAGTCAGCAAATATGGCAACTTGTTCTGTTTCACAGCATAAAGGTATCTTTACATGCTATATACCTTCCTAATTTCTCAATTTCAGGATAAAGATGATGCTCGGATAAGATAATTTTCATGACGGATGGAGCTCTTCCTCATATTGCATGACCAGTGTACCGCTATTACGCCAATATTTCTCTGAACGAAGAGTGGTTAATCACTGTTTCCCCATGGCATAGCTGCCACAGTCTCTTGATCTTACACCATGCGATGTTTATCTGTGGAGAAAGCCAATTTTTATCCAACAAATTAATTATTTTTTAATAAATCGCCAATTTAAAAAGTTTTAAGTAAAAAACGTGATTTTCGCATTAAAAATGCATCATGTATGCATGTTAAATTGTATAAATAGTTATTTGCAGACCAGATAATAAATTTTATTGCACGAGAACATTAAAAATAATGATTTGCTTTATGAAAGAAATTATTGCTACATACTACTCATAATATAAATGACTTTTGGCAATGTTAACACTTGATAAAGACCATTGCCTTGTGATCAGAAATCCCGTTTTTAACCCAAAACTTTTTTCATTGACCAACTTTTGATCCAGATTGCCATTTATCTAACCAAAATATTCATTTTAAAAAGATTTGTATAAAAAACGAATTAAACAAAAAAAGTAACTTGTTTCAAAAAGTGGCGATTAATATCAGCGTATTTCAATTGAATTAAAATAGAACCATGCGATTTTTATTTTAAGTTTTTCTTGTTTTATTTCTCAGGCACTTTTATATTTGTCATTTATTTCATGTTTGTTTTTGTATTTACTTTGTATTTTATTGTGCGCATGTTCGTAGCGAAGGTAAATGTGAAAAACAAAAAATGGCAAAAAGTAGGAAAAAAATGTAGTATGAAACGCATAAGAAACTAATGATAATGGTGATGTTCAAAAAATCATTCGTAACAAAGAATTTTACTGCAAAAATCATACGAACACTTGAGACACGTAGATTTTTTTGTCACCGATCTGGAAAATAGGCTCTTCGAATGAAAAATTTATATTTTTTAACGCTTTGAACTCCACCTATGGAACATAAAACCTGCCTTTTA
This sequence comes from Dysdera silvatica, assembly GCA_006491805.2. Taxonomy (NCBI): domain Eukaryota; kingdom Metazoa; phylum Arthropoda; class Arachnida; order Araneae; family Dysderidae; genus Dysdera; species Dysdera silvatica. Next base: position 302,530,480 of record QLNU02015360.1, on the reverse strand, counting down.
ACCATGCATACCTAAACATTTATTGATACGTTGAAGATCGGAATTGGCTTAAAATCAAATTTTGAATTTTAATATACTTTCACGAATATGCATGAATGTTTAATTTCCTGCAAGAAATGTTTGTACCGTAAAACTCTTGATGGAAACAAAAATGATCAAGTGATTGCATAAAACGCGTCGAACCTTCTGGCAAAAATTATAATAAAACAGCAATTTTATTATCTTTATAATGTTCGTTAGATTTTTGACCACTCCATATATCTACAATCAGAACAGCTTTCTTTTCTACATTTCTTTCAACGATGGGCTTGAAAACATTTTGGACGAAATCCCTGCAAATCTCTTATCCAATTTGCCAGATTTAAAACACCGAATTAAAAAAGAATTTTGTTGAAATAGTCTTTTATTACGTTAGTCGACGAAGACAGTGACAAAACAAGATATATTTCTTACCTTGGTTTTGATTCATTCTATAATTATTTAAATACAGTTAATTGCTTGTTTTACAAGTTACTTTTTTGTTTAATTCGTTTTCTATACAAATCTTCTTAAAAATATTTATTTTGATTAGATAAATGGCAATCTGAATCAAAACCTGGTCAATGAAAAAAGTTGAGGGTTAAAAACAGGATTTCTAATCAAAAGGCAATGGCTTTTATCAAATATTACCATTGCCGGAAGTCATTTCTATTATGAGCAGTCTGTGACGATAATTTGCATCCATTTCATAAAGTAAATCATTATTTTTAATATCCTCGCACAATAAAATTGCTTATTTGGTCTACAAATAACCATTTATACAATTTATTATGCATATATGATGCACTTTTAATGCGAAAATTAAATTTTTACTTGAAACTTTTTAAATTGTCGATTTATTAAAAATAGTTAATTTGGTTAGATAGAGCATCAAAAATGCTAAAATTTAATATACATAAGTCAACATTTTGTTTAATATACACGTATGTAGAGCGTAGTACAAGTTTTGGCTTCTAACGCTTCCCCCCCGCCTTGTAGAAGGGCAATTCAAGCAAAATATTTTACGCATAAAATCTGCCTTAGAAGACCTTTCCAACGATGTTTAACATTTGCTGTTTCACATTTACCACTTTAGGAACTTCCCTTGTTAGTTTTTCATTTATTGTGCTTTTTTTTCCCCACGTTTTTTCTATTTTCTAAAGCTGTATTTTTCCATATCGGCAAATTTTGAAACTAAATTCTTTTTTCCAAAATCTTTCCTCCCATTTCTTGAGTAGTATATATACAAAATTTGGTGTCATTTCTCTTATTAGTTCGAACTATAGGGCGCTCCAAATAGGGGGGGGACTAATTGTAACTACCTCTGAAAGAAGATTTTGCTGCAAATGAGACTATTCTCATTGTACAGTGAGTAATGAATTTTGAATATTTGTTTATCGAAAATATAAAGATCAGTACTTTAGCAATATCAATTTTTTTTTAATTCATCTTAGCTGTAGGTATATACAAATATGGACATGTATGCAAGAACAATTTGGATTTTGTTTAGTATAATATTAAAGTGCAATATCTCACACAGCAAATCTGGTCGCACAGATGTCCCACAGACGGTACAACGTCCAATTCTCGCCACGTCTCTATGAGCTGTAAAAAGAACGTCTCAGCGATATCGCAATAATCCGTAAGTGACATCATACACTATCGCTTTAAGAGAAGAAAGCTTGACGTGATAGCAGATTTTCTTTGCGCATGCGCGAGACCTACGGATTTGAACCAGCTATACGAGTGTTGCGTCCAACCTCTTACGTTGTCTCTTTGTACAGTTTGTTGTTTTACATATCTCAAAATAAAGATTACTTTATTTTAAGTTCATGTAAGTATAAATTACAAAATTCAGCTGATAAATTTGGTGTCTTTCATAACTCGTTTTTCGCGCGCTAAAAACGAGTTATAAAAGACGCCCTTTCCTCTACTGCAATGAGACAAGCCGTCTGTAACGTCAGCTACCTTGAATTCTAACGGTACTACCCGCCAATTTTCTGAGAATGGATTATATTAGATTTTGAAGTAGCTGTAAAGTTATTTTTTTCTCTATTTGTTAAATTGAAGTTCTATATTATTTTTATTTTATTTCTGAAAGTCACATCAGAAAACAATTTACTTTAATTTTTATAATCACATTGCAAGTTGCAATTCGGTTTGTGCATAAGAGAAGCATTTATTTTTATTTAGAAAATTCTGTCACAAAGTATCGCTTGCATTCTATTTACTCGTGTGAGGATAACATGGAACAGACTATAAATATATTTAATGTTATTTGACTTTCTGAGGAATTCATGAAAGAAATTAGAAGGCGCCAAATGGCGATAAAGTTTCCCTTTTGTCAACCTAAACTCATTTTTTATTTATTATTTTTAGCGTTAATCTGAGAAGATAGCTGCTAATTTTCGCATATTAGATTGCTTGGGGTGTGTACTTATGACTGAATTAAATTCGTTAGATTCGGCATGTGAGCTCTGGGGAAGGGGAGGTCCTTGTAAGATAGAAAATACATGCAGCATTTCTATCAATAACATATTCATGCGCAGTGAATTGCACTGGATTTGTCATCATGACAGAAAAGCTGCACGCAAGACAAATATCACTACTACGAATACGAAACATGTGGATAGATGTAAGGCAAAAAATGAGTGAAAATAATGGTTTGGAGGTGACAAATCACGTTATCCATTGTTACGCACCAAAGAATGTGTTTGTGTGAAAAATTCATCAGGAGAACACATTGCCAGAATTAGATTAAAAGGATACAATGAGCCCCCTAAAGAAAGAGGTCCATCTATCCGTGGAAGTCCTGACGAAAATTTAAAAAAATATTGAATTTTGGCCTTCTAGTGATGTTCCAAGCTTGCAATAAATGCATCGGATGTTTTAAATTGTCAGAAATGCAAAAGAAAATATCAGAGAAAAAAAAAGAGAAAAAACAAGCAAGTAAGAATAAAAAAAAAGCGATTAAAACCAGAAAGATAAAATACCATATTCATTTGTACTTCTTGTTTAAAAAAAAAAGTCTTCAGAGAAATTGCAACCAGCAAGATCGACAATCCAATGAGTGTAATTTTAAGTCGAAGGGCCCTGCAGTGGGGCAATGGTAACGCGCTCACTTAGCGTATCGTCGGTGCCGAAAAATGCAACGCTTACCGACTCACTACAGTTCGAGGGTTGGTTCCCTAGGTTTTAGAAGATTCGAACTCCTCAAAAAACTGTAGGTCCCGACGTGAAATGACCATTACTGTCCTTGAGCCACAAGACTCACAAACAGAATTTGACTCGAGCGTACAATTGCCACCGGGCACGATAATTTTCAAGCGAAAGTTGTTATTCCTGTAAATGTCCGTAGGTTTCTTTCTTTCTTTCTTTTTGGTTTTACGGCTCAAAGACTACAGTGGTCATGCTGCGCCGGGACCTACTGTTTTCCGAGGAATCCGAACCTCTTAAGGCCTAGGGAACCAAACCCCGGACTACAGTGAGCAGTGCGATCTTTATGAGATCTCTGAGTAAGCGTTCTTTGCACTGCTGGGAGTCGAACCCGGATTAGCGGCGCACTAGGAGAACGCGTTACCACACTGCGCCACCGCAGGGCCCGTAGGTTCCCAAAGCACGTGCATGTTACTGTATTATCTGTAGTCACATGATTGTTTGTTTGTTTGGCTTTTTTATGGCGCAAGAGCATCTGGGCTATACTGCGCCAGGTAGGCACATGAGCTAAATAAAACGATAGAGGCCCGAATACCAAAATCGTAACTATTATAGAGTAAAGAACAGACATGATAATCCAACTAAGGTTATGCAAATACAAAAATATGCGGAAGTTTCGGAGCCAAAATTAAATTTAAAATAATGATTAAACTTTAATACTATACCCCTTCAAGTCCTGTGCTGGGTCTCAGAATACGAATTTAAACTGAAAACTTTTGGAATGAACTGGACCAACGGTTATGACTTCGACCAAAACAACCCCCTAAAATTTATCTCTGGCATTTGCTTTTCAAAGCAAGTGGAAGGACGTTTCCTCCGAAACCTAATGAATTGTGGCAAAACATTTACCTAGACGAGCTGCTGCTGCAATCAAAGCTAAAGGTGGTCTTATTAATTATCAAAATGCAAAATAAAGTCACTTTTTAAAGAGAGCAAATTTCCCAATTTTTAAATTTAGCATATGGAAAAAGGTACTTACTTTCAAAAGTATTTTAAAAGCCTGTTTATGCAAATCGACCCCAACTCACCACTATACAGTGGCGGATTTATAAAATTGCCGCCCTTAGGCACAGCCTGTACTGCCGCCCCCTCCCTCCTTTACAAAGAAAGGAATATTTGTTTAAAAAAAACGCATATCATACTCTTAACATTTGATATGTAAAGGAGATTTTTCATATAATTATTCAAACTAATAAGATACAACTCAAAATTATTGCTACCATAATCTCCGACTTCGTGGATTCGAGACATTTTTTGAATCCACAATAATTTTAGTATGGAATCCTGGAGCCTCTGATGTTTTTACGTGTATTTCGCGTATTTGGGAAAAATACACGTACGCATCCTTGCATGAATTTTTTCGTTATCAGTCAAGTTTTTCTTTATTCATTCATTTACTATTAGTATATATAAAAAGCGTGTTAAGCCTATGTTTATAAATAGGCAGGCTGGGCAAATGACCAGGGCCCAAAATTTTTAGGGCCCTTTGTCTTTCGATTCTGTAGTTTGTATTTGCAGGCAAGTTAAAGTAGTCGCTTATATGTCATCGCTATTGGGGAAACAGGGCAATAATTAAAAGAAACATTATTTTTTCAACATTGGACAATTTTATGTTTAAGCAATTTGATGCCGCCCCGCCGATAAGTGCCGGCCCTAGGCCTGTGTCTTGTGTTCCAACTTAGAAATCAGCCACTACCACTATATATATATATATATTCTTAAGCATCGATTTCTCTAAATGTTTTCTTTACACTCTGTCAAGAGCACTTCACGTTATTCCAATCCGTTTCCTGTTTTTATTTATCTCGTTTACGGATATTCTCACGATCTTCGGTGATTCCGTATTCAGTTAAGAATTTCGATTGTCCGTCGTTATTCAAGTCTTCTAATATTCTCCATCTCATTACCTTTAAAATACAACGTTTATATATTAGAAATTAAATATATTGCTACATTAGTTTCTGATTTCAATTTTCCCTCTAAGTTTCGGAATTTTTGCTTTGGGTATAAGTATAATCAATTTACTATTCTTCCTTAATTGATGTACCAAAGTAAAAAAAAAAAGTGTTGATCAGTGCCGGATTTACGTACAGGCTGAGTAGGCTCGAAGAACTCCAAGATTACGAAGCCTCATAGTAGCTTGAAGGGGCTCGATATTGTTTAAAAGTAAGCATTATTGCAATCCTGCTACAATTGTCCTAAAAATTGTCATTACTGATAAACTTAAATACTGAAATAATGAACTTTAAAGACAAACTTACAATTTATTGATTATTACAAGGGCCACAGTCTTTAGGGTCGCATTCTATACTTCCGGCCTAGGGTCCAAAGCCTTAATCCGGCACTGTATTAAATGCTTTTTTCCTTTCCTTCCAACTTATTTCTTTATTTTTCAAGGCCAACTATTTTTTCCCCTTGCCCATTGCCTGCTAACCACTTCTATATATATTTTACTTTGGTTGTTGCTCTAGTTATTACCCCCTGGATATTGCTGTGCATCGCTGGATTGGTTTTGCCTGGAAAATTTGCTTTTTTTATGCCCCAGCCTTAGACGCTTACTCTCCCACTACTTTACCTTGCAATGATGAAATGTCTGTCTTCAAAGAGAGCTGTAGTTTTCTACGACGGTTTTTAGCATTTGAAATCCATTGGTCATTTCCTTCGCCGTTTCCGTGTTGGACTCCTCTGTATCGTCTGGGACCTGGGTCTGTTGCGGTTGCTGTCCTTCGCTTGGCGTTCTATGCCTTTCAATATTCTCGTCCACCTTTTCTACTTCCGTGTCGTGTGTGCTGATAAGTGTCTTGGTGTCGCCGGGTTCAACCTTTTTAGGCTATCGCTACGTTGTTGCGTCTAATGTTATTGCTTAAGGAGCCGGATTCTCTGATGTGGCTTTGACTTGTTGAAAGCACGGACATCGGCAGCATAGGGCAAGAGTGGGCGCTTGTCCTCCCTTGGATTTTTTTAAAAAAAATCCTTTTTTTTTTCTCAAGAGCAAAAATATGCAACCTGTCTATTTGAACTAAATTGTCTTATTATTTAGTTAAACAAATTAAATACTTATTTAAATAATTTAATTATGTTATTTTTGAATGGAGGTTTTTTATTTCTGCTGAAGTAATCTTTGCCCACCCCTACAAAAAATTCTGCCGACGCTCATGATTGAAGGCGTGATTGTTTGTGGCCATCTTGTCTTCTTTACTCCTGTGGAGTCTCACTTCATTCACAAACTCCTGTTCTCCTTCATTAAATTTTGAAGGCTTTGTCCTACATTTTTTGAGTCATAAAGAGTTTCTCCCATGTTTCAAATTCGTTCATGCCTCATCAGTCAGTGCGCAGAGGTTCCTGCCTCATGTTACTGAAGTTGATATAATCATCGTCTGGATATACAGACTGCTAGTTCGGCCAAACTTTTCCAAATCAACTTTGTATAATTTAAAAAATACATATACTGTGGGATATTTGAAAGTTTTGAAGGCTTAGAAGAACGCTACTAGGGGCGGGGGCTTAGAATTCGTCTATTTTTATATATTTTATTAATATATTTAATAATACTAAATATCTAAGTAGACTAATATTAATAAATAAATTTACTAACACAAATTCTGCATTGAAAACTTATAGATATAATTTCCTTCTCCCTTAGAATAGCTGAAGACTCAAATCGTCTACAATTTTATACGAAAAATAATTTAAAACAAATTCACAATAATTTATTTCGAAAAAAAAATAATTTCAAGGGACTGATTACATTTCTAGAGGTGCTCGGCACTTCTTCCCCCCACCCCGGCTCCATCATGGCTACGGTATGAAATGAACTCATGATCCAGTGCAGTGGCAAAATGCTACTTTCATCGTTTATGACCATCAAACCGCTTGCTATTAAACCAGCGCCGGATTTACATATATATAAATTAAGTAGGCCCGGGCCTAAAACCACGATTGTGAAACCCCACAGAAACCTTGAAGGGGCCCTGGTATCAGGCCGTAGCTAGGGGTGGCGTGTAAGGCCCACGCGAGGTGAGCGGACGAGGAAGGGCGTAAAATCAGCTGAAATAGTTCACAAGATATAATATGTCCGTGGCTAGGGGGCGCAAGCTAGACGGTTCTGCTAGGAGTGCAAGATCGTCCAGCTACGGTGTTGCCTAGTAGTAGTACTTAGTTCTATAGTTTTCAGGAGAATCCGAAAGTCTTAAAGCCTAGAGAACCAAACCCCAGACTACGGTGAGCGTTTGTTTATTTGCAAGTGTCCTAGAAATTTTCATTACTGGTAAACCTAAATATTGAGAGAATGAACGTCGAAGACAAAGTTTAAATATAAATAACACATAACTAACACAGTTAAATTTTTAATCAATAACTGTGTTATTTTTATCTTAGTTTTTGCACAGTGATTCACGTTCATAATTACGTCAAAGCAGTCCTATAGCCAGGAGTAAGGGGCAATTGGGGCAAGGCAAAGGTCATACGGGGCTGGGGTGCGGAGAATGTTCTGTATATAGTTAAATAGCTGGATGGGGAAGTGGCCACGCCCCTGCTGGCCACGACATGGCTACAAGCCTGCGTCAAAGACAAACTCATGATCTATTTTAAATTAATCTGATGACGTAGTTCAGTAGAAGCTCTTCAATCCGATATTCATTGGTTCGGCACATTCTATAATCCGGCATCGATCGAGCTGCTCGCGTTCGGTTTTTTCGGTTGGATTCAGCCGTTTGTTGTCCTTGACCGCCAGCTCGGATGAAGAAGAAGGAGACATGGCAGATGAAACTACAGACTTGTGGAAACAGTCTTCTGATGCATTAAAACATTTATGAAATTTACAGAATCCAACAAAAGCCATTACTATGCACAACTCAAATTTGTGTATAATCTGTAACGATTGTTTTTAAGAAAAGATCCGAATTACGGAGACAACGTGATATCACAGACTTTTTAAACAGTAACGCTGATGTGTATTTTTTTCTTGCCATAGAGCAGCTTATTGCAACTTGATTTAACACTTTGACTATGAATTTCCCCCCACCCCCTCACCCCCAGTAGGAATATATATTTCTTCTATATATTTTTCTTCCCAGTAGGAATTTTAAAAATCTTAGTGGGACATACATGTCCCGTAAGGAGTCAAAGGGTTAAATATCACCGTACTATATTAATTTTTCTTTGGTATTCCCGTTAAAACCATATTGGATTTCGATAATCCGGCAAAATCACTAACCCGGCACGACCGTGATCCCGAACGTGCTGGATTAAAGAGCTCCTACTGTACTACGCAGAATAAATAACAAATAGAAAAACAACATTTTTAAGGGAACATATGGGTTTTAAACTTCTAATTTAACTTGAAGTTTACCCTAACATCATCAATTGCAAAAAACTACTTACATTACCGTAAAAAAATTTTGTGACCTGATAACCGCTTAGTATAAAAATACATTTAGCATTGCTTATATATATATATATATCATCATCATATTCAACCATTATCTATCCACTGCTGGATGAAGGTCTCTCCAAATGCTTTCCACACAAGTCTATCCTGAGCAATTCGCTTCCATGTCACCCCAACCTGTTTTCTTATTTCATCCACCCATCTAGTTTGAGGACGTTTTCTAGGTCTCCGATGGTATATATATATACTTTATAATATTTTTTATATTAACATATATATCACCAAGAACAGGGGCGGCTTAAGGACCGGGGGACCCGTGCGACCGCCCGGGGCCCCGTTTGGATGAGGGCGCCAAACTAAAGTTCAATTTTTTTTTTTAATTTACCCAACAGTAGAAAATCTCTCTAAAAAGGAAAAGTTTAAAGAAATTTTTATCAAAATTCTTTAAGAGACTTTTGGCCACTTTTATATGTTATATGACTTATTATCTGTGAAAATCTCCTGTTTTCGCCGGAGGAGGTGGGGCGCCAAAAAGCAATCCTTGCCAGGCCGCCCGGGTTCAAAATCAATCTCCAGCCACCCCTGACCAAGAAATTCTTTTTAAAAACACACCTTGCCAGAATCCGTAAGATAAGGTGAAAAGGAAACAATGTATACGTTAATTTATTAAATAAAATTGATAACAATAAGTATGTCTGTAAAATAAATTTACATTATTGCCATAATTAAAGTTTAACTACTTTTTTAAATTACTAAATATGAAATACCCAAAAATGCCATAAATATACATATATACTTCGCTCAAAATGCTAACAATTTTTAATTAAATAAGTTAAGCTTATATCATTTGATAGCTATTAAGGTCATAAAGGTATGAGGAAAGTTTCGTGTTTATATATCACATAGTTTGTTTGTTTTTTTAATCTTACGGACGAATGCTAAAACCAGAGAAATGAGAAAACGCGATTAAAAATTGAAATTAAGGCAAAGTTAAGGCACATCCATTTCACAAATTCAAACGTAACTTCTGAAATACTTTAGGTAAAAACAAAATTTTTAACCTAAATTATTCACAGAAAACGGCAGAATTTTTTTAAAATTAAGAAAAAATTGATTTTTTGAAATTTTAAAACTCCTATGTTCCCCTAGTTTATAATGGAAATTTTAATAGTCTAGAACAGCGGTTCTTTAACTTTCCTAGACAGCGGACCCCCTTCAGAGATCACTCACCCTCGCGGACCCCCAAGAATTAACTCAAAGTTTAAAGCCCAGAATTTGCATCATACATATTTATTTCTAGTGTTTCATCACTAATTTTCACTATTTAAGGAAGGAATTTTTCGTCCCCTCATAATTTATTCTTAGCATTAAAGAGCAAATGCTCTTGTTTCGGTATTTTTTCGAATCTTTGTGGAACACTGGAAGGAACTCGCGGACCCCCTGATACGGTTCAGTGGATCCCTGGGGGCAGGGGCGGCTTAAGGGATGGGCCACGCTGGCGGCCGCCCTGATACCATTTGAATGAGGGCGCCAAACTGAAATCAAGTTCAATTTTTTATATTTGACCCAAAAATAGAAAATTTCTCTAAAAAGAGACAAGTTTAGAGAAATTTTTAGAGACATCTTTAGAGAAATTCTTTCAGAGAATTTTGGTCACTTTTATAGGGTATATGGCTCACTGTGCATCTGTGAAAATCTCCTGTTTTCTCTGGAGGGGGCGCCAAAAAGCAATCTGTGTCAGGCCGCCCGGGTTCAAAATCAACCTCGAGCCGCCCCTGCCTGTGGGCCCGCGGACCACATTTAAAGAACCCCTGGCATAGGCGTAACTACGACAATTTTGGCCCCCTTAAAAGCTTATCGGTTTTGTAATCGACATTTCCAAAAAATTGTATTACTAACCCTTATTCTTAGAAAAACGTATCGATATTCGCCTATACCAATATACCACCGGAATATCGATAAACCTGCTGCTTCCAAACGTCCCTAATTTCAAAGAATCAATTTTTAAGTACCTTTTTATTGAACTATACGAGGGAACACATAACTTTCCCCTTTTCGTAGTAGAGTTATGATCTATTCATTAACATACTAGCGTATGGCAGAAATTAATATTTGTATTAATTGATTAAATGTTCAGAAAGGAAAGAACGGTCATAGGCACATAGGTATAATTATGACAATTTTCTGGGGTGGGGAGCATGATTCTTTTTATATGAAAATAAGTTGTAAAATACTATTGAGTTTTAGCCTCCTATATAATTTTATTTCTAAGCATGGGTGTAGGTAGGGGGGAAGACGATGCCCCCTCTTAGAAACGCCCTAAGGTACGAGGCACAAAATGACGCCAATCAGCTTCATCAAATATTCTCCATTTTGCATTACTTCCTCTTCACATTGTTTTGAAAGTTTTTCTTGCACATTTCCTGATGATTCTGAACACTGCTTATAGGATCTAAACTTCTCAGTACAGCGAATATGAAGCAATGGCTGTTCGTGTTTTCTAAAGGCCTCAGTTAATTTTTTACATTTGCAAAATCCACTGTTTACAAACATTTCATTTTGTCCACTTATGCCTGTTATTGAGAATTGCCTGCATATAACGCAATAGATTGTGTCTTCATTTATGTTATATTCAAGACAGTTGTATGTATCGTAATATTTAGCTGGAAAGGATCGCTATCTTTCAACTGACTCTTTGGATAATTGACTCAAGGCCGAGATGGATCATTCTTAAGAGTACCTAAATCTAGGAGTCCTGTTCCTTCAGTGTCTTTAGTTTGGACATCCTCACCTAAATCATTAGCAATCTCTTTTGAAACAATATTTAATTTCTCATTTGCATTTTTAAGAAATCTCTAGCATTGCACCGACCTTTAGCCCCATTCGGACCTGGTGGTTCAAATGGGTGGGGCTCGATTCCCCGTTTACGCACACGCCACATTTTTTTTCTTCAAATTTCATCGGTTTTCCAAGCCATAAATTGCATTAAGTGGATCGTATTGTCCTGAACGCAATGCATATTTTTTCACATTTTTAAAAAGAATGTTTCAATTTTAAATCCATTTTTAAGGGTAACTGAAATTCAAGACTTAAGTATTTAGTCTTCCCTTATAATTTCAAGAAAAATGCTATCTCTAATCGGCTAACGTTAAGAAATAAAGCATTTTATAAACCCTGTGAATATTTAATTAAAGTTTTAAACCAAACGACAACTATACTAACACCTTGAAAAAGGGCTTTCTTAATAACCTTTCAAATCCGTTTTTTCCTAATAAAAAATTCCACTTCAAATCTCTTTTGCGTCACTTGTATAAATTAAGGCACATTTTTTATACAGCCTACACACAAAGAATAAATCAGAAACAATCACACAAAGAAAAAAGCAGAAACAATCCTTTTAACAAATCTCTAGAATTGAATGAGTTTTAACCCCATTCGGGCAACCAGGCCCCGGATTCGAATCCTAGTGCATGTACCAGCCACTTTTTTACAACCTTCATCGGCTTTTCAAACCGTAAATTGTATTAAATAGCTAATATTGTTTTGAAGTCGATACATATTTTTTCAAATTTTTAAGAATAAAATTTATTTTTAAACCCATTTTTAAGAGTACCTGTAATTCACGATTTAAGTTCTTATTCTTCCCTAATAATATGAACAAAAAGACATATCTCATCTATCAACGATAAGAAATTAAGCATTTTTTACAAATCTTGTGAATATTTAATTCGAATTTTAGACAGGAAAACTATTCTAAAATTATGAAAAAAATACTTTCTTAATAACCGTTTTAATCCGTTCCCCCACACCCCTACAAAAATTCCACCTTAAACCTCAGCCTTTTATGTCACTTGCACAGAACCATAAAAATCTATCTTTTCTTCTGTCAACATCACCGCATTCTGGAAGAGAATCTCGTAACAAGCTTCGGCTTTATATTCTCTTCCATTTCTAACCTCAAAACTTAAAATAATTTAATATAGATCTTCTCTTACATTTCTATAATTTTTATACTGCTCAAGCTATGTATCACGAAATATTGTATATCGGGTTGAATAAAAATTTATTATTATTATCATCATTATTATTGTGGCATAAATCAAAGCAAAATTTTATTTAGCTTGCACCAAAATAATCCCCTCCTGAACCAATATTTCATTTCTTATTCATCTTTTTAAGAAATTTCTAGCATTGCAGCCATTTTTAACCCCATTCGGACCAGCAAATTCCTGGTTCGAATCCCCTTGTTCGCAGAAGCCATTTCTTTTTAACTTCACCCACTTTCTAAACCGAAAATTAAATTAAATAAAATCTTACTTTTCTGAAAGCGATTCATGTCCTTTAATATTTTTTTGGAAGTATATTTCATTTTTAAATCCATTTTTAAAAGTAACTAAAATTCACGACTTAAGTCCTTATTCTCCCCTAATAATTTAAAGAAAAAATCTCAATCTTATCTACCAAGGTTAAAAAATAAAATATATTTTTCAAACCTTATGAATATTCAATGCGATTTTTAAACAAAAGGCAGTTGCCTTCTGTTTAAAATTCTCTCTATTAAAATATATTTAAAATTCTCTCTCTGTCTTAAAAACTCTCCTAAAATCACACAAAACTGACACTTGCATTTTTGGGAAATTTTTGTGGGACAGCTCGAGCTTTAGCACTAAGGCACCTTACATTTATCCACAATAAAAAAAATGAAACTTCGGGAAATTTTCTGGGGCGGCCAATCAGCTTTCTGTGGGGGGCAGTTAGCTTTCTTGGGGGTGCCGGTCATTGACGTACGCAGGTGGTGTTGATGGGGGTTGTAACCCCCCCTTTTTGCAATGAAATTTTGTATATTCAACATAGGAATATGTGAGTTGTAGCTCAGTAACCCCACCTCATTGGGTCTATAACCTCCCCCCTTATGAACTTCCTGTGTACGCCTATGGTGCCAGCCCTCCCTCGCCCCCACCTAGTTACGCCTATGACCGCTGGTCTAGTGGATCGACTATAGATAGACTAACAGATAGAAAATTTCAACTACGCTTAAAAACTTTGTTTTTTCTATTTGTTATTCACGATTTATTGACTGAATATGGCAAGAGCCACATTTTTCAGGGGCTCATTCATTCCTTCCAGCCTGGGGCCCATAAAAATTTTAATCCAGCACCATGGTGAAGCATTATCAAAGCTTAGGATTTTTTTTAGGTCTGCTGGATATTTCAAAGCTACTGGTATTTTAAGATGCTAATGTCGCCATCTATTGATCGATGGAAAATGTATATAGGATTTAATCCGTATTCCAAGGAATTATTTTATTTTAACGGTATTTCAGGGAAATTAAGGCATTATTATAATCCCTGGTGGGTCCGTGGAGGGAATAAGGGACATAACTCACAAACTCGCATAATTTATGCTGGATAAAATAGCACGCTGCCATTGAAATAACTATGCATTGGTATTGTTCTGTGAAGATACTAGAAAATTTCATTAAACATACGTTAAATTTAACTTTTAAATAGAATTTTTAACATATTTGAAAGAAACAAAAGGTATGAATAAAATCATTTTTAAGTAAATTTTACTATTTTGAAATCTGTGGTAAACTAATTTGATTGATTCGATTTGAATTTCATTTTAGAAAAAACTTCTTCATACATTCATTCTGTTAAAAAATAAAACACTAATTAATTTCATTTCTATGATTTTTTAAACGAAATAATAATAATATGCTTTCGCACAATATACTAGATAATACGTTGATAGCATAGGCGTAGAATTATATGGGCCCGTGGGACCTGAGCCCCAATAATCTGAAATAAATTGCGATTTTACATATACTGTAATGTATAAACGTACATAAAATGTGCTTCCTCCGCCAATAATTTTGAAAACTCTAGTGAATAGAAAATAACAGCCAACTTTTACTTATTTCAAATTTTACGTGTAAAAAAAAAAGACTAGATGTATTTTAATATAGAAAATTTGAAAAAATCAAAATTAATAAAAAATTAGTGGCCGAGGATATCTTTTTAACTGAGGTAGCGAACACGATGAGAGTTTTCAATACTTGAGAAATTGGAGAATTTCTGAGAACTCTCATCCCTTTCAGAATACATAGTAAAGAATTCACAATAAGCACTTCTTTGAGGCAATGACTTAAACTGATGGCTGACTATATATTTGATGCACTAATATTTTGCGACGAAGCTTTGATAAACATAAATACTTCAAAACGAAACAAATAAGCAAAGACCGTTTTTTAAGCACCTTCAAATAAAGCTTATTTTGAGAATGGCTACTAATATATATTCCTTTATATCATGCTTTCATATTTTGCTTATTATGCTTAAATATATTTTTACTTTTAAATACAATGAAACCCCTCATTATCAGGCACTCGCCGGAAAGAAAAATTTGTCCATAAACGAGAGGGGTCGTTCTGAAATAGCTGAAATACAACATTTCAATCATTTAAATACTTCATTTCAAAACTTGAGTATTTTTGAGCACATAATACAAATTTAAGCTACCGAACGTAAGAGTTTGTTGAACAGAACAAGTAAATTTACAACAAAACGTTAAATATTAAAATTTATTTACCTTGGATAAACTTGATCAAGAGCTGTTTGGTGAGTTTTACCCACCACTCCTTCTTCGAAATGGATATTTAATTGGGAGATTAAATCCACCTCTTTTCCGTCATTATGTTTGCAGAACCTGTGTGGTGGTGAAGTAAACGATGATAATAAATTTGAACTGCGATAATTTTGTGTTGATAATTGTTTATTAGTTTCGCACAGTATGTTACTATATGATTTATTTATTATCGAAGTTTTTATGGTAAAGGACGAAGTTCAAGCGCAGTTTGTCCGTACAAGGATCTTATAGAATCCCTGTATGGACAAACTGCGACTATAGTCTAATAGAATGAATCACGAGAACAGTGTCCGCTTTCGTATCTAAGAGTGACCGATAAACAGTGGTTTGAAATAGATTACTATAAATCAGTTTCTGCCGGGGAATTTTTATCTGATCGTAAACACGGGGTGACCATATTTAAGAGGTGTCCATTAAGCAAGGGCGGATCCAGAAATCTTTGAAAGGGGCATTTGTTTCCGATTCCTATTTTTAGCCAAGTGTCCAGTACTTTTCAATTCTTTTTCCATCATATAATCCTGGCTCAAGTAGGGGGAAGCCCCATCGTCCCCCTTGGATCCGCTAGTGCCGTTAAGACGGGTTTCACTGTATAATTAAATGTATAAATTTAAATGACAACGTAACACGTTATTGATTAAATTTTAAACAAATTCAAAGCTGAATATTATGGTATGCATGTTGCATGCACATGTTTTATTATCTGTACAGACTTTGTTTTCAAAGTTTGGAATTTTAAATTCCAAAATGGATTTAGTGAGCAACTGGATATAGTGAATATTCTCGTTAGTCCCAAGCTCCTTGTTCTGTACGTCTGTCCGTGTGTAATTTTTTTCATTCTGGGAGCGCCTTTTTTGTGGAACCTGGTTTCATGGAAAGGGACCTAATATGAAAATTACAAGTTTGATCCCCACTGGTACTAACTCCTACCGTTTTCCTACCGACATGAGCGTCGGCAGCATAGGGCAAGAGTGGGCACTTGTCCCCCCGGATTTAAAAAATAAATTTTCATTTTTTTTCTCAAGAGCAAAATTAAAAATATCATAATCTTATAATAACGTTAATTTTTTTGTGACTGGATTAATAGAATTTTGCGATGAAAATCTACACTAAATATGTGCGTATGTGCGTGTGTGTGCATATATACAGTGAAAATCGTTTATAACGACGCCGATTATAACGACCAACCGCATATAACAATGGAATTTTTACAAGAAGTTTGGTTTGCTATTCTACTCCATACTAAATATATCGGTTATAACGACATCGTATATAACGACGGTGATTTTGCAGCCTGCTTAGATTCGGAGTAGGGAAATTCGTATCGGATATAACGACGTGACTTGACAGTCATAAGTCGGAACAATGTGGGTTAGTTATTAAAATTTAAGCGTTATTCTAATCTTGTTTATTTACAAATGTCTGAGAAATTTTTATTACTGCTAAACCTGAATATTGAAGATAATAAACCTTAAAAAACACGTGATTTATTAATTGAATATCACGAGGGTCATATTCTTTAGGAGTCCATTCTATTTTTGAAGCGTGGGGCCCACAAAACTCTTAAACCGGCACTGTTCGGAAGTTATTAGTATAATATAATAAATATTATTCATTACATTTGTTTTCTACGAAGTGTGTCGAAAAAAGTAAACAAAATTATACTTTTTAATAACTTTAAAATTAACGACTGGGCTTCTCCCGAACACAATTCAATCATCATTTCAAAGCAATAATACACCGTGAGACAAAGAACTGTAATTATTCATATTTTGATAAGCCTTTATATCCCATATTGTTGTAAACTTTCAGGTGATATCATCTCTATCAACTTTACCGTAGCGAAGCTTGTTCAGAGCTGCATGACCACCATCCTTTGATATTGTATCATTCCGATTTTTTGCCTTCACCCGTTTTGTTTCCCTCACTTTGCAATCTCCAGAAACCCAGATGCGGCTATGGCTCTATTTTAACCTTTCTCAGTAATAGCCATTCATTGTAATCACGCCCTGCACTTGGACAAATATAAGCCGATTTTCCAAGAAAAGCAGTATAGGACTAAATTTATGGATGCAATAACCAAGCACTTCAAATTCTTCAGATCACTGGAGGTCAAAAGGTCCCTTGCGACCCCACTAGGGACGATGTGTGAAAAACACCAAGCAGACATTTTACACCACATATGTGAACTTTCTTTCCGGTACTGCATTTTAGTTTACGTGTTTTTTCTTCTTCCCTGAATGGGGAAATTGTAATAGCAACCAGAGTACTGGCGATCCTGGTAAGGACAGGACGCCGGTTTCACGAAGTACTCTCCGGGGTCAGTGAGGCCAACGTGGCCTAGTGTGGATTTCTAAGAAGTCCAGACCGATATATACCTGTAAGAATAACAGTTTAGAGACCCAAATCTAGGTAATAGGGGAAAGTGCATTGATATTTACTTTGTAGCAAAATTATTATGAAGTTTATAAATTGTGAATTTTTTGTGAATTTATGTTGATCGAATTTATCAAATAACGCCTTAACTAATTCAATTATAAAAAATTCTGAGTAATGCGATAGTATATTTTGGGTGGATTTGCGGAATCAAATTTATTAAATGTTCTGAATTCGAAAGTGTTATAACTTTTTTAAGCATAAATATTTGTTAAGTATTTACGCACTGTAACATTTTATATTAATACAGAAATTTAAAAATTTCTGTATTCTATTATAAATTTAAGTAGCTATATATATATATTTGTGTTTCAATAGCAAAGTTTGTTTTCCGTGAAATTCATAATGAATAAAGCTAAGAGCAGGCATCTTGATTGACATTATAAAGGTGAAAATTTACGTGTTTTTAAATGTATCAGTTTCTAAACAAATTATGTTTTCATACATGTTTCACCTTTATTAACCGTGAAAAGTTTACGTTGAAAATTTTTAGAGACAAAGTATGTAAATGCGTCAAATTAGAGTTCTAACCCTCTAGACATTTATCTATATAAATATTCATACATATATATATCGCACATTATCATCTCT
>QLNU02015360.1:302501818-302512085 GCA_006491805.2 Dysdera silvatica | reverse complement strand
GATATTATGGAAATTCAAATTTAGTTTTACAATCTTCAACTGTTCAACATCAGAAACGTTCTGCGGCCACCCCATAGTTGGAATTACCATTTTGCCACCCCTAGGCTATTTTTGCCGCCCCAAGGCTCCTTTTTGCCGCCTCTTCCTACCAGTCTGTCCCTCCAATCAGCAGTAGAAACTTAAAAATTTTTACATTCAATATACGCCAAAAACTTTTGTATTGACAATAAATAATAATAATGAAAATGTTCGTAACTACAACACAAGAGATAGAAAAGAACTTAACAAAATTAAAAAAATCAGAACGAATATAGGTAAAAATAATATTAATCACAATTGAATTGAATTATGAAACAACATCTTAACAACGATAAAAGAAATGAAACCAAAAAGTAAATTTAAGACCGAATTAAAAGAATACTTTATGGAGCATCACGGAGTTTAATCGCCTCGGTTGCAAGAATTTTAAGTACGTTTATTTTGTCTTGTATCCCTTGTATGTCATAATCTGTATGATATACATAAATAAAAATTTATTGATTGATTGATGTGTTGAAAAACAAACTCATAAATTGAAACATAAACATTAAACAATATTAACTTATATTGAAGTATTATCTCTTCTTGGTATATAATAAATCAAATTCAATTTTATTGAAATAAATTTTAATTTTAGCAAAAAATAAAAGCCTATCGAACACTGGTATTTAAATGGAAAGCATGACGTCTAGCTTTCTTCTCGGCAAAACATCTGATTATATCATATGGTATTAAATTTTTTATATCAGACTCAATACACAAAATTTTGCCGCCCTAGTCTATAGCCTAGTATAGCCTATTGGGAAATATAACACTGGCCACCCCACAAAATGGTTAGTTTTCTAAAAAAAACAAGTGGTGGCTGATTTAGACAAATTTTAATGCATTATCTAGATCAGTGGTTCTCAACCCTGGTCTACGACGGTCTAGAGTTCAGGCATCTCTGCCTATAGATACATCTCTCCCATGTCTGATTTAAAAAAAATGGTTTTATGTATGCTAAAATATGTACCTGAAATAATTTAATCGTGACATCAAGCTTATCAATTAATTTATAATCATGATATTTTTAACGGGTTTTTTATATTTCTGCTGATGTAATCTTTGCCCACCCCTGCAAAAAATTCTGCCTACTCCCATGCCTACCGATATGTATTTTGGAATTTAATTCCCTAAACAACTGGTTCGGGTCTCACGGAAAACTATTGGTCCTAACACAATCTGATTTTAATTGTCGTTGCATCATAAAATACAGAACGAAATCGCTCATGCAGCGTAGAAAACATTATTTCAAGCGAAATATATTATATATGTACATTGTATGTAATTATATATGTACATTGTATGTAATTATATATGTACATTGTATGTAATTATATATGTACATTGTATGTATTAAATAACATTAAATGCATTGCATTAACAATAAATAATGACATAACATTAAGTACATCGTGTACACTGTAAAAAAAATGTAAATTATCAGAAAAGGTCCTGGCAGCTGAGTCACCAGAACTTTTCTGTTTTTTCTACAAATTTTCTGTTTAATAAAAGTTACGTAATATAACTGATTTTGATCCTTTTTTTTTTTTACAAATTTTCCGTTTAATAGTAGCATAGGGAGAACTATAGCGCCAACCTAGAAGTAAGGAAAATTCCTGACCTTTGACCCTAAAAAGAGACCTTCGGCCTCATCAAGACCACCCTTAATTACGTACGCCGCCGGGTGGTATGAATTTGTATTTATTGTTTTTGATAGACAAATCTTTAATTAGATACGCCACATAGTGGTATAAGTTGGTACATATTCACATTATAGCCACCGAGCTTTCCACGTTAATACGAAGGCGTCTTTTTTTTGGGGGGGTAGGGCATCCCATGAACCCACGCTCTGTTGGTTCGTAAACGGATGCTCTAACCGCTCGACCGATGATTAGCTGATAAAATTCACCTAAAGTCCCTATTTAAATCGATATACAAAGCCCAGATGTTCCCCTCCTAGTACGCATGCGTTCAACAGAGTGTTTCCAAGAGCGCATTTGTAAAGCAGACTAAATGCATTTTCAATGAAAGACAGATTTCGTCCTTCTGGAAAAACAGATAAAATGAGTGAATTAACAAACATTTTTTAGAGTATATGGAATAAATTTGGATTTAATTTGCATAGGCAACGAAGGACAAATAGTCGAAAACCTTGACAGCCCCAAACACATGCCTCCTTCTTTACCTCAGAGCCGGCTGGCAATAAGAGAACCTACACCAATGGCCAATGGCCGGTTAAAAAGGGTCGGTCTAAATTTTTGTTTATTATAGGCTTCTTCGTTTTGCGAGGCCCTGATGACGCCATGTCTAGTCGCGTATTTTAACATGTTTTGTGCCCTTTTCTTTATACTTTATTCATTTGTCTTTGTTAAGAAAAATCAGCAAAGACGTAACTTGTATTGTTTGCTTGGTTGGTTGTATTTTTATGGCTCAAGAACAGCAAGGGCCATTCTATGCCAAGCAAGGTGAGACTGTGCATGCGGTATGTTACTTGGGGGTTTAAACTGGGTGAAGAAGGGGGAATGCTTCTCCTTTTCTTTCTTTCTTTCTTTCTTTTTTCTTTTTTTTTTAAAAAGGGTAGAAATAAAAAGTTCATTGAAGGCTAATTGTTTGTTGAATGTCATACGATGTGGCTATTGAACAATCCTTTAATGCAAAATGACTGTCAAATGTTAACCTATATATTTATTCAATATGATTCAAATTTGATTTCTGATTTAATTAAAATAATCTTTTACATAACAAATAAGGTTCCTAAGCATAGTGCTAAATATCCTTTTAAATGTCTCCCCTTCTTTATTAACATTTAAATGAATGCCAAACGTCGGCTTTCAACTTTAGGACCTTCATAAATTACCAATGATTAAGTTTTTGTTTATTTCTCTTTCTCGTTCAGTACACAACACGAAGTCGAATCTGAGCTAAAAACAACATAAAAACGGCGGAGGAGGCAAAAATGTAGTTTTGCCCTGTTTTAAAAATCTGTAAAGTTCCCCCTCCCCCATATCACGCTTACGTGTGTGTGCTTGTATGCGTGTGAAGTCAGTCGTATATAATATTAATATGGACGACAAATTTGTGCAACAATAATAATAAAAATTAAAATGACTAAATGCAAGGATTTGCAGGTAGAAACAAAACGATTATTGAAGAAAAAGACAAAGGGCATCTCCATCGTAATGAGAACATTAGGTGCCATTTAAATAATGAGAACATTAGGTGCCAAAAAAATAAAAAAAACTTGGCCTTACGGTGGCGTAAAAATAATGAGTTCGACTACCGTGGCGTTAACCTGAGTTCGATTCTAATGGTACATATGGAACGCGTACCATATTTTCTCTCTACTACAATCTGGAGTTGAATTCCCAAAGCAACAGTGGTTCGGATTCCACGGCAAACTGTAGGTTCCTGCGAAGCATTACCTTAGCTGTCTTTGGACCGCAAAACGCAAACAAACTTTGAACTCCATCTCAATACAATAGGAATTGATAAAAATAACAATTCATAAATTACACGGTTAACATTACTTAAAGCTACACACAAATCGCGAATAAACCTTTGATATCGAAGTTCTTAGATAGGCGCCTTTATTGAAGGATAGCTCTAGTTATAAAAATAAGATTGAGTGTACGTAATATAGTAATGAAAATAATAA
Source organism: Dysdera silvatica (assembly GCA_006491805.2). Taxonomy (NCBI): domain Eukaryota; kingdom Metazoa; phylum Arthropoda; class Arachnida; order Araneae; family Dysderidae; genus Dysdera; species Dysdera silvatica. The sequence continues at coordinate 302,508,349 of QLNU02015360.1, read as the reverse complement.
TAATAATAAATTATAATAATAATAATTTTTTAATAATAATGATTTTTGTTGCAATTTAACAGAAATGTCGATCATTTTTAAGGTTAAAATTTTACACTTCATGTTTGATAAGCACGTCATATTTTGAATATAGTTGACCTCTGTTTTGATAAATTGTTTAGCACGATTCTTAAGTGTACTTAAAAAAAATTTGTAAAATGTAAAAATCTGCATAAAATTATGTAAACCTTAGCATATTCTTAAACAATGAACAGAAGTGTTTATGATTTTCCGCAAATTCCTTTAACTGAAAGGATGTCGGTCTGGAGAAGATATTCATCGTAGCAAGTTGTGCTGTCAAAAAACATTGGTCGTTTTACCTGCCATATAAACTTGCATAACGAGTAGCAGTTAATACGATTTCCTGGAAAGAGAAGGTAAGAGAACAGTAGAAAAGGAGAAGCATATAAAATATAAAAAATCAATCAAAGTATGTAAATGCTTAGAAGTGTTTGATCTACCGATTTGTTTAGTCAGCTTCATTTTAAGCACATTAAACCAACGGTTTGTATAACTGTTGGGACACAAAAATTTTCTGTATGCATAAAACGTACGTTAAAATTTATAGTTTGAGCTAAAAATCCCATAGATGTGTTTTATATAATATATTCTCAACAAATTCCCAAATCCTTTGAAATCAACAGACATCGGGATGTGTATGCTGATACGGTTAAACGTATCTATAGAAATGCAGGTATTAATTCTGGTTAAATCAGCGTATCAAAATTGGAAAAGAAGTGAGGCTAGATGTGTGGGATTAGCCATAACCCTTTCACGATGATCAATTAAATTTGATTTTCACAAAGTTTGTGGAACATATGTCGAGCTATGCTTGTACTGGTCTTGGTTTGATTTGAAAGTTTCATTGGGGTTATTGCAAACATTTTCTTAGGCAAACGGAGTTTCAGTGCAAAAATCTATGTCAATTATGAAACTTTACAAAACAACTGGGGAATTTAAAGAAGGTATTAGACTGTGTCTTCCTTTTACACTGACCTTTTCGAACACTTTTAGAAAGTAAAATTCGTTAATTCGTCAAATTGCTTTTACCCACCTTAATTAGTGGCTAAGGCTTAACAATCTATAGATAGAACCCACTTTGTATAGGACTGAATAATTAAAACTTATTAAAATAACTAATGTTTCCAATGTAGATCAGCATAATTTCATTTAAGGCCGAAATCAGTTTAAAGAGGCTTACTTTTGCAAATCCTTCATTTATTAACAGTATTGCATATAGATTAATTTGGCACAGCTTTTATTTAGGTGAATAGCAAAACACAAATCTTATTTGGAATTCTCGAAGTTGCTGCTTAGATTAATTATTCATTTCACACACTCCGTTTAAATATCAATTTTTTTTCTACATTATTTTATCAACTATTGAGCTCGCTCTGCATTTTAGTGACACGATAAGATGACTCACTCATCATCCAACTTTTAATTTTATACCCATTTATATTATAACTATTTTATAGCATGCTTTTTGAACAACCACGTGCACAAGTTTCCAAAAGGAATAATTTTGTAATAATACAAACTATTTTCAACGTTTCTGATACATGCAACCACTGAACTTTTTCAGAATATTATCATGACTAAAAAAATATCTCTTTGCTGTTTTCGCTCCAGTAAATTATACGAGCAAATATTAGCTCGTACAATATTAGCTTTACAATTATTCATAAACGTTTTTTCTAAAAATGGTCCTGAAAGTAAACATAAAGATTAATATCTAACAAAATGCCAAATATACCTTGAACTTGAAGATGCATTAAATTGTTCCAAATACGCCAAACGGGATAGATACTTTTCAAATAATTTTGATCTAGTTTTACCTCCTTAAGAGCGGGCATATCAACGAAAAGGTCATGAGGTAATACTGTTAGTTTATTTTCACTGTAAAAAAATTAAGAAACATATGTATATAACTTTAAGTATCCTTTCTATACAAATTATTTAAATTTCACAATAGTCACACAATTAGTTGCAATTGATATTGTAATATTTAATCATATTGGAACTAAGTAATTCAGTTTTCCTTGTGCTTTTTACGATAGAAATTTGAATAGGAGTTTCTTCTCTATTTAAATTTCAGATATATTGAGGTATTCACTGCGTATTTTCAGTTTGGAATCTATTTAGGTTTTAATTCCATACTATTATATCAATCATATATGAACTTGATATACAAAATATTCTAGAAGCCTGTCGTCATGCGAAAAGTTGATAATTTTCTATCTCTTCGAGTTGTAATGTCTCTGAATAAGGAAGAACGAATCTAAATAATTTAGTATTTGAACTCACTGTGTTGGGTTCCAGGGGCAGCTCGAAATTGATTTGGAACCCGGACGGGCTGGCACGGATTGCTTTTTGATGCCCCTCCCCCTCCGGCGAAAACAGGAGATTTTCACAGATGCGCAGTGAGCCATATGCCCTATAACAGTGGCCTAAAGTCTCTGAAAGAATTTCTCTAAAGATGTCTCTAAAAATTTCTCTAAACTTGTCTTTTTAGAGAGATTTTCTACTGTTGGGTCAATTAAAAAAATTCTAACTTGGCTTCAGTTTGGCCCCCTTATCCAAATGAGGCCCTGGACGACCGCCCGGGTCGCCCGTACCTTAAGCCGCCCCTGTCGGGTTCAATTCCCAATAAACTCAATCTTTGTAAACATATGAGGATTTAAAGGTTATGTTAAACGGTCAGTCTCATCTCAAGTGATCTGTCGTATAATTTTCGAGTGTAAATAATGGAAACAAGCAAAATAATAATTCTACATAATAAATTTTGCCCAAGTCTTTTTTACTCCGATTTATCTGCTCTTAAATTTAAGCTACATAAAGACTACATACTCTCTTATTGACTTGCTAAATGATTATTACTTTGAATTTTAATACTGAAAACAATGGTGGACATACGAAGCAAATCCTGTAAATAAAACTTTTTCGTGTTTCATTTTCTTTACTTTTACAGACTTTTGTGTATTTCAGGTTTACTATATAGTGTAGTGACATTCGTTGGAAAATTTTATATCTTGAAAATTTATATATCCTGAAAAAAATTTACTTTTTTTCGTAAATAATAAAAAATGAGTAAAATATATGAAGCATTATATACGTTACCTGAGATCTAAGCTCCACAATTTTAAAGCTGGTAGTGGAAACATCGTTCTGGCGACTGTTTGAACGTTATTTTGTGATAACGAACATAATGTGAGATTTTTCTGATTCTGAAAGGCGTAATTATCAAATAGCACGAAACTACAATTGCGAATTTCGATAAAACGTAAACCTGGACTGATGAAATGAAAATTTGGCAAATTCTGAAGTGAGGATCCTTCAATTAATAAAACGTTTAGATTCTGTATCATGCCCCAAAACTGCAGATGGAATAAAATCCAATTTGTACAGTTCCTTATTTCTAGTCTATCCATTGTTCTTTTAAATGAATCAAAAACAGACGGAGATGCGTCGTTCAAAGATACATTCAATCGATCGAAAGTAATATCTTTAAAGATGGCCGATTTTATTGGTAATGCGGTTTGAATGCTAGGCACACCTGCTTGCAATAAGCTTGCATCATCAGTATAATTCAAAGGTGTGTTTTTAGTATCCGTTGTACTAGCAAGTTCTGTTTCTAAATGAGAAATTGAAGAAAAAATTCCCGTACACACAACATCATTGTTATCGATAATACTTTCTAACACCGTGCAATGTCCTAGTTCAAAGGCACTGGCTTTTAGAAAGTACGTAAGCGTCAATAAAATAATTTTATATGTCATATTGATGTCTATTTCGTGAGTAAATGATGATCCGTTGATTGATATAAATGAAATTTCGATGACCTGGGGACTGAAAAAATATAGATTCAGGAGAATATTAAAGTCTTTAACATTACACAATCTACAAACAAGAAATCAGTTGTAAAATTAAAAACAAAAATATGTATATATATAGGAGTGGGGGGAGGGGGGATGGTGAGTAATCAGTCTTTCCAAACAAACACTGTTTTTTGCATAATCAACTTACCATTAACTTTAAAAGTGTCATGTTTTAAAATTTTAAAAATAATTCAGCACCTACCAAGCAGTGGCGGATCCAGAGTGGAAATTTTTTTGGAGATGGAGTAATATAAAATACAGTAGAACCCACTTATAACGAGCCCGCATTTAGCGAGTTTCTGGATACAGCGAGGAAAATATGGATTTTGTTTGGTATAATGATTAAGCGCAATACAATTTAACTGCTTTTAGCGAACAAGAAATTTTTGGACCCCGATTTAAGTGAGCAGTCTATTCTTTTAGATTACTCACTGTCTGAAGTTACGCTACGCCATTAATATATGTGTGTGTAGTAGTAGTAGTAGTAGTAATAGTAATAGTAGTAGTAATATTAGCAGTAAAAGTAGTAATAGATTCTCGTTATAACGGACTCCACGGGACCGCTAAATTATTTCTCTATAAAGAAAATTTCGTTACAACAGAAAATTCATATTAATTTATTCATATTACATGATGTATTCAGGTAAATATAATATGTAAAGTATTTCTCACACTAACCAGATGTAATTTTCATGGAAAAGCATTTTAATTATCCTATAATAATTTAATGAAATAAAATTTGAAATTTAAAGACTACCTTTTATTTATACAACTGCAGAAAATCCATGGTTTTCGTTTGTACAAGTGAATTCGTAACTTAAAATAATAAAAATAGTTGCAATAAATATAAAAATATGGATCAAATTGGAACAGAGGTATGTGTCATATTTTTTTTCCACATCACTTTTCCGTAATCACTTATCGATCTCAAACTTATGAATCATGACTTTTTTCCTTCTAAGGAAAATTGCTGTCGTTTCACATTTCACTATCAAAGAAATTGGGTAGTAAAAAATCGTAACTAACGCCGGACACAGGCAACAGCAGAATGGATGCTGAACATCTCTTTCACTGTCACGTATGAGCCCTCTGCCTGCCAGTTGTTTATCACATATTAAATTTAGCAGGAAAAGTGGGAGAGAATAGGAAAACCAAAAACGAATTAAATAGCAGAAAATGTATATCAAGGGATGGAAAAAATCAGTTCAAATACCATTTGTTGCTATCAACCCCTCCCCACTCCACCACCCTTAAAAAGAAATAAACCTCCGACATTTTATTTTTGCATTTTGAGTTCTTTTGTATTTGAAGTACTTTTTGTTATGTCAACTGAAGGGGAAAGAAAAGAAGAATAAAAAAGAAAGTTTGAACTTAAATCAATTTTACGCTATAACGGGATTTAAAATTTACTTTTTAAATCGCAAATGTTAATACATTATCTTAATGACATTTTAACGGGTTTAATCTCAGCTTCAATATAACAGATTTTTCGTTATATCGTTATTCGTCAGAGCGAGAATCTACTGTATATATACATGGCTATATGTATATATCAATAAAGTTTAACATAATTTCACACATTTAATCTCATAATCTTCACATCTCCCAAAACGCCAAGCCCAGATTCAATATATTACTAATTCAAGCCAAAACTACAGATACAAGCTCCAAATAATGAATAACCCATGTACCGTATCTCGGGACTACTTAAGCCGCTGGGGTAACTTCAGCCATTATGCTGGGTAGATTTCGGACACTGATTTTGGCAACACTGTTTTGAGTTTGATTGTTAACTTTCATGCCATCAATTCCATATTTTGACGAAGCTTTGGGCCACATATTTTAATAGTGTGTATGTTTTAAAATTAAGTTTATAAACCTTTATTTGTATTTAGGATAATTTCGTCATAAATTTATACAGTCCATAAATTTAATCACCAAAATCACATTTTTAAGTTAAATTCACTAAAATCATTTTTAAACATAACCTCAAACAATACTCTTACGGTTGTTATACTTCTTAGATTATATTTCCATTTTGTTTTGTTTTTTTCAATATTTTTAAATTCATTGTTGTTTCCTGTACGGGGTAACAAAGGCCACCGAACAGGAGTGGCTTTTGGTGTTCTCACCTAGGATGAGGACGGTGTCTCTTTTTCTCCTAAACAAAAACAGCTCTAGTTTGAGCTTGTTTCTATGTAGGTGTCGAAAATTATTGAGTAAAAATAAATTCCCCCACGAAAACTCACAAAAACTCGCCCCGGAGGCTTTGTGTGTTGACAATTATTTGGCAATTGTGTTATCCCTGCGGAGGGTAATAATATCTTAACACCTTTACATACGGAGAAAAAGAGCGTTATTACCTGTCCTCTTTCATCTAGCGGTCCAAGACACTCCGGGCTAAACGGAGGGACCCTGGTTCGAATCCAGGATGAGGACGGCGTCTCTTTTTCTCCAAAATCAAAAAAGATCCATCTTGAGCTATTTATACATGGGTGGTGAAAATTATTGTATAAAGCCATTATACTGATTAAATTTCGGACTCGTATTTTGGCAACACATGTTAAATTAAACATCTTGAACATTTTTTAGCATGAACTAAACGTATGAAACA
>QLNU02015360.1:302482043-302501718 GCA_006491805.2 Dysdera silvatica | reverse complement strand
GGAGTTATTTAAGGTAACTGTTAAAAATCACCTGTTATCGAGTGATCACTGTTCCAAGAACAGTATGCTCCTCTGGAACAGCTGTTATTTCAGTCACCGGTGACTAGGAACAGGAGTTACTTGAAGTAACGTTTAAAAATCACCGTTCTAGGAACATATTCCTCACTTTCTTCACACAGGAAACGCGTTGAGATAACGGGTTGTTACCATAACATCCGGCATAGTCAGTCAAGTTGACGTCAGGGCTCAGGTGCTGATTCCCTGTGTCACGTCTGATATTACGAGAAGTCGCATTTAGTTGCAATTTTTAAGCATAATTAATCGAAAAGCTTCCAGTTACTTGTGGTCCCTTTTTTACAATAAATGACAAGGAGGAAAAAAGTGCTGCGTGCGATTTGTGTGCACAAAAATTGAGTTACAAATCTTCCATAACGAACTTAAAAAAACATATTACAAGGAAGCATCCAAGCATAGATTTATCCACACATTCATCATCCACGTCTCCCCACTCCTAAGAATGTGTGGTACTCCCATCATCAAGTTCTATCATACCTCAGAATGAGATCGACATCAACAGACCTTCTGAACAAATTTCTACAACGGAAGTAAGTTCGAACAAGCGGAGACCAACGCAGCATTATTTGTTAATTTGTTTATTTATTTCATTAACAGAATAGATTTTTTATCCATGTATATTAATTAGTACAAGTATTAATATTTTTACATTACTGAGCTTTACACATGAAAAATTCTGAATACATACATGTGTATAACTACATCAGCTGAGAATACACATTTTTTTTATCATTATCCTGTTTAATTAGTTCCACATTGTAACCTTCCAGTATGTTTTACCAATTAATTTACAGCAGTGTCAATATTTTTTGCTGTATTTCATTACTTTGAATTAGTTTTTTAAACTTTCTTTGATTTTTAATATCGTGTAATGTTTCAAATATCTAAAATTCAATATTTTAAAGCCTTACTTTTTCTCATTATTTTTGTACTTCATATGTGTGTATTTTTTTTTCAAAGGATTTATTATTCTTATGGAGTTGACGCGACGCATTGTTACGGATTGAGCGTTGAAATGTGTTATCGTTAAGTTCCTCAATTTCCATATCCTGTGAAGCAACGCTTACGTTCCAGTCACCGGTGACTGAAATCACCAGTGATTGGAACCTGTTATCTGGTTGGAACAGGTTATTCAAAAGTAACAGTTTGGTCCATCATTAGTGGAAAGCTGGCCAACGAATACGTAGGCATAATGTAAGACCATATGGACCCATATACAAGTGAACGTAAGTAGTGATTCAGACGACGACGGTTTTTCTTTAGAAAATGGCAGTGATTGAAACAGTGGTCGAATTGGAAGAAAATAACTGATGGGGAGGATGGGATGCAATCGCTGCATAGAGAAATTTTGTACAAATAATAAATTAAAACTGAAAGATGTGATGGAATGGATACTTACGTTTATTTTTCAAGAACAGTGACCTATGGACTAATTTTCTCAATGCATTTGCTTTGTATTTTTTTTTTATTACAAATGAATGTTCAATTATTTTTAAAGTTGCATTTGCTTGGCTTACATACTTATAAATACAATAGTTACACTTACATTTTACCCATTTTTAATGTTGAGGTTTACTTTCTATTCTGCTAGTTACTTGTGTACCCACTGGCGTATTCAGGGGTTGTTGATGGGGTTGTAACCCCCATTGCAATGAAATTTTATATATTTAACATAGGAATATGTGAGTTGTAGCTCTCTAACTCTCCGCCATTGAGCTTATAAGCCCCCTTACAAACTTGCTGCGTATGCTTATGTGTGCACCTAACTAGTATTTAGTGCACCTAAATCTCAAGACTTGGGTGCACTTGTGCACCTGATTTAAAAAGTTAATTTCGACCCCTGCGTTAGGGATGGGGGTTTCTTTCTGTAGAACGGAGAAAAATTCCCCAAATAGGTGAAAGCGCATTGAAAGGGAGCTGGCCATTCACATAATTAACTGCATTGATAAGGACGTGATAAGCTTTGAAGAAGTTAAGTCAAGAGTTGAAGAGACTTTTTCAATTAACTGTGCTTTGGAAAAAAGCAATTTGTGCCGGTTTCCCATGAATGTTTTGCCAGTGCGGATTTGTGGAATTCTTGTTTATGCTTCATGTTCTTTTAATCGAAAGCATAAGGCCAGTCGTGTTTGGCTGATGTATATCATGTCACATTGCATGGGACATAGTAAATTCCCTAATTCTCGCTGTAAGGAATGCTGTTTTTGAATTTTGAAGAACCCAATTTATTGACTGGGGTGAAAACCACACGGAAATTGAATTTATGTCGGATAGAGATTTCAGATAAAATTTTTGGAATGAAGGGGATGCATATAGTATTGATAATAAGAGAAGAACTATTGGAGAGAGTAGTGGATAATTATTTTAGGTCTATTTAGTTTAGAAAAAATCTTGTTGACAATGGACAGGTTGTAACCACGATCCGATGCAATGTTCCATATGATGTTGAGTTCAATGTCCAAAGCTTCACTAGTAGAAAAAGTTTTTATAGCATGAGAGATAAGCCAATAAAATGAACTCATTTTTTGTCATTGTGGATGCGCAGATAGTGAGTGCGGTGGGGGAGAGAGAGCAAACGGTTTTCTGTACACACTGGTTTGGAAAGAAGACAGGGTTCTTGTGACATAAACATTCAAAAACGGTAATTAGTTATTGACTTCTTCGAAAGTAAACGAAATACGTGGATCGACTGAATTGAGCATATTGATGATACACGAAAGATCGGAGTCATCATCAGGAAGGATTGCAAAAGTGTCGTCCACATATCTTGTCCAAAACTTGAATGGGATTCATTTTAGGATCTCAGCTTCTACATGATGCATGTACATGTCGCACAAGATAGGACCCCCTCTCCTAATGGGGGACCCCACTCTATCCTCCAATCCAATTCACTCAATGCAGTCAACAAACCAACCACAGTGAATTTTCTCAGAATAGTGGCGAGGACAGCGAAATGACCACATAGGGCAGCGTAGAGCTAAAAATAGTGTGAATGGCAGTGTAAGCGGCGACGTCGGCATAGAATGGGCTATATATTTCCGGTTTGTGCTGTGAGTGGAAGTGATTCTAAATAAGCACCTGGGAACAAGATGCTGCATGCTGTGGGCATACATATGGACTTAAATTTTAGACCTTGTAGATGCTACCCTGAAAAAGATATTTTTTACATGTAAAAGTCGATTGCAATTTATTTTTTTACACATTTTTTGTATTTCTGGCCAGAAATAAAAGCAAACTTTAGTGATGAAAAATTGGATTTCGTCAATTTTTGGAGACCCCTTTTCTAATTCAGGGGCCTTTAAGGACCTCTTCCCTCGTTTGGGAACTTCAGGGTCCAGTAGACACCCTGTCCAGGGGTGTAGTCGAGACCTAGCGGTGCTTCTTTCAGAGGCCTAATGATGCTAGGGCAAAATTTTACGAAATACATTTTATAAACAAAATTCTGTTCAAGTAGTAAATAAAAAATATGTGGATTCTACAATTCTATTAAGAAAATTGTGTTTTAGAGCAATGACCCTAAAATTTTGAATAAATCAACTAAGAATCGTGGGAATTTAAACGAAATTACAGCTTGGAACACGTATCATAAACCAGGGTTCGAAATCAGCAGGTGCACGGTTGAACTGTGCATGTAAATTTTTAATTTGGGTGCATGCAGTGCACCTAACTATTCAAAACCATGGCTACTTGCATTTATTTTTCAAGAACAGTGACCTATGGAATAATTTTATATAATTTTCTCAATGTATCTGCATTTGATTTGAATTTTTGTTTTGTTTATTACAAACAAATATTCAATTTATTTTATATAAATCGAACACTACGCAGATTAAATCAAACAACAATGTCAATCAATCAACGTTTATTGGCGTAGTGATACCAACGCCGATGGTATGGCGTGATTAGATGGTGAAACGTTCGAAAGAAAATAAATATTTCTGCCTTCGGTGGGACCTGAACCCACGACCTTCCACTTGATGGTGGAGGCTCTACCTATTGAGAAATATTTTTTTTCCACCGTTTCACCATCTAATCACGCCATACCATCGGTGTTGGTATCACTACGCCAATAAACGTTGATGGATTGACATTGTTGTTTGATTTAATCTGCGTAGTGTTCGATTTATATAAAATATATGCATATGCTGCAACGTGCATTTCGATCAATTTAATACCAGTCTCTTTGCAATTTGGTTTAAATAGTAGTCTATGTACTACACCATTCTGCGAAATAACTGGCAACAATATATATACGTTCGTAAAGAGATTATATATTGTCCTTCGTAGCTCAGTGGGTAGAGCCTCCGCCCGGCAAGTGGAAGGTCGTGGGTTCAGGTCCCACCGAAGGCAGAAATATTTATTTTCTTTCGAACGTTTCACCATCTAATCACGCCATACCATCGGCGTTGGTATCACTACGCCAATAAACGTTGATTGATTGACATTGTTGTTTGAAATGTTCAATTATTTTGAAAAGTTGCATTCTTTAGCTTACATGCTTTAATGTAATTTCTACACTTGCATTTTACATGTTTTTAATGTTGAGGTTTACTTTCTATTCTGTTACTTAAACACATAACTAGTATTTTATGCACGTAAGTCGTAAGACTTGGGTGCATTTGTGCACCTGATTTAAAAAGTTAATTTTGACCCCTGTCATAAACTGCATTCCAAAAGTAGAAAAAGCAACAATGCGTTGTTTGACACAACAAGAGCGACAAGGCGAACTTTTGACTATTTTTTTCTAATTGATTTCTTTATTTTATTAGCTCACTTCAGAGGTGCATTTCAGATTAGTTTGACTTGAGCACATGCGTTCGTATGACACTATCGAAATAAAATGCAGGGTACAAAAGAGGAAATTTACATATAACAGGTTAAACACTGGTAAAACAGTGATGTAAAAGATCACCCAAGCTTTCAGACACATCAGCAGCAGTTCTTCATCAGGAGTAATGACGATGTAACGTTTCTGTCTCTTTTTATACTTGAAATTTCTGGAAAAACCCAATGAGAACCAATGGGAGGCCTCCAATAGAAATCATGGAAAAACCCAATGGGAACCAATATTCGCACATAAACTTAACTTTAGATCTATTTCAAAACAGTCAAAACTTCTTACAAAAAACTGGATACTAAATCTTTCTAATAAAAATCTCACACCACAACAGCAATTCGTACTATCACTCGGCCTAAATTTCTCACCTGCTCCACTTAAAATTCCTACACCACAGATTCTCGCTTCCATAGAAAATGCTCTACAAAATACTCACACTGACGAACGTGTTGCAGCTGATATCCGCTGCAGAGTGGCAGGACTCCTTCGGCGTCCAAAACTCCCTGGGGACAACCTAACGCCTATGCAAAGGGTTGCCCTCCGGGAGCTACGGAACGATAAGGACCTTGTCATACTGCCAGCTGATAAAGGCCGTACTACAGTCGTCTTAAATCGTCCAGACTATTTACATAAAGTCTCTACACTCTTATCTGATACAAATACATACACCCGCATCACAAAAGACCCTACACAAACAATTCAATCCAAAATGAACTCTCTCCTTCTAAAACTCTATAAATCTAAAAAACTTACATTTAATCTCTACGACTCTTTAAAATGCACTTCCGGCCGCTTACCATCCTTCTACGGATTACCTAAAATTCATAAACAAAATATTCCTCTCAGACCAATAGTTAGTTTTTGCAGCTCTCCTACATATAACCTATCACAACACCTCTCACGTCTACTCTCTCCTATAATCGGTAATAACGACTACACTGTTTCTACTAGCCAATCCTTCTGCACCTCTTTAAATAACCTACAACTTGACGACGACGACCTTATGGTCTCATTCGATGTAATTTCTCTCTTCACTTGCATTCCCACATCACTTGCAATCGACACCGCACTTACACGCCTCCAAAATGACACAACACTACATGAACGCACTTCACTAACACCTCACGACATCTGCACATTGTTGAAATTTTGTCTGGACTCTGCTGTGTTCTCCTCACATGGTTCTATCCATAGACAAGTTTTTGGCACTGCCATGGGATCTCCGGTCTCAAGTGTTGTAGCTAACTTGGTTATGGAGTCATTTGAGGAAACTGCTTTATCTTCACCGAATTTTAACATTAAATTCTGGAAAAGATACGTCGACGACACGTTTGTTGTACTTAAAACTAATACACTCCAAAGCTTCTTCCATTACCTTAATAACTTAAACTCACATATAAAATTCACATACGAAACAGAACAGAACAATAAACTCCCTTTCCTAGACGTTCTTGTACACAGATCTCACGATAACTCAATCTTCACCTCAGTTTACCGTAAACCCACACATACAGACAGATATCTCGATTTTAAATCGCATCATCCAACATGCCACAAAGCTTCCGTTGTTAAAACATTAAGTCTTAGAGCGAATTCTCACTGCAGTAATGAAACACTTTCAAACACAGAAACAAAACACATACACACGGCACTTAAAAATAATGGATACCCTAAACGATTCATTCTCAGAAACTGTAGACCCAATAGTACATCTTTAAACAATACATCTCACACCCGCATATCTATTCCATATATTCACGGCATTTCCGAAACAATCTCTCGCATCCTCAAGGAAGCAAATATCCAAACATTCTATTCCCCTGTCACAACACTTCGCAAACAACTTACAAAAGTTAAAGACCCAGTTCCACCAGAAGATCTCACAGGCGCCATATACCAAATACCATGCAAAGACTGCAACAAACATTACATAGGACAAACAAAAAGAATGATCAAAACAAGAAAAAAAGAACACAAACAAGCACTCGCGAAAGGAGACATAGCCTCACGTCTGGCAGAACACGCTTTACAACACGGACACGAACCCGACTGGGACTCAACAAAAATACTACACCGTCACATCACAAACAAGAATAGTAGACTCTTCTTAGAATCTTGGGAAACTTACAAACTACACGGGAAAGCCATTAATACATCACAACCACTTCCAGAAACTTATAAACAACTCTTACTCTGAAATGTATGGGACTTCCCCAACATTAGGTAACCCGCAGTGTGGGTTTCTCATTGGTCCCTATTGGGGTTCTTCCATGATTCTATTGGAGGCCTCCCATTGGTTCTCATTGGGTTTTTCCATTCTGCGGGACTACTCTGATGAAGGGTTTTCCAGAAATTTCAAGTATAAAAAAGAGACAGAAACATAACATCGTCATTACTCCTGATGAAGGACTGCTGCTGATGCGTCCGAAAGCTTGAGTGATCTTTTTCATTGCTATTTTACCAGTGTTTAACCTTTTGTATGTATATGACATTATTATTATTTTACGTTTATATGTCCTGAAACTATATGTTGTAAGCAGTATCGGATCTAAAGGGGCATTTGGGGAGTGGGGTGTCTTTTAATACCATCTTAAAAACACATACATGATGATAATTTCTGTCCCTATCAGATTAATGGGCTGCTGACTGGTTAGGGAGTTCCCTGATCCCCCCCATCATGGATCCACCATGTTTTACAAAATTACCAGGCTACTTTTTTTTTTTTTAGGACTACCACTGACACTATCTGCAGGTCATATGTAGAGTAGTAATTTTTTCGAAGAAAAAAAATAACAGAATTCATGCGAAAAATCTTGAATTTTGCAGGGGGGGAAAAAAAAAAACAGTTGTAAAACAATAATACAAATAACTATTACATTACGGAATAAGCATTATACAGTAGAAGTGCTCCATACACAGTTCGTATGCTTTAAGACCAACTGCAGATAGTAGCAAACTCTATAATAAATATGGGGTTGTTCAAAAAGTCATTACGTTTTTTCTCTTGATAAATGGCTATAGTCCTATATATTTAATGTATTAAACATATCTATAAATTCATCAGCATACACACATTTGAAAGCTGACACTTATAGCTTCCATAAAAAATGAATGAATCTATCAACTATTCTTAATAACGTTTTGGAAACGGAGAGTCAACATGAGCATTTCATAAGTTTTACTTTATTACTTCCAAAAGGAAAGAATGTCATGCAGGCATCTGAACAATTAGGTAACATTTATGGGGATGAAGCTCTACAAGAACACCAGTGTCAATACCGGTTTGCTCATTGCCATTCTGGTGACTACAGCGTGGAAGATGCACTCCACTCAGGTTGGTCATTGGAGGTTGATGATCAAATAAAGGCATTAATTGAAACTAATCAACATCATTCATGAGCTCGCTAAGGCACTAAAAACATCGACTGGAAGTATTTACCTCCATTTGAAACAACTTCGTTACATCAGTAAGCTTGATGTTTGAGTCCAACATGAAATGAAAGAAGTGCACCTCATAAAACACATGGGCATCTGAAGTCTGGCATTGACTTCTGAAACGTGAACAATTCAACCCATTTTTCTCTCTCTAAAATGCATGATTACTAGTAATGAAAAATGGGTTGTCTACAACAATGTGAAGCAAAAGCAATCATGGAGCAAGTACGATGAATTGACCCAAAGCACATCAAAACCAGAGAAAGGTGATGCTCTCAATCTGGTGGGATTGGAAGGGTGTGGTGTATTTTTCAAGCTCTTGCCAAGGAAGGTTTTGATCAATTCAGACATGTATATCAACAGCTTGACAAATTGAATAAAGTAATAACAGAAAAGCAACCAAAATTGATAAATTGTAAAGGAGCGGTCTTCTATCAAGACAATGCTTGACTACACACAAGTTTTATGACTTGCGGAAAATTGTTGGAACTTGGTTGGAGTGTATTATCTCTTCCACCATATTTGAAAGACCTTGCACTATTAGACTAGGCCTACCATTTGTTTCTGTTCTTGCAAAACACTGAGTAGAAAAAAGCTTGTTTCAAATGATGCCATTGAAAGAAACTTGGTTAAATTCTTTGCTAATACAGATAGGAAGTTTTCGAGAATGGAATCATGAAGCTGACTGAAAGATGGCAGAAGGTCATTGAACAAAAAGGGCAAAATATATATCATTGATTAATATGCATTCTTTGTATAAAATAAACGGTCTTGAAAATCACTGGAAAAAACACAATGATTTTTTTAACAACCCAATGCTTGTTTTATGTTTTATTTACTATACATTTAGGATAAGGTTTAATCGATAAATTACACACTATATGCCATTACTAGTATTTAGTAATAACAATATACATAATATATTTTGTTATTAAAGAAAGTTATATAAAATTATATAATCTTTGTCGGCACATAAAGGAAGTAAAATATAATTATGTCACCATTTATTGATGCCAAAAGCAAGTAAAATTATATAGAGGTTTAGAAAAAAGGCTTTCCTTAATTTTCAGACACAAAAATATCTGTAGATAGATCACTTACTGTGCCTTTGTCCTTACATTATTGTACTAACGCTATTTTTCTGGAATGAAAGAGGTTCTGATGTTTTAGTTTAATCCTCAAGGTTATGGTACGGCAATACAAAGTATATTTATCGTATGTTTGTAGTTTAAATACATTTTTCTGCCAAATTTCCCTTAACACATTTTCTCATTATGGCAGTACTGAAAGTTATTTACATATGAAAATTAATCAAAAAGTTATAATAGAAATTAGGCAAATAGGAAAAAAAATATTTAAAATTCGTTAAATTGTTGAAAAAATTGCAAAATTCACAAAATGATTGAAAAAATTAAAATTTATGGAAAACATCATGGAAATTCACACCACGATAAAATTACTGCCCCACTAATAACCAATTCTTCTACTAAAAGGTCATTTTCTTGTTTGAAACAAATAAAAATTCTCTGAAATCTACTATGTTAGAAAATAGATTGAAAGAGTTACCAATTTAATCAATCGAATCGGACATATTGGAGTCATTTCTTTTGACATTGTTAAAGATTTTGTACAAAATGAATACAGATGGTAATATTTCTAAGTATCCATGATTTAGCAAAGAATAGACCTAATTATGATATTTTTGAAATAAACGACGTGATAGTTTTTATTGACTGAAATTAGAAGTTTTATTTTATATGTGATGTTTGGATTACACCAGGGTTCGAAACTAATGGGTGCACTGTGCACATAAATTTTTAATTTGGGTGCACACAGTTCACCTAACTATTCAAAACTATGGCTACTTACGCTTATTTTTCAAGAACAGTGACCTACGGAACAATTTTATATAATTTTCTCAATGTATCTGCATTTGCTTTGATTTATTATTATTATGCACAAATGTTCAATTATTTTGAAAAATTGCATTCTTTTAGTTTGCATGCTTAAATATAATTACTACACTTACATTTTACATATTTTTAAGGCTGAGGTTTACTTTCTAGTGTTAGTTACTTGTTCACTTAACTAGTATTTAGTGCAGCTAAGTCACAAGACTTGGGTGCACTTATGCATCTCATTTAAAAAGTTGATTTCGACCCCTGGATTACATTATTAAAATGCAGTGAGTGACATTCTGTTATATTAAAAAGTTCTATTTACTGTTAAGGCTTACTATGTTCCTTTTATATTTTTTATAACCATCTAATTTTCCATTTACTTACTTTTATACCCATTTTTAGATGTTCAGAGACTAAAAGTAATAGCTTATTCTAAACTAAGCATTGGCAAAGGCACAACTGCCAAGAGTACCACCTCGAGAAAGGATGAAAGGTGCCAAATTTGAGAATACTTGCAAAAAGTCAAATTGAAATAACCATCAGGGGCATCAAATTAAGAATTTAAAAATACATCAATAAATCTCAATTATACCTTTAGTTATATTTGGCGAGACTAGGCAGCAAAACCGTAAATCCGTCTCTGGCCACGGACCACACTATGAGAAACACTAACCAAAAGGATTAGGCCAACAGTTTAATATAATCTCCGAACCATGATATATTTACATACAAGAAAGTTTACTAGTAATCTAACCTAATCTAGTAACCTCTAAAAGCCTGTGGACATATGTTTTGGAGCACTAATTTTTTTTTTGCTTAATAAAATAAAATTTAGTATTAGTTGCTGTATTATTTGGTTATTTGTGTTATAAAAATTGTGCATGTATATATATGTATGTGTGGCACATTACTAAATTTTTTACAATGCCAAAGCAAATAAGGTATCTTGTGTACGGCTTCACCTAACATGACAGACGTTGAGATCATACATATACAGAGAAACCATTCATTAGCAGACACTTACTGGACAGAAAAATTTGTCTATATGAGAGTGATGACCGTAAAAGAGGTCATTCTGGAGTAGCTGCAATATTAGATTCCAAACATTTAAATAGTTCGTTTCGAACTTGCATATTTTTGAGCAGCTAAGACAATACAAGTTTAAAATTATGAACGTAAGCATTTGTTAAATATAAGTAAATTTACAACGAAACAGATTAAGCAACACTTTTTATCAACGTTTTTTAGGCGTCATAATATTAATGCGGATGTTATGGCGTGGTTAGATGGTGAAACGTTCACAAAGAAAAGGAATGTTTTTTGTGTTCGGTGGGGCACGATCCCACGACCTCCCACTTGCCGGGCGGAGGCTCTACCAACTAAGTGACAACATACAATCCCTTACGAAACTACTTAAAGACTATTTTTTGAAGCCAATTATTTCGCAGAATGGAACAGTACATGGACTGCTATTTAAACCAAATTGCGAAGAGATCGGTATTAAATTCATCGAAAAATACGTTGCAGCAGATGTATTTATACAAATCGAATACTACGCAGATTATATTAAGAAACAATTTTTATCAACGTTCTTTAGTGTATCAATATTTATGCCGATGTTATGGTGTGGTTAGATGGTGAATTAGAGGTTAATTAGTTAGATGGACGTTTCCGTATTAAACATTTTCAGGAGTTGTTAAAACAACTTTTCCCTCCACAAACAAAAGATTAATATGCCAGTTTCTTTGAAAACAATCTTATTTTCCATTTTCATTATTGCAAGCTTTTCCAACACATACTGCGGTGCCTTTATTATCTGATGTTTTTAGTAAGCAGAGAGTGTGGGGAGGCACCACCAACTACACTTTTACTGATACAGGAAACTGTCTGGAAAATATTATTCTATCATCACAGACATTCATTTTGCCAATGTTCCAACAGACAAGCTACAAGTTGATTCGCAGATGGACTATGCAGACAAAATTCTTAAAGAACAAATTTCAAGAGTATACCTTGAGTTTTGACGACGTCATAGGAAAGAGCTTGGCAGGGTAGGATTGTTATGCAGTTTCACCTTTTTTTTTGAAAAATGAAAAAAGTCCAAAAAATTGCTCGCCTCAGTCAGTGAATTATAAATTCTGGAGACATGTGGAAACAAAATCTTGAGAGTCACAAATGCTAGAAAGGCTAAGAACATGCCATCAAGATATTCGAAAAAAATTGGAAGCAATGTAACATACGCCTAACCTAAAATTAAGCAAAAAATATGTTTTTGCAGCATTTGAAATAAGCATATACAGTCGAGTCTCTATTTAACGAAGTGCCATCGTTCCTCTGAAAAACTTCGTTATAAGGAAAATTCGTTAAATAGAAATTAACATAAATGTTGAAACTTAATTTCGATAAAATGAAAAAAGCTAAATTTGGACAGTAAAGACTAAATTCAGTAGACTCTTCTTTTTCAACGAATTTAAATATTTTTTGTATACAAGTACGTACAAATTAATAACAAAAGTAAAGACTGAGGATTACTTTATATCTGTATGATCCTCATACAACATATTTGAAACAGAGAAATAATCACTAATTTTGCTTTGTACAGGTTTCTTATAAAAAACGTTTTGTTCATAGAAATTCTCACACTTTTGTAAATATCGGAACACGTCATCTATAACATTTTCTTCAACAATGCAACACGTATGTGCGAGAAGCAAATTTCGTGGCTTAGCCACACCTGCAGAGTGATACATCCCCGCTGCTTCGAAGTTCCCAGTTTAGAACAATAGAATTATTTATCACAACTGACCCTATGTCCACAATACAGAAGGCTACCTCACCTCCGTCTTTTTGCTTAAAATCCTCAACTACCCCTTCTACCTAACCATCCCGCTGAAAAATTGTAAAAGGTAAATTAAAAATAAAATCAAATTCTTTATAAAAAGAACTTCGTTATATAGAAATTGTTTTTCGTAATATGGAGACAAATTTACATGTTAGTGCCATTCAAAGTCAAGGTTCCGCCGAAAATTTCATTAAATAGAAAACTTTGTTAAATGGAAGTTCGTTATATGGAGACTCTACTGTATTTTTGATGTGCAATCTATATATATTTACACTATCTGTAAGCTTTTTTTTTTTTTGTTCTACCGCGTTTCTTAAAGTAAATAAACATTCATAAACCATTTTTAGTAAGCTTAAATGCACAAATTAATTTTGCTTGACCAACTATTTATCTTTAACACAAAATATTGAAGGCAGAAACAGACTTTTCTTTCGTATGTAGGAAACAAAAGTAAAATTTATAAATCAGCAATCTATTATCATACTATTAAAGTTAATACATATAAAATGCTTTAAACTATTAGAGTAGCATATGAAAGAAATTTTTAAATTACTTCGCTGTCCTTCCTTCGGCTTTCCATGAACTTCAAAGAATTTCCAATCGTGAAATTAAATAAATACACCGTAAAAACAGTGAATATGGTAACAATATTCAAAATATCCTAATACCAATAATCAAATTAGAAATACTGCATTATATGACAATTCGGAACTTCGAATTTCGAAACGCAATAAAAACAAATTGCACAATTCATCACAAGACTCGAGCCTTACTTACAGCCTGAATCATCACATACTCCCTTTCCCTACCTTTTTATTTGTAAGTATTAGTAGCAAGATAGCTACAATAAAAGGTAGGGCCATCCGTACCTTTCTGCGCATTGGTCAATTTTTAAACACATTTGTGATGTCATCAGTACGGTGTTAACAGATTAGGCCCCTAGAAAAGAGAGCTGGCGCATATCCGCCATTTTCCTGCCATCGTATCACATGATCCCATTCACTGCTGTGTTGAAGTTGAGTGATTTACAAGCGTTAATAAAATAAGCCAAAATGGGTGAGTGTTCCACTGGGAATTGTTCTAATCATTCGAGGAATAAACATAGAATGTTTGCAGTGTAAGTTTGTTTTGATTATTTGCATTATAATTTTGCATTAATCGAAAACTAAGCTAGGGTTGCAAATTGTATTTATTGACGACAAGTGTCTACATTTGTCGGATAATCCGGGGCCGTCGTTATACTTGATCGAGCCGGACACCAGGTTTCATGACGTCATGATTTGAGTCTTAAAATCGATGGATAATGTGCGTAGAGCAGGCGTCCAGCCCGCGGGCCACATGCGGCCAGCCAGCTCATGAAAAGATACAAATTTTTTCACACAAAAATAACGTCCTTGCCCTCCCTGAGTCTGAAATATACGTATTTTATTCTGTTGTCATTTTCACACTTCGTAATAAATATCTTAAAACACTAAAGAACTAAAGTAATACGCGGTCTTCCCTCAGTCGTGTTTTACTTCAGTTTTCTAGCGTATATGGGCATTAGGAGTAGTTTTATTGATTTGCACTGCAACAGTGATTTTATGGCGAGTTATACCTGAAAAGTGAATTTTCTTATATTCTTAACCAATTTCTCTGAAAATTGCACCCAATATTAACAGCTATAAAAGAAAACTTTTCGAACAGTTTTAACCTTTATAACTCAATAGATTTTTTTAGTATATGTTATTTAATTCTTTTTTAAGTGTCATATTTCAAAAGTTCCACGTAGTGTAATTTAAAAAAAAAAAATTTTTTATTTTTCCAAATTGTCATTGAAACTATGCTTATAAAAATTACTAAAAAATTGCACTCTGTTTTTAATAGTTTTGGTTTAAAAAAAACTTACCTGCTATGTAGCGGCACACTTTCCGTCAGGGGATGGCAACACCTACGAACTAGAACCAAAACTTTTCCAATTCCAGAACCAAAACTGACGCTAAGTTCGCGGCAAAGTAAGTGATTAGAGAGAGACTTCCTCGTAACTTCGACGCCTTTGCATGCGTATGTTCTTCACGATTGTACAAGCTTACGTTAATCTCGGAATCCATATTATCGTACGTATGTAATTAAAGTTCAGTTTATTCGGAACATAATGTTTTGATATTCTGTTTGTGAACCGGCCAATTTTATCGTACACCCACGAAAACGCGATAGCTATTTATAAATTGTCATTTTTGCTCATTCGATTATAATGAACTGCTCCAAAAAAATATCTCATTTAAACTGCAAGTAACTTTCATTCATAATTAATGAGTGAATATGTGCAGAAAAAATCTAAATTATTCGCTGAGAATTGCATCGCAATGGATGTTTTGCGTAATGCAAAATTTCTCAAAAATCTCGTTTGAGAAAAATAAAATTAAAGTTATTAATTTATACGCCTAAATCTGTAATATGACTACACTCAAAAGCATTTTTCAGTATGATGGTCTTATCACGTCGGAATAACAAAACCGTCCTCAGAAAGATGAAAATTTGCTTTATTTTTTAGCATGTAAATAAAAAAATTGACACCAACCTAAATTTACTACTTTCTCAGGTATAACTCCCCTTAAAAAAATTCAACTTAGGACTCGTCAAATTCTATTCTAAATATGCTGATAAGAACATCTTCCCAACCATCTGACTGCGTGCTCTGAAAATGTTACTGTTTTGGAGCACTTACATCTGCGCCGGTCGCGTTTATTTCCCCGACAGCCACTTCACCGACACCAATTCGTCGACAGGATCGTTTCACCAACACGTCATTTCGCCAACAGGTCCTTTCGCCGACACGTTATTACATCCACAGGGTCAGATCGCTGATATATATATATATCATCATCATCATCATATTCAACCATTATCTATCCACTGCTGGATGAAGGTCTCTCCAAATGCTTTCCACACAAGTCTATCCTGAGCAATTCGCTTCCACGTCACCCCAACCTGTTTTCTTATTTCATCCACCCATCTAGTTTGAGGACGTTTTCTAGGTCTTCGGTGGTCTCTTGGAATCCAGTTCAGAATTTCTGTTGTCCATCGTTGATCAGTTCTTCTTGCAATATGCCCAGCCCATCGCCATTTCAGCCCTTTTACTTTAACAATGATGTCCTCTACTCTAGTTTGCTCTCTCACCCAAGTGTTTCTTTTTCGATCTCTCCTAGTTATTCCAAGCATGCACCTCTCCATGCTCCTTTGCGTTGTCTGTAACTTTCGTATTGCTCCAACTGTTAGACTCCATGTCTCTGATCCATAAGAGAGGACTGGCAATACACACTGGTTGAAGACCTGTCAGCTGGCCAAGGTAAATATATGAATCAGCAATTTCTAGCTCAATGTTGTCAACTTGTATTTTTGTTTCCTCTACGAAATTATTGAACATGATCTTAGTTTTTTGTAGGTTCATCTTGAGTCCAACTTCTTTACTTCTAGTTGAGAGCTCCTGTACCATGTCTTGGAGTTCTAATGGGTTCGTTGAAAAAATAACAATGTCATCAGCAAACCGCAAATGATTTAAATATTCACCATTTATTTTTATTCCCTTGTTATTCCAATTTATCTGCTGAAAAATCATCTGTAAAGCTGAAGTAAAAAGTTTTGGAGAAATGGTATCTCCCTGCCTCACACCTTTACCAATTTTGATAGTTTTGGTATCTTTATGTAACCGAAATTTTGCACTTGCATTTTTATACACACGTTTCACCATGTCAATGTACACATCCTCAATGTCTGTTGATCTTAAAGAGTTGATGACTGCTGATGTTTTAATAGAGTCAAAGGCCTTCTCATAGTCAATAAATGCAACACACAATGGAAGTTCATATTCATGTGTTCTTTCAATTAATTCTCTTAATACTTGAATATGGTCCACTGTACTGAATCCACTTCGAAATCCAGCTTGTTCTCTTGGTTGAGCTGCATCTAATTTTTTCTGCAGGCGATGTGTTAATATTTTTTTGAATATTTTATAAATACAGGTAATAAGCTAATGGATGGGTAATTTTTTAAATCCTCTTTATCATCTTTTTTTATGCAAAAGAATTACTGCTGAAAAATCCCATTGGTTTGGTATGTTACCGCTGTTAAGACATTTGGTAAAGAATTTTGCAAGTATGTCTTCTACATATTCTCCAGCTTCTTTTAGGATATCTAATGTAATACCATCATCACCAGGGGCTCTTCCTTTCTTCATGCTTTTTATTGCAAATGAAACTTCTTCTTTTAAGATTTTAGGAGCTGTTCCTTCGACTATTTCAATGTCTTCGTTTAATTCACTGTTACTTTCGTATAGATTTTTGTAGAATTCTTCAACTCTTCTAAGTATTTCTTCCCTATTTCTTGTTACGGTGCCATCCTCTCCTTTTAATGCAATGATGTGTTTCTTCCCAACAGATAAACTTCCTTTAACAACCCTAAGGCTCTTGTTATTTTCAATGGCTTTCCTTACTAGCTCACAGTTGAATTTTCTTATGTCTTCTTTCATGCTTTTGCGCAGAGTTTTACAAAGTTCTATGTACTCAATCCTGGAACTGGTATTTTGATTGTCCACCTTCATATCTCTTCGCCTTTTCATGAGTTGTTTCGTCTTCTCAGATAATTTGCTATTGTGCTTTTTACAGGTTACACCACCAATTTCCCCAGCAGTTTCAACTATTGTCTTAACAATGTTTTCATTTGCTTCTGAGATATCACTTTCATCAATAAGTCCTTCCAGTGCAGAAAAGCGATTTTTTAATTCCAACTTGAATGCCTCGGTATTTACTTTCAGTTTCATTAGATCCACCCTCTTACTTACTTGTTTCCTAATGAGCTTCTGTCGTTCTAATTTAGTATTTAAGTGCACTTTACATCTCACCATTCGATGATCACTTCCAGTATTAAATCTGTTCAGTACGCTGCAATCTTCAATAATTGATTTCTTGTTTGCCAGTATATAGTCAATTTCGCTGGTTCCTCCATTGGGGTGTTTCCATGTCCATTTTCTTTGTAGTTTCTTCTTAAAAAATGAATTCATGATGCTAAGATTTTCAGCTTCGGCAAATTCTATGAGTTGATCGCCACGTTCATTCCTTTCCCCGTATCCGTATTTACCAACCGATGTCTCTCCTTGTTCCTGTTGTCCAATTCTTGCATTAAAATCTCCCATGATGAGCTTGATGTGTTGTTTCCCCTTGGTATGTAGCTGTTTGATTTCTTCATAGAATTCCTCAACCTCCTCGTCGGTATGGCTTGATGTTGGTGCATATGCCTGTACTATCTGAAGTTGGTATCGCTGGGTTAGTTGAACAACGAGCCTCGCTGCTCGATCTGACGTGCTTTCGACTTCAAGAAGGTAGTCTTTAATTCTTTTGTTGATTAAGAAGCCAACACCACTTGTTCTTCCAGTTTCCGTTCCTCTATAATAAAACAAATGTCCACTTTTAAGTTCCACCAACTCTTCACCTTTTCTTCTAACTTCACTGAGTCCTACAATGTCCCATTTGATCTTGTCAAGTTTTGCTTCAGAAGCAAGGGATCGTCCACTATACGTATCCAAGGTCAATAACAAACGGCAGCCTGGGCCATTCCAGTGATTCTTAGCACCCCCTGCTTTCATGCCACGCTGACCGCTGCCTTGATCAGGAGCACTCCAGCACCTGGAGACTAGGGGCCATGGTTTTTGGTGTATTAGCATATTGGAGGAATTAGCCATCATTTCACCACGCTGGCTAGACGGGTTGGTGAATTAGCCCTCCCCTTCCGCCTTTCTATCCGTGCAGCAAATATTAATTTGCCACATAAATAGAAAGCTCAGCCTGCACCACTTGAAGGCGGGGTAGGACACTAGGTTACTGGCCTGGCCGGTTCCACACATCGTCACATACGTTCAGCGTGTGGGTCTCCTTCCAGTTAGATACCAGCATGGAAGCCTTTTGCGGAGCTATATATTATTTAATTAAAAATGACTATTTTCATATAAAATGTCACAATTATGCCCTCTAGCTCAGTGTACCCTCATAAACTCCAGGAGCGGATACAGACTTCCATTTGGTGACGGTGAAGGACAGAATTTGCCATGGTCTTGGAATAACACCCTTCATTTATCATGAAAGTTGGAATTTTTTACAGTGAAAAAATATATTTTTGGGGGGTCATGACCCCTGTGCAGTGCCGTAGGCAGAAAATTCAGGAGGGTTATAGGCTTAATGGGAGGGGTTACAGAGTTACAATTCATATATTCTTATGTTAAATAGACAAAATTTCATTGCGATGGAAAGGTTACAACCCAAAATCTACCCCTGGCTAAGCCTCTGCCCCTGTGATCCCTTCGTATCCGCGATTGCTGAAATCGTGGGTTATTCCTTCACGAAATGAATGTAATTCAGTTAAGTATTTATAATTACCTGCAACAGATTTGTATGAATGATGCGCACTGAGAGTGACATAGCGAAATATGTACCTCTCCAATTAAAGTAAACGTTCTTTAATATACACAGGGTGGACCATATTAAATTGAAACTGGAAAAAAAAATAAATTAGAGAGTTTTCAAAAAAATGTTTGAAACAAAAGTTTCTTGTCTTGAA
>QLNU02015360.1:302446292-302473972 GCA_006491805.2 Dysdera silvatica | reverse complement strand
TGAACAAAAATATCCATATTGAAATGTTCCGACGTCTTTCCAATCGCTACAACACTTCCATGACACTCAAAAGAACGACGAAGCAGCTTCAAGTGGTAGTACAGATACTGTCCCACAAGATCAATTTTCCCCTAGAAATGAGAAGGAAAATCGCTGTAATCGGAGTTTTGACATCAGCGATTTTAATATGTGATGCGTGATGTCACACAGGGTGGAGCATCATACAGTGTTTCTCTGTGGCGGTGGTAAGACTTATGGAAGTATTGAAGTGATTGGGAAGACGTCGGAACATTTCAATATGGATTTTTTTCTTCAATTGCGGTTGAAAGGGAAGAGGAATGTTGTTGGATTGGTTTGTGGGAGAAGGTTTATTTGGTTTGGAGTAGAAGGGCCCGGTTTGCAAGGTGCGCTAGGCCTAACGTGGATGACTGTGTAGTTAAAGGGGTGAAGTTATCCGACAGATAAAAGGAATAAAAGTTAGTATGCCGTTTTTATTTTGTTCGCTGCACTGAGAAAAAGGAGCAGGGGGAGGGGAAGAGATGGAGGAAAAGAGAGGAAAGCCAACAGCGGGAAAGGTTAAGAGGCAAAGGGCATGGAGGTTGGGAGTGGAAAGGGAACAGGAGAAAGGGATTAGAGGGTTAGGGGGGAGTAGGAAGAGACCGCCAAGAAAACAGGGGTTGGGAGGTTAGAGGGGTATGGGTGAAGGAGTTAAAGAGAGCAAAAAGAGCGGTAGGAGTGAAGAAGAGGGAGAGGGTAGGGGTGAAGGCTGGGTGTAGGATGGAGGAAGGAAAGGGGCGGAGCCTGTATTGAGACGTAAGCAACATGGCGGCAAGCCAAGACAAAGTTGCCAAGTGTATTGGAAACACTTCTCACTAAAAACGAAATGGAACAGTATGTGTACTAGCGCCGACCAACTTATAGTTTATTCATGAAAAGTAGTCCGATGGTACCGTTAGAAATAACGGGAGCTGACGTCACAAACGGCCTAGCCGATTACAGCAGAGGGGAGGACGTCATTTCAGAACTGGTTTTTGGCGCAGATAAACGTTCGCTAAAAACCAGTTCCAAACTGACATCCTCACCTCTGCTGTAATTGGTTAGGCCCTTTGTGACATCAGCTCCCGTTAATTCTAACGGTACCATCGGACTACTTTTCGTGAACGAACTATATATATATGTGTGGGACGTATTGCACATGCCCCTTCATTGCCACGCTACTAGGGTTTCTCTCTTTCTGAAAGCGGGACATTTCGCTGCCCCAAAGCTGTGCTTGGGGACGGGACGTATGGTCAGGTTAAGTATGACCATCGTTATCCCATCGCTGTAAAAAACATTTTCCTCGTTGGTAGTTTATTTCAGAGGTGCTAAATCTTATGAACAGTTTGATCAAATACTTTTTTTGGCAGTTTAAATATCTGTTGGTGTGGGGTGGTTGTTTAGGCTAGTTTAATGTTGTGGGTTTCCTTTCCCATACATTAATATTTTCCTTAGCTTTATACCATGTTAAGTTTTTACAATGTACATTTGTTTTTACTTATTTCGCATCTTTTCATTTTAATTCTTATCTAAATTATAGAAACAACAAAATTCATCCGAAGCTTGGAAGGACAAAATTGACATTTTCAGCAAGGTATCTGGCCTTTCGAAAAGTCAGGGAAATTTGAGGTGCAGAGGCCTAAGCCAGGGAAATTTAAGATTTGGTATTATAATAATGTATTAAAATATTTTCTAAACTGTTCTTTTTGGTGCAGCATAGCATTCTAAAAATTTTGAAAACTTACACTTTTGACTGAACTTCCTTTAAAATTTACTTTTTTTTGCACAAAAATTAATAATTTGTATAAAATTTTTAAACCAGCATTTGTCACATGAAAGAATATTTACCAAACGTAACTAAAACTTAAAAAAAAAAAAGTTTTTTAGCTCAAATATTCATCTGTAAGGAGTTCCGATTATATCAGTCTTCCTTCCCTTATACGGCATATACCACTACGTACTTTTTAAATGGAATAAACCGAGCTTAAGCTTTATGATAATGTAATTGAACTCATTTATAATGACCCAAAGGGATTTAATGGAGAGGTGTCCTTGTAAATATTTAATTCACGTAAGTTTTTAGTAAGAAATACATTTTTAAATTCATTGTTCATTATAAAG
Organism: Dysdera silvatica; assembly: GCA_006491805.2. Lineage (NCBI taxonomy): Eukaryota > Metazoa > Arthropoda > Arachnida > Araneae > Dysderidae > Dysdera > Dysdera silvatica. The sequence goes on along the minus strand of QLNU02015360.1, from coordinate 302,471,815 downwards.
AGCTTTGGTTTATGTTAGTAGATTTTATAGATTTGAAACTTGGTTTTGATTGCTCAAATTTTAATGTGTTGTCTACTATAATTATCGGCTGGAAATCAATTAAAATTTCTTCAGGAAAAATTGGGGAAGTTTGAAACTGAATTTAGTCAAACGTTCTGTTTCAATTATTGATTTTGCTATGGAATAAATATTTTCTAAATTTGACATTACATAAAGAGCTTTCGTTAAAACATCTCGTCTGGAGATTAAATAGCTTGCGTTAAAACAGAAATGTCTTGTCTATATGGCTATACTTACTTTAATATTCCATATGAGCGCTAGTACAGAATACCGTAAATCAGTATTTCTCAAACTTTGGATTTACTGGAACTGATCTCCCCCCACCAAGGAAAGGCATAACCAAATTAACCCTTGATTTATATGATTTATTGGTAGGCTTACATATATATAAGAACTCTGTGAGGAGAGGTTTATTCATCCCTTGAAATATAATTCGTATTTGTTTTTAATTCTTTTTGTAGGAAATTTTAAGTCTAGTTTTTTGTTTATTTCTTTAAAAAAGCACCAGCTTTTGGCAGAAAATCTCTAAAATCTCCGACCATGTTCTTAAAACATGGGTTGGTTTGTTTGTTTGGCTTTTTTATGGCGCAAGAGCATCTGGGCTATACTGCGCCAAGGGTTGGTTGTCAAATCCATCTGAAATAATGATTTTTAGAGTAACGCTATTTGATAAAGTGGGTGCGAGTTACGATCTTACTTTCCAATTTTACAATTAAAATGACATCATTAATTTAATTAAACAATAAGCAATGTAGATAGCATGGGTGTATTCAGAGGATTCAAACCTTTCACAAAATGCCGTAAAGTAACGTTTATAACCAGTTCCTGAAATCTCGCCTGAAACTAAATTCCAGATACACCGGCGATTTCTAGCTAATTTTTTTTTCTTCTGAAATTAGGTAATGATCCTGCAGACCATTTGATAAGCCGCTGTGGACCACCAGTGGTAAGCAGACTACACTTTGAGAAACACTGACGTAAATGTCGGCGACTTTTTTGAAATGTTGTCATTATGGCCGGGAATGCTTATCGCGATCTCATCATTTTAGAAAAACATGTTTTTTAGTTAATGAAGGAATGTTTCAGTGTAGTAGTAATGGGAAAATGCAAGATATTTGGGCATTGTTTTTTAAAATTTTATTGATTCAGCATTTTACTGATGCATATAATTCGAAGACTATCTGAAGGGGAGCGAGGACATAGGCTGAAAGGGGTGGGGTCTGCTCCCCACTAACCCTTAACTGATGCATGTAAGCATAATATTTGTTTTAATACTAAAATTGCAGTTAATTACTTTTTCAAAATGGTGTAATTACTGTAATTACTTGACAGAATTGTGGCAGAGTTATGCAGAAGTTGACGAATTTACCATATTCTGTACTAGTCGCTTCCTCATTTTAAACAAAAAGACCATATAATTTGATTGTTTATGCGTATACGATAAAAAACAATTTGTATAAAAAGCAATAAGGCAAAATCCTTGAGATGTATTCAGTTTGTTGCTAATTTAAATTTTCTCCCCTTGAGTATTTTTATCCAATTTAGCTGTGGTAATGCATTTTTCTAGTGTCCCATTAATCCAGGTATGACTCCCAATGGTGCCAAAAAAATGAACACTTACTGATTAACTCTTTACTGTAGTCCGAAAATCGATTCCTTAGGCCTTAAGAGGTTTGGATTCCAATGAAAAATGTAGGTCCTCTACCTTCAGTGGTGTTGTGGGAACACATTCTTCCATTATGCTCACTTTGGCAGTACATATACTAAAATTGAAATGATACATGCATAGCATGGCCCCTGTACAAGGATGACACGCAAAATCGTGAAGCGTTCCACATTTTTGCCCTGCGGTGGCGCAGTGTGGTAACGCGTTCTCCTAGTGCGCCGCTAATCCGGGTTCGACTCCCAGCAGTGCAAAAAGAACGCTTACTCAGAGATCTCATAAAGATCGCACTGCTCACTGTAGTCCGGGGTTTGGTTCCCTAGGCCTTAAGAGGTTCGGATTCCTCGGAAAACAGTAGGTCCCGGCGCAGCATGACCACTGTAGTCCTTGAACCGTAAAACCACAAACAAACATATTGTGCCAGTAGTATAATGCCAGCTTTGATTCTCAATGGTATCATGGATTTAGGGGCTGGGATCGCTATCTCCCCTCCCCCTTGAATGAAAATTTAACATTGAAAAGGTACAAGGTAAAGGTCCAATGAGGTATTTCCAAAAATCAAGTCATTAATCGCCACCCTTGAATGACCTCTAAATCCACCCCTGATTAGAACTTGTACTGTTTTTTCTACCCACCGTATTCTGGGGTTTGATTTTTTTGGCAGGAGAGGTTCTGATTCCTCTGAAAACTATAGATCCCGGCTCAGCATTACCCTTGCTATCTTGGCTCCGTAAAAACACAAACAGAGCAGCCTAGCTTTATATTCAACTTTTAACCATATTTGGTTGGAAGCTCAGTTAAAACCGCGTTGCATTACCAAATGATTTTTGAATAATTCTTTCGCAGCCAGTTGATGGTAGTCTTGTAAAAATTCACAATTTAGTGTTGACTGCCTACTGGGGGACAGAATTTATGGTCCCCTAGACAGTTTAGCAGATTGCCCCCCCCCCAACTAATTCTGATTAACAACAAATTATGTTCGTTAAGTTAGTAAAGATGGCATTACTGCATAACAATCTCACCTTTTGGTTGCCAACTTCCTTCCTGCTTGCTGAGAATTCCATTCTGTGACGTCATGATGGATCAGCCTGGAATGTTTAGAAATGTATAAAAAAAAAAGACGTTATTATGGTTTTGGTAGCTTTTGTCAAATATGTTACCACAGTACAGATGAATCCTATGCTTGCTTTGTCGTCAAAGGCGCATCAACCTCTTTCCCGGATTACGTCGTCATGGTTTGTCTTTTGTAAATTCGCTTTATTTCCGGCCGGCATGATTATTTACAGATGAACTACCCATTTGTATTATACTGAGTACTACCTATTTATATTATACCTTTCGGTTACTTAGACATACCGAGACATTAATGAGTTGTTTTTTTTTGATTAAAAATAATCACAGAGCTGGTGAGGCCTCACACGCACATTTATGGATTGTGTAACAGTGCCCTGTACCTTTTTGGTTACATAATTAGACATGATACTGATATCCACACATTCACGAGTTTTTTATTGCAATTCACAAAACACTACCACCAGGAAACTCACACTAACAAAATGGCTGAATAGACGCTACAATACAACTACTGTGCATATGTGCTCATTGTTTATGCAAAAAAAAAATCACGTGACCCGCATGCACACTTTGACCATATCCAAAAAAATCTTTGACCAATTTTAAGAGTGTTGGAGGAATTTAGCGACTTTAATTGGCAGGATGAGATTGTTCTGCAGTGTCCCCGTAAAGTTTCACTGTGGGCCTTTTTAAGATTGCAAGCCTCTGGGTATTTGCCCATTTTTGTCCCTGACCCTGCCGACTATAAGTATCACAAGTCTTTTCCCCCAGCCATATCTTAATTTTGATTTTAATTACAGCTTATAATAAAAGATTTTTCTTATACAAATAAAGAGATGGGTGTATTTCTGAGGAAAAGGCTATACTTTTCATACCAAATAGTGATGGGATGTAGAACCTGTTAAATAATGACTGACTGAAATATTGGTTTTTATTGGTAGAAAAATAGTGAAGAAATGTCAAGTCCACTTTTTATTAAAATTCTTCCTGTGTACTAATCTCCAAGAAGTTTTATCAAGCGTGTAATTCTGTCTTTCCCATCGATATTTCTGTCACGGCTTACTACTAGAATATGGGCAAGACTATCGAAGAAAGTTGTTTGAATTGATCCTTCCTTTAATAGGTAACTATAAGTTTTTATTTTCTATTTGTTTGCCACTTTTCTATTTTTTATTTACAATGATAGAAGTAACGTTAAACGATTGAAATTGAAAAAATACATGTAGCATTAGGAAATGTTATGTGGCAATGGTGAACATAATATACAAATTATAAAGTAAATACTTAAAATTATTGAGAATGTCTTTGTTATATTGTCCATTGAAAGTCCTACATTTCTTATCTATCATGTAGATAAAGTATTGCCAAAATTATTTCGCCACATATGTCATGTGGTTTGAGCTCCATTCTTTTTCATTGATTCTATTCATATACATTTCTGACTTTCTAACTACAATTACAATAATTATATTGAGTACTAAAGAGTTTGGTTTTTATTTTAGCTAAATTTTTCTCTACAAAAATCCTTGGCAATCAGTACATAGGTGGAATTTTAGCTTTCTTTTTTTTTCTTTTTTTTAAGTAGTTTAAATATTTCCAATAAGTATAAATGCAGTCACCTCATTTGGTGCAGTGTGACCTATATTGTCCTTATGCCATTAAAATTCAACCAACCTATCAACTATAAATGTCTCCAATTGCCAATAAGTATAAATATTTCCAACTGACATTTTTATTTTTTTCCATTTTAAAGCTTATTGATATTTTGATAAAAATTTTACTCATAGTATAATTTTCATATATTGAACTTCCGTATATTGAAAATCTCTATTATGGAAGTTTCTGTGAATCTTTGTGATCATTATGTAGAAAAACTGTTTCCATATATCGAAAAAATCTATATATGACATTTTTTAAGACAAATTTGGATTTTTTTCGTTAAACATTCTAAAATGTTATGGTTTTCAATTTTCCGAAAATGTCCCTGACAATATATATCACAGACTTTATAAGTGTGAACACTTTTAGAATGAATTAGCATCATAATTTTTTGTGTAGCAAAACATTAGAAAGTTTATTATACAAGTATAAATGCATATGAATGCTACATAAATATGTTTTCCAAGGAATGCTTAGTATATTTATTCTCATTAATTCTGTTTTTAATTATTTATATGAACATTATTTGAGTCATAGCATATGATTCACATTTACTTCTTTATAAAAAAAGTGCATTAATTAAGACTAAGTGTTTACGGAGCTGAAAAAGCTGAAAAAGTCAGGGAAATTTTAAAGTCATTGTTATAATAAATAACTTATTAAAATAATTTTCCTGAACTGTGCTTTTCATACCACATTACCTACTGAAAAATTTGAAAAACTTGTACTTTTGACTAAACTTCTTCCAAAAGTTACCATTTTGCACCAAAACTAATATAATTTATATAAAATTATTAAGCCTATATATTTTTCAGAAGAAAATGTTTGCCAAATATATAACTAAAACTTGGAAAAAAAAAGTTTTTAGCTAAATTATCCAATCTGTAAGGGATTTTGCTAATACCAATCTCCTTTTTGTTATATATAGTCATACACATTTTAAATGAAATAGAAGATGAAGCATCAGCTTTGCGATTATATAGTTAAACTCTTTTGTAATGAACTCAAAAAGGGCCGAATGGAAATGTTGCTGTAAATATTTAATTAATGCAAGTTTTTAGTGTAAAGAAATACACTTTTTAATACAGCTTTTGAATTTGTAAATTCACTATAATTGAGTTATAAATGGCTTTGGGGTTTGCGTTAATCGATTTCCTGGCCTTGAAACTTATTTTGATTGCGCATATTTGAGTGCATTGTGTGTTGTTTACTGTAATTAGTAACTGGTAATCGATTAACATTTGGTCTGGAAACCTGGAAAAGTCAGGGAAGTTTGAAATAGAATTTGGGTAGACACCCTGTTAAGAAATGTCGCTAAATACGAGGGATATTCAAAAAGTAAGCTACACTCAAATAATTTAGGTTTAAAACATCTTATTGAGACAAGCACTGCAATACAATATAACACATATACACCACACTATTTTTCTATATAATCACCAAGTCACTGTAAATATTTCTTGTAACGTTGTACTAATCGTTTGATACCTTGATGATAGAATTCCACTCCTTGGTTATTGAGCCAGAGTAGAACAGCTGTCCTAACCCAGCATGAACACAATTTGTGACAACCTGGTTGGTGACGCCTGATGGAATAAGTAGTCCCAATATTCCCAACTCCTTTGCAATGTGTATGACTGTGAATTTGTGATCGCTAATAATCATGTTATTCACATACTGCATCAGTTCTGTTATGTTCGCTGTTGTTGGCTTTCCTTGCCTTTCCACATGATTTTTACAGCCATCTTCGAATTGCTGGCACCGTTTCAGTTGCTGGATGTGACATTGCATGTGGCCCATACGCAGTTGATACTTCATGGTGAATCTCTGTACACATGTGATGTTTTGCCTACAAAAACGTATTGTTCTGCATACTTCAAGAAGCAAGTTTTTAGCTGCTGTGCCATTTTGTTCGCAAACTGCGTAGCAGTTTTTGCTGGTACATGAACGAAAGCAACAGCGTTGGAAATTGTAGACCACAGCTGTCTTCTGCATGAGCAATACTCACTTTGCACAGTGATAGCAGCTTTTGGGGGACAAGTGTAACTTACTTTTTGAATGCCGTATGTATAATGTACTACACAATATATGTATATAAGAAAGATCGTTTCTATATATAAAAAAAAAAGTTATGAAATCATCAACTTTGATATAAAATGGCGATTCTAGTTATTGTTTAATTTTATTTGTTTAGGACTTATGGTATAAACTACACAGCCTATAATAGAGTTTTAAATATAACAGGAATAAATTGAGACATGATAATAGAATTTGGGATATGTTTGATAATTGTGATGCAGAGACTGTATGATTTTGATTTCAGGTCAGAATTTATTGAAATGGACCCTCCTCACAATTCTAGTGAAGACTTACACTATTTAAGTAACATGCGCCCAGACTTGCCACATAAACCAGTTGAAATGGTCAATGATCATGTGGAAACGCATCCATATCCAGGTTATTTATTAAAATTTTCCTAAATGTTCTTAAAGTTATTTTTTATATTAATGAGTTTGGGTTGTAACATTTTTAGTTGAAATACTGGACTTATGTACATAGCTTTTATTATTTACAGGGTAGAATATTTTAGTAGAGTGGATTGTGTTTAAAATATAACTGGGGATAATAATTCAGAATTTTCACGTAAGGCTGGATTATTTTAATAAGTAATATATACTTATTAAATTAAATTGTACCTTTTCCAAATCCAAGCCAAGAAATAGAATTAATTACCAGTGGCATAGGAATAGGGGGTTAAAGCCCCTCCCATTTTATATCAAGATACATTGTTCTGTTTAGCATCAAATCACATAATCTTTCTTAAAATATATAAGCCCCTCATGATATTTGAATTGCTACAACCTTGTTTATTACTGCTGTTGTCTATGAAGCAGTCTTTAGCACAGTAAATATCACAACCAATGTATGTTTTTTTTTTTTGGTTTGATCTCAAGACTAAATTTCTTTATCAACAGATATGACATTTTGAAATAATATATACAGTAATCTCCTTAAATGTCATTTTAATTAATGGCTATTTTCATTTAAAAACAGTATTTTGTGGAACAGACAAATGTTTCATAGGGTTACGTACATTCTGTTTAACAGTGTTCTCCATCCCTTGAAAGTTAATGAGAGGGATTACTCTATGACTTTTTATCAAGATTAGTTGCATTGTCCATTATATTGCTATTATTGAAAGAAACGCCATAGAGATGCATACCAAGGACCGTATCTATTATGTGAAAATGAATGACCTTATTTGTTATGTGATGGACACTTTGAGGATAGGCTAGTATTTTAATATCAAATGTTTAAGCTGTGTATGGATAATTCTTTAGATTTGGGTCTACAGCTGAGTGATATTTTGAACTTTGCTGTTAATTTATTCATTTTTTTCTAAACTCATGAAGGTACAATGTTTTATACTCAATTTGCACTATTACAAATTTTCTTTACTTTGAATAAGCAAATCACAGTGTTTTGTATATTTATATACTGAGTCCAGTTATAAAGTTTTTAGACTACCTCCATTAAAATAAAGTATTAAATTTTTATGTACATCTATTCTGTATATAGCACTTGGTACACTTTTTCAGCTAATTTAGGGCATTCTGTAAGTCTGGAAGTAAAATGCTTTTTAATTACTTTGTAACTGGTATGAATTTGCTTCACATCATTGTAACAGCTTCCTTTTAAGTGTATGGGAAAAAAATAGTTGGCAAGAGTGGGGAGGGGGGAAGACTCTAAATGGGCTGAGGGGGATAATGAATCAGAATCACATGTTTAATGTTAGAAAGTAATGCAGAGTTGGAGCTTTATGGGCTGGTACTTTGTCATAAAGCAGGAACTAACTGCACACACACACAGTTCCCTATCATCTCAAGTTGCATATAACCAATTTTTGCGAGCAACTGTTCCATGTTAATCTTTAGCATTAACTTTTGTTCCCCTTGGAACGAATTCTTATAAATCATTCTTCACCTCAAGGAAAGCAACGAACAATTTTTTCGTTCTTGACTTTCAGAATCGGAGTTTCTTTGTTTTTGGTTATGTTTTTCTGCATTTTGGTCCATGGTCATGGTAAAACACAAAGTTTCATCCTTTGTAGTAATAGTCTTGTTAAAAAAATTTGGATTGCCTTCTTTTCTTTGAAGCAGGTCTCCAAATTAATGCAGAAATTGATCACATTATTGCTACATACACGTTTCCATGATAAGACAAAATAAATGCATCACGCAAAACGATCTTGGAACCCAATATTCTTGAACCAACACTAATGACTAGAGCCTGATTATATGCACTAAAAAGCCAGCAAAATATGCCCTAAAAACCTCAAAATATACATATACAGAGTGGTTATAATTAAATTAGGCCAATTTAGAGCACCCTGGAGCTTGAACCGTTTAGCGGATAGACATCAAAATTGGTATACAGACTATCCAAAGGATGTGGAAAAAGAATCTGCAAAAAAAAATTTTGCTTCAGAATTGTCCTCTAGTGGGTGCTTTTTAGCCAAATATATCAAAAACAACCTATGAAATGACCAACACGCAACACAAATGACATTTTTAATATTTAGTAACACTTACTGCATCGAAACATTTAAAATGAACGTTGTGTGAGCATTAACAGTATGCCGGCTCTGCAGGCGTACTATGGGGGGAAAAAAAATTTACACACGCAGATAACGCTTAAAGAAATGTAGCAAGCAGCTGTTAATTGTGTATAGGATGATGTAATGCTCAATGTGGCCACTATTACTCATTTGTAAAAGTTTATGGCCCTGTCAAATGTTCTGTGACGGCCCTTCGGTGTTGTTAGTTGCTCCAGACATTTGTTTTGCTGCAACTACAGAAACGACAGTGCGTTACATCTACCATTTTCGTGCAAGATGGTGCGCACCCATTGTTGCACAGTCCGTCAAAGCTTTTTTTTGCTCCATCATTTCACCGATGAGAGTGTTATCAGTCTTTCGTTTACTAATCAGTGGTGCACCTTCACCGAATCTCACTCCATGTGACTTCTAGTTGTGGGGTTATTTAAATACTTGGTTTATTGTGGAAGTGTTGCTATGTTAGCGGAATCCAAGGATTCCATGACTCTGCATGTGCAAAGCATGACAGAGTATTAGTTACAATGCGCTGTTGAGCACATTGTGCATTGATTTGAATTGTTATAAATAAATGATGACGGTCACATTGAAGAACATCTATTATATTGTTTAATCGATTAACAGCTGCTTGATTGTCACATTTCTTTACGCTTTGTCTGCACAGGCAAAATCTTTTTTTTTTCCTCCATTGTATGCCGGCGCTGCAGGCATACTGTTAATGCTTGTACAATGTTCATTTAAAATGTTTCGATGCAATAAGTACTACTAAATGTTAAAAATGTCATTTGTATCGCATGTTGGTCAATTCATAATTTGCTTTTGCTGTATTGTGCTAAAAAGCGGCCCCTAGCGGATGATTTTGAAGTAAATAATATATTTGCAGATTCCCTTTCCGCATCCTTTGAATAGTCTATATACCGATTTTGGTGTCAATCCGTTGAACGGTTCGAGCTCCAGGGTGCTGTAAATAGGCCAAGTTTAATTATAACCTCCCTGTATATGCACTTAAAATGAATAAACATGCAACTAAAATGTATAAAAATACACTTAATTTTTTTAAAATTCACTTGAAAATCATATGTCCTGTGTTTTATAGATTTATTATTAACAACTGAGTAGAAACATGCAATATACATAAAATGATATGCTTTATGCAGCACAATTTCTATGATGGCATATTACAATGTGTTTCTGGATATTCTGAACAGTTAAACTTTGTTGTTTATTGTGAAACAGCATTTTTATGGCTAAAAGGGTCCTTCCCAGACCTACGGAAGTTATTAGACAGGACTCGTGTAAAATTTTGCAGGTTGTCTATCATGGATAGTTTATCCGTGATGGACTATCACTCACATCTATTATTGATGGACAATGATGTGGAATTTTACCCTATGCATGTATTTGTTTTAATCTCATCTTCAGTCAGTTCTCACTTTGACTCAATAAAACTAAATCTTTGGTTTCCTTGACAAGAATAGTGGCTATAATTCGTGGCTACATTTTTGGCACCTAGGACATAATTAAACTTTTACCTTTAGAATTGCGTTTTTGCTCAGATAAGGAGTAAAGGGAAATAATAAAATTACTCAAAACCCCTTAAAATATCCATTTATTTTGAAAATTCATTGTTTTATGCAGTTATATGCACTGACACTAAAAATGATTAAAACATGCACTCACATACGCATTTGCATATAATCCTTGCTCTACTAATTACGCTCGGTAAGGGTGTGCAGTAAGTTCAGTGCAAGAGGATTTGAGTGGTGATTCACAAGTGATGCTGTTTGTATATTTTTTTATAAAGTCAGTCCCAAAAATTTATATCTGGACTATGTATGATTATAATTTCATGTTTTTTATATTTTAAAATCAATGTATCCAAAATTATAAATACTAATCTTTTCCTTGCATTTTAGAGATGGAAGATTTCAAGTGGCGTCATGAAGCAGTTCTGTTGTTATGCTCTCTTTATCGTAGTAGAAAAGAACAGTTTGTATCTGGTTTTGTAAAAAAAAGGGATCTGTGGGCCGAAGTTGCCTCAGATATGGTTTCTCGTGGATTTCCAGTTAATTTTATTGCTTGTGAAAAAAAATGGCACAACCTTTGTGCAACTTTTCGAAAATTAAGGGAATACAATAGGTATAGTACAAAAAAACGCAAATGTTGGGCATATTATGAAACGTTAGAAGAAATACTTAGTCCTGATGGGAATCTTACAAATGATTCACTGAGCAACCCAAGATGCCCGTCTCCTGAAAATGCATGTGTGAGTATTTACTCTTTTGACAATTAAACATAGGGCTAAGATTATGTATCCATGATAGCCAAATTTTTTTTCCAAGTTGCCAGTGATTTTACCTCCATGGTTTCCTGATCCATGCTAGTTGTCAAACAATGTTACCTGATTACTGACACTTCTTATTCCCACAATTTTAACTTTCTTTTTCTGTGATCTCCCTCATGCTTTTTTTGTCCCTGTACATATTATTTCTTGTAATCATCTCTAGAATTCATAACAGGGTTCCCACGCAACCTGGAGAACCTGGAATTTTCAGGGAATTTGAAATAGTCCCTAAAGGTCAGGGAAAAACCAAGATTTTTTGGTTGAACCTGGAAAAGTCGGGGAAAACCATCTTCTGTTTTGAGTAGCTAAATCTTCCAACAATGTGAAACCATTTTCTCTGCAACTGAAGTTTAACTGAAAGTTGCTTATGATTGGTCAAAGAATTTTTTCCAAAAAGTCGGAGGTGGAACCTGGAAAAGTCAAGAAAATGTTTCCTTCAATGTGAGTAGGAACCCTGTTTTAATCTACACTAATAAAAATATGCAAGTTTTTCTGTTTTTTAAAAAAAATGCCGTAATCTCAATTACTCCCCCACTTCCATCGTGAATTAAGCCTCATCTCAAGATACGGCCATTATGCTTTCAGTGAACCTTGCTTTAGCATTCATGAAAAATTTAGAAATGTTTCATGGATGTACAATCCAAATACAGTGTTAATAGTTTTAATAAATATATGCTAAATTCATGTAAGAATTAGCATATTTTATATAAGAATAAAATTTCTGACAAGCACTGCAAAATATATTTAAGTAGTAAAAATGTTCTGTGCACGTATATTTGGATTTATCAGCGAAATCTGATATGTTTCAAAAGAACATAGGATTTTTTTTCATTATGAAACTACTCAGAGTAAAACCAGTGTAATTGATCTACTGTAAACACATGTTGTGTTGCAATTCATGACAAGTATTGTAGCAGTGCCTCAATCCTTACTCATAGCAAATATTATCGGGCACAGAATGACCCTTTCTGCCCTTGTGCTTTGAAAATACAACCAACTAAAGCAAACATTATGAAAAACGGGTGGTTTCCCTTCGATAATATGCATTGTCCTCACTCATCTAAAAATTCCCGCAAATGCGAAGCCGTTCCCCCCACATCCAAAGTTCAGTTGAAAATTTTATTTGTGATTGATCAGGAGATTTTTCCAGAAAAGGCTGGAAAGTAAGGCTATTTTTTTCTTCAATATGAGTGGGAACCCTGATATGGCATAGGTGAATGTGACCATGTACATAGCTGAAATAATGGGTGAATTTTTAGTTATTCATGATATTATTAAACTGAACTTTAATATGTGTAAAGCTTTCAGAAAATCTAATGTTAATGGTCTAGATTGACAAATAGTATTTAGGTGGACAAAAAAATTTTAAACTGTCAATTCTCCAAACAGTGGTGAGAATTACTTGAAATTCAGCTTTTTGATATTCTGTTAACCTGTGGTTGACCAAAAACGATTTTAAAAGTTGTCGTGAGTACTAGCAATTCTTGCATCATAAATAGTAGCATCGTTCCAACGAAATATCTCTCACCAGTTAATTACAATGTTAACAGTTCAGAATAGGCATTACAGAGTCATAATAGTAACATATTTGTGCCTACCATAAACAAAATCTGAGTTTGAATCCAAATAGCTTGGAATGCTTGCTATTTTTTTTACTGATCTGCAGGCTATGATTTGATTCTCTAGGTGACAGATGTTAGAATTACCCAGAAAACTACAGGCCTTGGCCTGTAACGTATATTCAAGGGGATCTAGGTAATCACATGTGAACTATTTTTTAGTTTTTAATAATTTTCACAACTGTTTTTCTTAGAACAAATTATTCACAAAACTTAGATATATGAATCTTATATGCTTATATTGTTTATGTTAGGATGATGAACGATTAGAGATTACTCACTGTCTAAAGTCACGTTACGCCACTAATCCTGGCACAGCATGGTCATAGCTGTCCTTGCAGCACAAAAACACTTTACAAAATGGACTTGCTCAAATAATCTGCGGAAACATTTAACTTTCCAACAAAATCAGGTGACCAACAGAACATCCTTTACATCATTATATTGTCTGCAGGACCTTGAGTTTTTCTGAAAAGGCAACCTGGGTTCATTGTTTCATGGGGTTCCCACCAATATGTTTGCTGTCAGTACAGAGCAATGTGTAGTGTGAATTGGTAGATCATATGATTTCCTTCCAGTTTTCAAATGTCCAATTATGATGTTTGTTATACCATTAAGCAATTCTGAAATTTAGCAAAAATAAGTGACTTTTGTATAGGTCACAGACTATCAGTACTAATCTTCAATTTTCTGCACATAGTTCGATGACATATGGGTTAGGAGTAGCTTTCATTAAATATTGCACACACTGTAGTCCAGGGATTGGTTCCCTAGTCAATAAGAAGCTCTGATTCCCTGGAAGACTGTAGGTTCCGATGCAGCATAATTCTTTCTGTCCTTGTACCATAAAAAAATATTGCATACTGGAAGTCCTGTTGTAAGTGCTGTACATGTGTAACCCTTTCTGTGCCATCATTTAGGCACTAAAAATTAACAGAAATTACTTTGCAAACTGGCCTTGTTAATGTATGAATATTTTTACTATTTTCAGTCACAATCTGCAACCTTGGGTCAGTCATCAATTTCTATATATGGAAAAAATTTATGGCCTTTGCAGTATCGCACAGTAAGTAATTTAAAGACTATGTGTAACATATACGTATGAAATGAATCAAGTTCTCTGCTGTTGTTATTGCTAAATGATTTTGAGAAAAGATTAATCATTGCCAGTCAATACCTAATTTCAGGTTATCTACTAAGTGATTTTAGAATACAAAACTCGATGAGCAGTCAATATGTGATATTTCAGTTTCTGAACCACATGTTCCCATGTAACTGTATAACCCAAACTACCATACATAGTAAGGCCTTAATAATTATGAATAATGAATCCTGTAAAAACCACTTTAATAAACAAATTCATTTTATATGAAATTATTGTAACACAAAGGATGTGTACATGTCTCATTGGTTTCGCACTAATAAAATTATTTGAGCCCAAGTTTTTATTAACTGTCACAAACCTTATGTAAGGTCTCAACTTGTCTGGCACAGAATAACCCTTGTCCTCGTGCCATAAAAATATAACCAACCATTAACTTCCACCAAATTATGGTAAAAAGCTATCTGCCAATGTCTGTTATTTCTTTAATAATTTAATTTTTATAGAATTGTTTACATATTTTATGTCCTAAGACTGAACCATGGGTCATCTGGAACACAACTGACGGCTTAACGTGATCTTTGAACTGTTATGCACTTTCATACAGCTAAGCTTACTAGGAGGCAAACCCAGTCCAGTGTACCTGAATACAGCGATCATAATCGTAGAGTGCTCTGTTTGAGAGGAAAAACTGTAAAATGTACTTATTTAGTGGGGCAAAATGTATTCCACATTGTGCATATTGCTCATAGTTAATTTTTCACATGCCATGGGAAATATTTTCATTGGCATCTTCGACAATATATTTTTAAAATCAGTTAAAGAAATTATATTGTCATCTGTTCCAGCAATATGCCCCCTACCCTTTGCAAAACGCCGTTATAAACTATAAGTTTTAATTATTATGCTTACTGTTTGGTCCATCAATTGTAATAAAGATGGGTTTGTTAGTAAAGAATATGTCAGTAAAAAAAAATACATGGTTTTCACTTCATTAAATATATTGGAAATAGCACATATTTTACTGCATGTTCTCAATATGTCCTCCCTTGGCCCCTGGCCACAATGCACATTTGTACCAGAGACAAAGCTTCTCATTCTATATTCAGTAGCATTTGAGGTGTAAAGTGTTAAAAGCATAGGTAATGCGGTCATAGATCCATTGATACCAAACCTGCGTCAATTGTGCCAGACTGCACCTAAAGACTGGACTTGCACCATCCTGCTACAAAAGGGAATTTTAGTGAAGTTTGTGCCAAATCTGCGCAAAAAAGGAAAAAAAAAAAAACCGTTTTCACTAAAATGCACCAGTTTAGTATATAAATTGTATATCTGGCATCATTAGCCAACACTAAAACGTCTAGTTTGGATAATGTGGTTGCTGGACTTAACAAGTTTTTGCAACATATGTTTTGTGTGGAAGAAGGAAAAATATCGTCGTGCAAGACATATATATATATCATCATCATATTCAACCATTATCTATCCACTGCTGGATGAAGGTCTCTCCAAATGCTTTCCACACAAGTCTATCCTGAGCAATTCGCTTCCACGTCACCCCAACCTGTTTTCTTATTTCATCCACCCATCTAGTTTGAGGACGTTTTCTAGGTCTTCGGTGGTCTCTTGGAATCCAGTTCAGAATTTCTGTTGTCCATCGTTGATCAGTTCTTCTTGCAATATGCCCAGCCCATCGCCATTTCAGTCCTTTTACTTTAACAATGATGTCCTCTACTCTAGTTTGCTCTCTCACCCAAGTGTTTTTTTTTTCAATCTCTCCCACTTATTCTAAGCATGCACCTCTCCATGCTCCTTTGCGTTGTCTGTAACTTTCGTATTGCTCCAACTGTTAGACTCCATGTCTCTGATCCATAAGAGAGGACTGGCAATACACACTGGTTGAAGACCTTTCTTTTTAGACACAAAGGCAATTTCCCCTTCAGGATAAAACTGTTTCTTCCAAATGCACTCCAGCCAAGTTTAATACGTCTGTTGAGTTCTTTCATAATGTTGCCATCCATTGAAATCAGCTGGCCAAGGTAAATATATGAATCAGCAATTTCTAGCTCAATGTTGTCAACTTGTATTTTTGTTTCCTCTACAAAATTATTGAACATGATTTTAGTTTTTTGTAGGTTCATCTTATGTCCAACTTCTATAGTTGAAAGCTCCTGTACCATGTCTTGTAGTTTTAATGGGTTTGTTGAAAAAATAGCAATGTCATCAGCAAACCGCAGATGATTTAAATATTCACTATTTATTTTTATTTTATATTTACATTATGTTTATTTTACATTTATTTTTATTTATATATTTCCTTGTCATTCCAATTTATCTGCTGAAAAATCATCTGTAAAGCTGAAGTAAAAAGTTTTGGAGAAATGGTATCTCTCTGCCTCATACTTTCCTCAGTTTTGATAGATTTGGTGTCTTCATACAACCAAAATTTTGCACTGGCGTTTTTATACACACGTTTCACCATGTCAATGTACACATCCTCGACGTTTGTTGATCATAAAGAGTTGATGAGTGCTGGTGTTTTAATAGAGTTAAAAGCCTTCTCGTAGTCAATAAATGCCACACACAATGGAAGTTCATATTCATGTGTTCTTTCAATTAGTTATCTTAATACTCAAATATGATCCACTGTACTGAATCCACATTGAAATCTAGCTCGTTCTCTTGGTTGAGCTGCATCTAATTTTTTCTGCAGACGATGTGTTAAGCACTTTAGTGAAGATTTTATCAGTAGCAGAATAATTGGTTGGTAATTTTTTAAATCCTCTTTATCACCTTTTTTATGCAAAAGAATTACTGTTGCAGAATCCCATTGGTTTGGTATGTTACCGCTGTTAAGACATTTGGTAAAGAATTTTGCAAGTATGTCTTCTACATATTCTCCAGCTTCTTTTAGGATATCTAATGTAATACCATCATCACCAGGGGCTCTTCCTTTCTTCATATTTTTTATTGCAAATGAAACTTCTTCTTTTAAGATTTTAGGAGCTGTTCCTTCGACTATTTCGGCGTCTTCGTTTAATCCACTGTTACTTTCATATAGTTTTTTGTAGAATTCTTCACAGGGTGTCTACTCATCTGGAAAGTCAGGGAAATTTGAAATACAAAGGCCAAAATCAGGGAAATTTGAAATTCATTGTTATGATACATAGTTTATTAAAATAATTTTCCTGATTTGTGCTTTTCATACCATGTTGTATACTGAAAAATTTTAAAAACTTATATTTTTAATTAAACTTCCAAAATTTACCCTTTTGCACCAAAACTTTTATAATTTATATAAAATTATTAAGGTCATATATTTCACAGGAGGTAACGTTTGCCATTATAACTAAAACTTGAACAAAAATATTTTTAGCTAAATTTTCTAATCTGTAAGGGGTTTTGATCATACAAATCTCTTTTCCTTTAAATAGTCTATATTCATACACACTTTAAATAGAATAAAAGATGAAGCATCAGCTTTGCGATTATATAGTTAAACTATTTTATAATTATCTCAAAGGACCGAATGAAAACGTAAATAGTTAATGTAAGTTTTTAATGTAAAGTAATGCATTTTTTAATAGCTTTTGTATTTGTAAATTCACTGTAATTGAGTTATAAATGGCTTTGGGGTTTATGTTAGTGTATTTTATGGCCTTGTTTTGTAAAACTTGTTTTTGTTATGTAGTTGTGTTGTGTACTGTAATTAGCAACTGGAAATTGATTAAGATTTGTTCCGGAAAACCTTGAAAAGTCAGAGAAGTTTGAAACAGAATTTGGGTAGACACCCTGTCTCCAACTCTTCTAAGTATTTCTTCCCTATTTCTTGTTACGGTGCCATCCTTTCCTTTTAATGCAATGATGTGTTTCTTCCCAACAGACAAACTTCCTTTAACAACCCTAAGGCTCTTGTTATTTTCAACGGCTT
The DNA here is from genome assembly GCA_006491805.2 of Dysdera silvatica. Classification (NCBI taxonomy): domain Eukaryota; kingdom Metazoa; phylum Arthropoda; class Arachnida; order Araneae; family Dysderidae; genus Dysdera; species Dysdera silvatica. The sequence continues at coordinate 302,453,748 of QLNU02015360.1, read as the reverse complement.
CCTTTACTAGCTCACAGTTGAATTTTCTTATGTCTTCTTTCATGCTTTTGCGCAGAGTTTTACAAAGTTCTATGTACTCAATCCTGGAACTGGTATTTCGATTGTCCACCTTCATATCTCTTCGCCTTTTCATGAGCTGTTTCGTCTTCTCAGATAATTTGCTATTGTGCTTTTTACAGGTTACACCACCAATTTCCCCAGCAGTTTCAACTATTGTCTTAACAATGTTTTCATTTGCTTCTGAGATATCAATTTCTTCAATAAGTCCTTCCAGTGCAGAAAAGCGATTTTTTAATTCCAACTTGAATGCCTCGGTATTTGCTTTCAGTTTCATTAAATCCACCCTCTTACTTACTTGTTTCCTAATGAGCTTCTGTCTTTCTAATTTAGTATTTAAGTGCACTTTACATCTCACCATTCGATGATCACTTCCAGTATTAAATCTGTTCAGTACGCTGCAATCTTCAATAATTGATTTCTTGTTTGCCAGGATATAGTCAATTTCGCTAGTTCCCCCATTTGGGTGTTTCCATGTCCATTTTCTTTGCGGTTTCTTCTTAAAAAATGAATTCATGATGCTAAGATTTTCAGCTTCTGCAAATTCGATGAGTTGATCGCCACGTTCATTCCTTTCCCCGTATCCGTATTTACCAACCGATGTCTCTCCTTGTTCCTGTTGTCCAATTCTTGCATTAAAATCCCCCATGATGAGTTTGATGTTTTGTTTCCTGTTGTGTAACTATTCGATCTCTTCGTAAATTTCTTCAATCTCTTCGTCGGTATGACTTGATGTTGGTGCATATACCTGTACTATCTGAAGTTGGTATCGCTGGGTTAGTTGAACAACAAGCCTCGCTGCTCGATCTGATGTACTTTCAACTTCCAGAAGACAGTCTTTAATTCTTTTGTTGATTAAGAAGCCAACACCACTTGTTCTTCCAGTTTCCGTTCCTCTATAGTAAAACAAATGTCCGCTTTTAAGTTCCTCCAACTGTTCACCTTTTCTTCTGTCTTCAGTGTGTCATCAATGTTCAGGTATAAGAACACGAATGTACTTGTGACTGGCCAGCAATGTTCAGGCGTAAGTATATTCATGACCAATCATCAAAGTGTTAAGCTTAAATATTTTAATTTTAAGCCTGAAATTTCCATATATTTCCATATTTGCGTATCCATAATTGGATTATCATTCAGCATGTCACCTGAAGGTCCTCTTCTTTATAAATGCTACGATTTCAGTGTTTGGACCCTAACTTTCTTATTTAGTTTATATGCCTGTAGATAACGTAGTTACATGCATGTGCTGTTTGAAAACCTATGAGCATCTACAAACAGAACAAATGGCTTTTATTTTGTATTGGATCTTTCCTTTTAGATAGCTAGTAATTTACAACATCAGCTGTCTTCACTGCAAGCTTCCAAACCTAACAAGGAAGACCAAAATTCTATAATTTTTTTTAATTTTTGCCGTAACACACACAGTTAGACTGAGCCCATTCTATCCATTCAGCCTAAGGTCCATAATAACCTTAATCTGGCACTGTGGTATAAATCATCGATAACCCAATTATATTTTTTTTTTATGTTGATTTGGAACCAAAAAAAACCATCCTTGTTGAATTTTCGCTTGTATTATATAAAATTTAGTATGGCTTTGTAATTGATACTGAACTGAATTTTACATTAAGACTTTTTTGTGTATGCGTTTACTTTGAATATATTTTAAGTCATCAACATACAGAAATTATCTAACATATTCACAGGTTAGCTTGATATTGTGAGCAAATGTTCCTCTCTCTCCCTCTAGATTGATACTGCCAGTAGTGAAAGTCGACCACGTAGTTGTGATCAAGATATTACTAGTATGTTGTCAGTAACTCTTGAAGAAAACCAAAATCATTCTCAAGGAAATGTCAATAACAATCCTCATAATGGAATGATTTCATCGCACATTTGTAAGTTTCAATTATAAGTAATGAATATAATTAGAATATTATACACATAATTTTGAGTATAATCATATATCATATTATTGCACATGTGTTTTATAACTTTCTGGTTAATTTTTGCTACTAATAATTTTATTTGATTTTCAGTAATCTTTAAAGAAAAGGCAATACTTGCAATAACGTTTTTTTATTGTGAGGTTTAAGAAATTTCTCCTGAACTAAAATTTTAATTTATTACACAGGGTGTGTAGTATCATGAAAAGTCTCCTTAGAAGAAACTTCTTATTTTTTTATGATCCTTTTTTAAGAACCTTAAAAGTGCTTACTTTTATCATGAGTTTGTAAAAGTGCTTGTTTTCTTATTTAGGTGCTTAAAAAAATTCTGAAGCTGAGTTAAAAATGCAAATATGATTCTCTCCCAAAGCAATGGTGGTATAAGATTCACATTGTTGAATGCTGATTAGTCAGAGGTGATGAAGCGGCAGGACGTCGCATTTATACTATGCAGTGGGAGTACAACTCCAGACATGGCAGGCAGGGACAGGATTTACAGGCCCTTAAAAAGCTTACCATATTCTCTCTTCCCCCCCTCCCCCATTCAGTTTTCAAAAGCTGATGGATTATATATATACAGGGTGGTTATAATTAAACTTGGCCTATTTAGAGCACCTTGAAGCTTGAACCGTTTAGTAGATTTGCACCAAAATTGGTATATAGACTATTCAAAGGATGCGGAAAAGGAATCTGCAAAAATATTTACTTCAAAAACGTTCGCTATGGGGCGCTTTTTAGCGCAATACTGCAAAAGCAACCTCTGAAATGACCAACACACAACAGGAATGACATTTTTAACATTTAGCATACCTGCCAACTTATACGATTTGTCCGTACAATGTACGGATTTTGGTGAATTGTACAAATGATCGGTAAGATTGTACTTCCTTTTTAATTTTTTTTATTTTTAGGGGAAAAACAAAAAACACACTACAGAGTTGCGACTGTACGTGAGGGCACTTGAAATGCCACATCTCAAGGATGTTTTGGGTTGGGGGTCGGAACCACCATCCTATTTTTAATTTTTGAGGAATTTTTCAAATACAATTGAAAAAATTCTAAAGATTTTTTGCATTTATGTGCCATTTTTTCACTTTTAAGAAAGAATATTTAGTTAAAAAGTTTATACATATATGTATATAGTCCTTTTTTTTTTGTTTTCTTGAAATTAGGTTAAATCTAAAGAAAACATAATTTTTTTTTTCCACTGTACAGTCTGGACTTACATTAATTTCATTGGGTGTCTATTGGAGAAGGTATTATGATATCACCACTACTTTCTTAATTTATACCTTCCATATCTATACTAATCAATCATCTTTTTTTATTATTATTATTTGTATATTACTTCCACTTCCGTTAATTATATCTGGTTCTGGGTTGCAGGTGCTTTGTCAGACTCCAAAGTCTTTACCCTTTGCTTCGTAGACAGATGAACTAAACTAATAAATTGTAAATCACTATCACCTCATGTAAATAATTATATGTATGCAAAAAGTTTGATTTAATTAACACAGTATTTTTTTCCTAATTATAATTTCGTAGATGTAAGCATACATCAACATGGTTTTCAATATTATTGGGGAAGGGGATGCTAAGCACATATTATGAACATTTATACATTGCAATATATATGTAAAATTGTAATTTATTTCAAATCATTGAAGGGCTGGGGTCCCACTGGCCCATATAACCCTACGCCTATGTAAATATCTATAATTAAATAATGTATTTTAATTTGCGAAATTACCTTGGATTTTTTTTATGTTCCGGTTAATATAGTCTACATTCGTTAGTTATCTGTACATAAGAAGGAAAAAATATAGTACCTCATTCAATTGTGGATATGTTATACTGCATGTACTTTGTGCGCTGTTTAATGATGTGCACGCTTATGACACACACAAGGTTTAAAAATTGTAAGAATTTTGAAATTGACATGTTGGCAGGTATGATTTAGTAATACTTACTGCATCGAAACGTTTTAAATGAACGTTGTGCGAGCAATAACAGTACACCAGCGCTGCAAGCATACAATGAAAAAAAAAAAGAAGATTTTTTCACATGCAGATAGTGCGTAAAGAAATATGACATTTAAGCAGCTGTTAATCGTGTACAGGACGATGTAATGGGTGTTCCTCGATGTGGCCGTCATCATTTATTTGTAACAATTCAAGCCAATGCAGAATGTGTTCAACAGCGCATCGCAACTAATCCTCCGTGATGCTTTACACATGCAGCGTTATGGAATTCTTGGATTCTGCTAACATAGCAACACTTCCACAATAAACCAAATTCTTTAAATGATCCCACAACTAGAAGTCGCACGGAGTGAGATCCGGTGACCGTTCGCCAATGATTGGTAAAGGAACGACTGATAATGTGCTCACCAGTGAAATGCTGGAGTAAAAATAGCTTTGACGGACCGTGCAACATGTAGGTGTTCATCATTTTGCATGAAAATGGCAGATGTAATACACTGTCATTTCTGTGGTTGCGGTAAAATAAACGTCTGGAACAACTCAAGGTACCGAAGGGCCGTTATAGAACATTTGACAGGGCCATGAACTTTTACAAGTGAATGATAGTGACCACATCGAGCAACCTTTATTGCATCATTCTGTACACGATTAAAAGGTGCTTACTTGCTGCATTTCTTTACACTCTGTCTGCATGTGAAAAATCTTTTTTTTCCATAGTACGCCTGCAATTGCTGTTATTGCTCGCACAACGTTCATTTGAAATGTTTCGATGCAATAAATGTTAGTAAACATTAAAAATGTGATTTGTCTTGCGTGTTAGTCATTTCATGGGTTGCTTTTGCAGTATTGCGCTACAAAGTGTCCCCTAGCAACGTTTTGGAAGTAAATTTTTTTTTGCAGATTCCTTTTCCACATCCTTTGAACAGTCTATGTACCAATTCTGGTTTAAAAAATCTGCTGAAAGATCTAAGTTCCAGGTGCTCTAAATAGGTCAAGTTTAATTATAACCACCCTGTATGTACCTTCACACACACACATATATATAGTCTTTATACACACATATAGATTCCCCCTAATTTTTTGTTTATTGAATTTTTAAAGAATTTATTCCCTTCTAACATAGAAACTTTTAGATTTTTAAGCTATGATTAATTATAAGTAGAAAAAATTCGTGCTGGGTCTTTGCCTCCCTTCCCTCCCGGTGGTCCCAGGCCCTAAAACCAGAATCTCCAAAGTTTATGCTATTTGATTCCATGTTCTTATTTTATGGGTTGCTTGAAGCCATGTATTTGTATTGAAGCCATTTCGGATGTAATAAGGTATATCAATTCAACACCCGCATTTCAGAGTTTTTGGAGTCACATGATAAAATGGCCCTACGCTCGCTTTTCTTTCGTGCACATCTATTTTGCCTCGCCACGCTGTAGATACGATACGACGTAGTTTATTGATGCGTGAAATTTATGCATTTATTTTAAGAATCTCACTTTCTTAATTGAGGAAAAAATATTCATCATTTGCAATCACTCACTTACTTTTTTAACCTCCTCTGATGATATGTGTATTTCAGAATTTGAAACCTAGTGGTAACTCCATATTCAATCTATTTGTATCCTTTTCATGAACGGTTGTTTTTTCATTGGCTGTATTTCATTAGAATCGTCCAGTATCAATAAACAAATTTTACATTTATTTCTCATTACTTCAATGATTTTGGCGATAAGCTGCGTGGCTGATACACATTGTTTTACCGTGTTCGCTTTGGCAGTGAGGGGAATGATAGGGTCGAAACAAGTTTTAAATAAATTGATTTATTAAAATTTAAAGTTTTTAATATTTCAGCTTTTATTTTCTAAAGTATGCAAAATATTAGTAAATAAATGGTGTTCTAATTTTTTGGTTTTACTTGAGATAACGTAGCACGGTGCATAATTTTATTAATGCGGTTTTTTTAAAGCTAGCAAATACAATATAAGAATTTTGCTATAGGAGCGAAATTTTTTTTAAATTTATTATTTCACGCTTTATGGTAAAATGAAATTCACTTTTTTTTTGGAATATAGAGGTGAATTTTTGTGGCCAATAGATTGATGCAACGCTTTTTGCAACCTCTGAGTCAATAGTTCTTCTTCAATACATGTGCCTTTTTTTTTTAACAAGGATATTTATTGTATCAGTTAACAAAATTGTTCCGTAATTTTTATATATGTTACAATTTAATGAATTGGGTTTTGTTTTTTTTTATTTTGAATTTGAGCAATTACTGAGGTTGCATAATAAATACTTGGGTTTTGTTTTAAGTGAATTTAGCAATGTTTACTTTATTTTTCAGTTCTTTTTGCTCATTATATCTACTTTTTTTTTTGGTGTGGGTGGGGGAGAAATATAAAATATAATTCTTTTGTAATTGCTCTATGAGAAAGGATCCATATTTAAACAAAATATGAAAAGGATATCGAACTACTCTTTAAATTTTGAGTGACAGTTATTTTAAAAAATTTATGTTCAACTCACTGTATTAGATCTCTGTTTCTTTTAATCTAGTCATTAATCCCTTTTTTATAAAAAATGTTCCTTATTTTCCTAGTTTCTTGTGAAAAGTTGGCTGGTAGCCCTGCAATTATCTTTATATTGTATATTTACAGAGTATTTACATCCAGCTATTAAACCAAGTTTAATTATTTGATAACCATGTCATGTTCAAAAAGTTTATACCTTTTGGAAAGTAAGATATTGATCTGCTTAATGGTTGAGAGTAGTGCATACATATCTGTATATAGAAACACACTGCCATGTGAAAAGCTTAGGGTCCTTTATTTTTTCTTCTAGGTGCTTAAAAGTACTTTACCAGTTCTGGTTTTTATAAATGTTTTGGCTACTCACTATGATATATATGTGTATGTATTTGTGTAAAAAATTAAATTTTTTTTTACACACATATGTATGTTTGTGTAATAATATAAAATTCCAACAATCTGTCTCTGTCAAGCCGCAGCTAACTGCAAGTAATATTTAAAATATGAGAACATTTTTCTTTACTATCTCAGATCTTTATTCAATTTTAGAGTGTTTTACCTCAATGACAGTGATAAAATTTAGTGTCTGGTGCAGTGGTAGCATGTTCGCCTGATGTGAGGTGATTATCCCTGGTTCGACTCCCAACTGTGTCAAAAAAATTTTTTTTTTAAAAAATGCCTACCAACTAACTGCTCACCAGAGTCTGGTTGTTCAGATCCCTTGGAAAATTGTAGGCCCCAGTGCAACAAGACCCTTGCTCTCCTTGTGCTGTAACATGCAAACAAGCATTCAAATTTAGTGTTTCAAATAATTTTTGTTGTAAATAGATTAGAAATTAGGGTATCAAAATTCAAAAGTCTTTTCCATATTTAAGAAATTTAAAGGAAATAACAGAAACAGATAAATTTTTCTGGATTTGTTATCCCAATGCATGTTTGTACTTCGCCTATTTCA
>QLNU02015360.1:302429859-302446192 GCA_006491805.2 Dysdera silvatica | reverse complement strand
GAAAGACTCTGAAAAGAATGAATACAAAACAGTTGACGAGCTCTAAACTGTTGTTGAAAAAAGAAAAATCACGCTAATTACCAACTTACTTTTATCATAAAAAGTCTAAGACAATAGTTTTTCATTTCAGTTTTTTTTTTTTGTGGTTTTATAATAACTCTTTAAAATCAAGATTTAAGAATAGTAAAAAGATTTAGTAGTTAATTCTAAAAATTTAGACTCCTTCAAAGAATGTTTAAATGAACATGTGGACTTTTTTAATATTTAAAAGGATTTGCTCTCATTTTCTTTAATAGATATCTATGTTTTAATGTTTAACGTATTTATTTTATTATTTTGTTTTTTGGGACTGTCCTTGTTGAGTCCTAAAATCAGTTGAGGACCTAGATTTTGTGTGTATATGCTTGTAATTTTATTGTTTTCTGTAAATCTTATTTTGTATTGAAATAAAGAAAATGTTGGCCATACCCCATCTATGTTCAAAACGAAATAACGGTTTTTATTGTATCTGGAAGAATTTTGAAATTAACTTTGCTAGATCTAATAAATTAACATTTCGTTCTGAACTTAACTGGCTTTTTGGTAGGGTAATTAAATTAGAAAAAAGTTTTCAGGCAAGTCCATGTCAAAACAATCACTCTTTTTTTGTCTCTTTTTTTTTTTTTAAATTCTAGTCTCTAAGATAGCTATTTTTTACTTCTAAACTCACTCCCATCCCTGACTAGGTAGCGGAGGTTCAGCTTCTTTATGAGACTGTAGCTTCCTGTGTGGCATGACCTTCTTTGTTCTTGTGCCGTAAAAAAAAAATGTTCCTATTCATTCCATAAGTTAATACTATACAAGGGTATGAAATATTCTCTTTCAATATGATCACGGCTTTGAGTTTCAATTTTTATTGTTAAACAAATTAATAGCCCTGAGAAGGGTAATAATATCTTACAACCTTAAATGCAGAGAAGAGGCTGAGGATTATTGGGTTGTAGACTATACCGCAGTCAGGCAGTCTATGGTTTTTTGTTGCAGGTGAGGGAGATAAAGCTGAATGCGGATGATTCCATAAGAAGGTTGCTGGTGATGAATAGTACATACAATGAAGAAGGCATTTATTAAGATGCATGAAGAAACACATTACAGGAAACAAACGTAGATATTGGTAAATAACATCGGCTAGTTGCCGGGAGATGATGTGCACATTATTGGATGCGTAGATGTAAGCGAAAGGAGAAAGTACCTGTTACATCTCCGGAGGATGAAGAGCTAAGATTTATACATCTTGTATTTCAGTAATATGTGTTAACTGTTCTAAGGAGAAGTCATAGTGTTACAGAACAGAACACATTTGTATATACTAAAACTGCCTTTTGGTTTAAGCTTTTGCTTTAAGAGAAAACCAATATGCCTTACTTGAAATGTTCACATGACCTTTAGGGTTACGCTAGAATGGATTTTAGTTTAAACCTGAGATGGCATATAACCGCCTCAAGGCTTCATTCCTGTCCTCGATGGCCTAGCGTTTAAGGCGTTCCAGGCTCAACATGGAGACCCTAGTTTGAATCTAGGTCAGGGACGATGTCTCTTTTTCTCCTATACCAATAAAGCTCTAGTTGAGCTCAAACGTGTGTCAAAATCATTGTTTAAATAAATTAATATATTTAATATGATGTCTTTTGTATTGTAGCCAATATATTTTTGGTTGAACACAATTGATGTGTATGTTATTTGTAGGTTACTGTAAAACAGGATTTATCATTACTTCCAGCTGATGACCAAAGTTTATACAATGAATCATTAAACAACAGCAATGATTCTAGTAAGTTTTTAACTTTATACAAGATTCATATGTTGCCTTGAATTAGAAAAGGGCATTGATGTTTATAAATTTACCTCTGCGTCTGTGCAACACAACTACACTACTCAACTCATTATTTTGAAAGAAACAAGTTTTGAATTTTCTTATTAACATTGCATGTACTAAAACATATTTACCAAAATTTATTAATATTTTAAGGTTTCACACTATATTGCATTATATACCCTACTTTCCCCTGACTGTGTTGATGTGCATAACTCAAACCCATTCATTCTTTCGGTTGTTGCAGTGAGGCAGCAATGTTATAATTTTAATGTTTCCTTAAGCCAAATGTCATATCTCAATAATAAATGGCCTACAGTGGTAACACATTCACCTATGTGTGATTATCCCAGGTTCGACTCCCAATTGCACCACCAAAAAAAAAAACTTTCACCTACTAGGTGCTCACCGTAGTTGGGGAGGTAGGTTCCATATGCCTTAAGAGGTTCAGATCCCTTGGGAAAACTGTAGTTTCTGGTGCAGCATGACCCTTGCTGTCCTTACACCATGAAACTGAAACATTGAAAATAGATAATAAGAATTCGTAGGATATCAAACAAAAACAGCCAACTAATTAAAATATTTAAAGTGTAAAAGATATATATGCTCTTTTTATGTTGTCATTGTATTAACTAATCGTACAGAATAAAGCAGTTTCTGTTAAAAAAAAATACTCAGCCTTTTTGTAATTGTGTGTGAAGACTACAGTGTGTTCAGCCCTTCTGTGGTGTAGTTGTAACATGTTTCGTCTTGCATGCAGTTATCTCAGATTTGACTCGTAATGTGCTAAACAAAAAATGTTTACCGACTGACTACTCACAATAGTTCAGGGGTTGGTTCCCTAGGCCTTAAGAGGTTTGGATTTCTCGGAAAACTGTAGGTGCTATCGCAGCATGACCCTTGCTGTCCTTCCATCATAAAAATCACACAAACAACTATAGTGTATGTTATTTTATATGAAAAAAGGAAAAGTACAGCCCTGTGGTAGCATGGTGGTAACACATTCATCTCGCATGCCATTAGCCACAGTTCAGCTTAAATTGTACTGTAGAACACATGCACCCTTTCTATTTATTGTAATCCAGGGTTTGGTTTCCTAGTCAACAGATATTTGAATACCTCGAAAATCTCTAGGCCTCAAGTCAGCATGGCCCATGACCTTAACTGTCCTTGCACTGTAATACACAAAGAAGTGAAATATTTTTTTTCATTTGAAAGCTATGAAAGTTAATTTCTGCTTGTGGGATTAAAGTCCTGATTGTTGGGGATCGCATTCTTGCGCCAATTTAAAATTTCTGCTCCGAAACCATTAAACTGTGCTATTTTGTGCTAAACTCTTATTTTTGTGTGCCAAATTCCTATTTTCGCATCTAACGTTCTTTTATCACTCCAACTCCCAGCCCTTGTTCTGTAGCTAAACATGCCTTCAATCTATAAGTTCTTTTTGTATTATTGTATTGAATGGACCATACTCATTCTAAATCAAGTCAAGTGTCACGATGGCATTTCTCCATTGTGTGAGGATTCATACTGAACTTAAAAATACGTGATTTTTTAAAAAATGATTTTCAGTTTTTAAAAGTCTAATTTTGCTCTCCTAGTCATCGATATTTCTTTGTAGCACGTTTTTGTTTTTTTTTTGTTATTGCCATTCTTCAATCACAATCTATATCAATTATAGCACAAATCAACGTAATGAATGAATGTGGAATTTAAATCATGCGGCTTGTAACGTCACCTGTCATGAGCAAAAGGAACATGTGTAGTAATGAGAATTCCTTGTGGGACCTTTCTAGAGCATTCCTTTTGAACAAGAAGAAACAGTACAGTGCTATTTTTTCACATCCAGATATAAAGTGTGTGACATGGGACACAGGGATCTTTTAGTGCCCCCTTTCAACTTTCACCCCACATACAAGTTTTTATCCTTGCTGTTTTTAAAAGAACGGTATATTCTACTTTGTTTTCAAAGTTAAGCTAGTCACTCAAGAAAAAATTTTGCTATGGAAAACTGCAAAGTACAGGAGGGAGGGTGATATTAATAATTACTCTGTGCATTATAATAAGATAAAAAAACAATGTTTTTATGAACATATTTATTTTATTTGACGACAAAATTGATTTTTTCCCCACGATGTTTAAGTGGAGAGAAATGTTGTTTGACAGAATTTTCACAATTTCAAATTACGACAAAAGGAAAGGGCTACCTCCCCAGGGAGGACAGATCGGCAAAATTCTGCAGTAGAGAGGAAAAAGTTTGCTGCCTCTTAAAATTGGCACCATGATCACTTGCCCAACATGTTTATTTATAAATCTGGGCATGCCTTTTCGTCCTACTGTATGGGCAGTGAGGGTATCACATTACAATAAAAGTAAAACAATCGCTGGTTGGCCATCAGTTGCTTATCTTGCCTGATCTGTTTTGAATTAAATCTATTGACACAGAGGAGCATTACAGAATTCTTGAACAGGAGAAATGAAAGAGATGAAAATGTTCTGTGGATGCACTTCCCTAAACTTTAAAAAGGCTTATCTTCGGAAGCTCTAAAGTTGGAACTACACAAACTGCGATATTTGATTTTGCCAATCATGGGGATCTAATTTCGTGACAGCGCTGCTTCTGGTGGCATTTTTGGAACTTTCCGGCTTTATATGGCTTCATGACGAATGTGCAATGTTTTTGACCGGCTGTCATATCTCCAACGGGAGGATCAACAAAACGACGATAGCGCTCTAGGGGTGTTTTATTGAATTGTTTAGGAACCAGCCAGTTTCTAAAATTCTGGATCTAGGATTGCATAGTCTGCGATGTTTGATTCCGACAATCCATGGGGACTCGATTATAAATTTGAAGCTAATTAACTTTAATTACCAGTTTGAGTCTATGTTACGGTGAAAGACCAAAATCTGGCGAATGTCGACAGTCTCCAGTGAATGTCAACAATCACATAGTCGCTTGGTGTATGTCCGAAATATTTGCTAAATATCATTATTTCTGACTTACACCGGTCAATGTCGATATTCAGCATGCACTGATGGTGAATGTTGAATAAAAATATTTTTGTTACATTAAGACATAAATGAAACTTTTTAAAATCATACTGTATTATCAAAACATATTATGACATATGTCAAAATAGGAGAAAGCTGAAGTAACAGCACATATAAATAAACTGTTGAACCTTAAAACGAACAGTACATTCTAATTCTAACTGAGAAAAGAAAATAATACCAATAATAAACTTACTTAATTATATGATTAACGGTACTCAATCTTATTTATTGCAATGACTTAAACTGTTATGACACTTTAAATTGCACAAGAATCCCTTGCTTTTACAACTGCATTCAGTATTAAAACACTTCTTTTTGCAATTACAGCGTGTATAGCCTTGCCCTCCGCTTCTCGAACTAGTTGCAGCTGCTTCTCTTAGCGACATTTCTTGAGGAGAAATCTCATCTATGGAAAGTAACTTCTCTTTATAAATTACGAACTGATTATGGGTATAAAGCTGCTTGAGGGTACCATTTTTTTTGCTAATTTATAAAAGTCGGAGTCTTCTATTCCAACAACAACCGCCAACACATTTTGGACATCTGTACGACTACGGTCGACATCAGGCACTTGTACATTATCACCAACTTGAGCAGGAGGAAATTTTCTTTTTGAGGTTCGTAACATTTTCGTTGCTTGCAGTAAAAGATCCTCTTTCGCGGTCACTCTTTTTATAGAAATAAACTCGTGTTGTTCAGTCAGGGCTGGATATGAAGATGTGGTAGGTTGAAGCTCCTCTTCAATATTTTCCTTTGGAATATGGTTTTCGATATGGTCACTGCTCAAATTTTCTTCAAAAGTATTAACAATTTCTTCAAGCGGTTCTTCGGTTTCGATATTTGCTCACCAGGCAAAGATTACGATGCCATGCCTCTTTTTGGTTTAATGCCAAACAGGACTTCATAAGAACTTTGGCATATTCCTTCGTGATATGTTGTGTTCTTGGCAAACTGAACAAAGGGCAAACCATCTGACCATTTATTTGTATCCTTATCATTCATCCATTTAGTTAACATATTCTGTATATCCTGATTGGCCCTTTCAACTGAGCTTTGTGTTTGACTATGGCGAGGCTTTCCGTGAACTATCTTAAGATATAACAGCCTCTTTATCTGTATTCTCGTTTCAACCCTCACTTGAGCTCTTCTGTGCTTGTCGACATACACCGGCGATGGTCCGAATGTATTAGAATATAACCAAATATTCTGTCTTTCGCTGACGTATGTGGTGTATGTTGACATTCACCGGAGAATGTCAACATTCTCTAATTTCGGTCTTTCATGGTAACATCTATATCATCTTGTTTAATGTTAACTACTTGATCACTTTTAGGGAATTGCTTCCATTCTGAAACGTTCCATAATTATGTTAATTCCTAGATATAGTGATAGCATGCTCTCTTAACATGACAATCTGGGTTTGACTCCTAATGGGCTCTGTAGTGGCACAGTGTTGTAATGTGTTTGCCTAGTGCACAGTTAACTCGGGTTCGACTCCCAACGGTGCAAAGAACGCTTACTCAGAGATCTCATAAAAAGATCGCACTGCACACCGTAGTCCGGGGTTTGGTTCCCTAGGCCTTAAGAGGTTCGGATTCCTCGGAAAACAGTAGGTCCCGGCGCAGCATGACCACTGTAGTCTTTGAGCCGTAAAACCACAAAACAAACAAACAATTGACTCCTAATGGTGCTAAAAGAAATGCTTACCGAATAACTGCTCACTGTTGTTTAGAGGTTAGTTTCCTCGGCTTTAAGAGGTTCAGTTTCCATGGGCAAATGTAGGTCCATTACACTATGATGGCATAGTGGTACATTGGTGTAATTAGCCTCAAGTTTTAGTTGCGGCTATAGAGTGATTGGGGGGGTCATGGCTCCCAACCCAATGCTTGGCACATAGTATTTATTTGTAATTTTTTATTTTCAAAGGGGGCAAGCCCCCCCCTTTAGACATCCCTAATTATGCCAATGTAGGGGGAACACAATTGTCTATCATGCCATTAACCTTGGTTTGACTCCCAGTTGTATTGTGGAAAGCATGCTGCTGTTCTTCCCACTGTAGTTAAGGGTTTGGTGCCTTTGGCAACAGTGGTACAGCTAAGTCAGAAATCTAGATCTTGTGTGCAGCATGTCAGTTCAAGAAGTCCAATTTCTACTGGCGACTAGGTTTTTGCAGCTGGGCAGTAGGAAATGATGATTTCCTACTAGGTTTTCTTATTGAGATGGACAGGTACCATTTTTGGTTAGTGAGTATAGTTTGGTATGATTTATTGAACTCTGTGTGTGTATATATATATATATATCTTTTGCTACGAAAGTGCAGTTTCCTACTATGAAAATTGATTTTCCTGCTCCGAAGGTTATTTTTTTCTGTTCCGAAATCTGATTTTCCCTTCTTTGAAAGTTAAATTTTCCTTGCTCTGAAAGTTAAATTTTCCTGCTCCTTGTTAGGCGAACATAAGCCCTGATATGATGATTTGACATAAAAATCCATAGTTCTTTTCAATAGGTAAAAAGGTGAAGGATTCATGCTACCCTGGGATGGATTTGGATTTAATGAACAAACATCGCTTGCATTTATAAATAGAAAATGGAACACCAACAACTAACAAGGGACCTTTGAAAATAATTCACTGCCCTTCAAAGAATTTCTTGGATCTTTAAGATGGGGTTTTCCAGCCAGATTATGCACATTATACATCAAATTAAATGCAACAAAATGTTCCAGAAAAACTATATTGCAGTTTCAGATTAGAAAACACGGTCCCAACCGAAATGGGGATTTTGAGCCATACAGTTTTTGCCAATGGTAAGCTCATAGGTGCCAATCCTTCCGATTTACCCAAAAGGCTTACGATTTTTTATCGGTCTTCCGGTCGGAAAACGATTTCTTCTGATTTTCGGAGATTTCATCTAAAATCCCCCAGTGTTTTTTAAAATACTGATTTTTTTTAAAAAAATTAAATACCTATTTTTCTTGATGCATGTTTATTTAAATTTTTGCGCATATGTGCATATTTAATAATAAATATGCATAAATAAACTCAAATATCGGTAAGAACACCAGAAAAATTCGTCTGCCGTTGATGGCACATGCGTGGCGTGACGTGGAATTTTAGCTCCAGCTGTGACGTAGAGTGATGCCCCTGCACAACGAAATCATGCATCTGTATTTGTAGTTGTTGGGGAAGGAAAGAAAGAATGCGCTACACCGTTAAGGTTTTGGTCAAGCACGTGACTTTGTGTAGGGAAGCCATGTGTTAGACATATCTGGTATTTCTTTGCTCTGGAAAGAAAGTTTTGTTTTTAGGTGTTTTTGAAAACAACGTTAACGATGTCGACTGTTAATAAAAGGTACTACCAAACGTTTAAAGCCAAATATATGAAGATGTTTAATTTTATTCAAAAATCAAGACTGGGGCCAAAATATGCTTTCTGCACGTGTTGCCGTAAAGACATAAGCATTACTCACGGTGGTAAACGCGATATTACTTTGCATTCTGAGACCGTTAAATATAAGGCGTTTAAGGCTGTAGAGTCTAATCATAGTATCAAGCCTTCATTTTTTGCATTTAACGATACCTCCATGATTAACGCTGAATGTTTATTTACATTGTTTTTGATCGAACATAATTTGCCAATGAATTGCAGCGATCACACGGGGATGCTCTTTCGGAAAACGTTTCCTGACAGCAGTGGCAACCTTTGATTAGTTTTTTAAGGAAGAGGCCATGAAAAGGAATCAAATCACCCCACTTTCTTTCTTTACTATTCCCTCTATCAAAGTTTTGGTTGAAAATGCAGATAAAGTGAAAGAACGTAACAGCAAAAAAGCATCGCAGAAATTAAAAAGGAAAGCTCAAAATTATGTGGATATTTCTAAGAAACAAAAAACTGAAAACTCCATGTCTCGTGAAGAAAGGTTGTTTTATTTTCTGTCGGAAGATATCAATAAGGCTTTCTGTTTATTTTTATCTTATACTGTGCCTGTATTTGAAAAAGCAAATGCTCAACTTCAGTCTGCGGAACCGCATATTCATATGCTAAAATCTGTTCTCTTAAAATTGTACAGAGAAATGCTAGTGAAATTTATAAAACCAAGCGTCACAAAATTATGTAATAATATTTTGAAAGTCCACTATCATGAGAGGAGTAATCAAAAAGATGATGTTGATATCTTAATTGGAAATGGAACACTGAAAGTAATCCAAGATTTTAACATCCATGATAAAAATGAATTTTATGAAAACGTCAGAAGCTATTTCATAGCAGCATGTGACTACATGCACAATAAATTTCCTTTTGAGTTAGAAGTGTTACATCATGCAGAGGTTACACAAATATCGAATTTTGAAAATGCATCATTTTCCAGCTTAAAATATTTTACAGAAAAATTTCCTGTTCTTTTGTTCAATAATACAGAAGATGAAGCTGTTGATGCTTTACAAACAGAATTCAGTGAGTTCCAGGCTTTCGAAGTTCCACAAACTGTGAGTAATGAAGGTAGCATTGATGCACAATGGGCAGCCATAGGTAAAATAAAAAATGATACTTGTGAATTAAAATTTAAACGACTTTCTCAGGTTATGCTGTCAATACTTACGATCCCTCACAGTAATGCAGCATGCGAGAGAGTCTTCAGTCAAGTGAAGAAAATTAGAACTGACTTCAGGTCAACCATGTCTGATGACACATTAGAAAATTTACTAATAGTTAAATGCAGACAACATGTGAAATGTTACGAGAATGTATTTGACAAAAAATTTCTCAAATGCAAAATCTTGCACTACAGCATTTGTAAATTCTAAGAATTAATATTGCATTTAATAGTTTAATCCTTTATTATTATTAATTTAATAAATACTTAATTTCCTCATTGTGCCCTTTTTTCATAAATTATGTATGATTTTAATTATCAGGATAACAGTAGGATGGCCAGCCTGCATGTGGGTCGATTGACTACAGATTTTTCACTTCTAGAAGTTGGCACCCGCATAAGCAGTATTTCTCCATAGAAATGCTAAATGAAGGCATGATATATATACCATCAGCCAGCAATTCCACGAAATTTTGTTTGTTCCATGGAAAATATAGTTTACAAAGTTAACGTTACAGTGTATTATCCTTTAAATTTGCAATATATTTTTTATTTTGCAAGAGGCAAAAGTTAATTTGTAACTAAACTTTTAGGACAGGCATTTTTATAGTTTTCATTCGAAAAAGGCATTAAGTAAATATCAATAGTTGTGAATTTATATGTGCAAGCAGCATGCGTAACAAAAATGGATGTATTTAATGTTTCATTTGCATTATCACTGTTTAAAAGTTAAATAGTATTTTTTACTAAAATTTTGGGATGTTGTATGTACATGCACTCCTCGTATATATATAGTTATGAAATTTCAGTAACTTCTTCAAAAATGCTGATTGATTGTGTGTTTATAAAATGACATATAAGTATCTATAATATGAGATTTCTGCATGGGAAAACAGATACCTTAAAATTGTAATTTTATCACATTTCTGTAAAACAGTAAACATATGTTTTATGCAACAAGCATCATATGTAGTTTCTGTGTTTGATTCTATTTACTGTTAAATAATTTTATGGTGCAGTACTTTTTTTGTCATTTTATATTATTTAAATTTGCTATTATTTTACAGTGGATGATTTTAAATGGACTCATGCATCAGTCATATCTCTTTGCACCTTGTACAAAGAAAAACGTCAGGATTTTCAATCAAATGCTGTTCGAAAACGTGATTTATGGACTGAAGTAGCTAATGAAATGAATCTTCAGGGCTATTGTGTGACATGGGTTCACTGTGAAAAGAAATGGTATAATTTATATGCTACGTATAAGAAAGTTACTGATCAAAATCGAAAACGGGTACGCATTTGGTCAACGTGGCCTTACCTTCAATTATTTCAAGATATTTTTAGTAAAAGTGGTGGTGGTCCATCGCAGGATAATTTGAATTCGTCCATAAGCCATGCTTATGAAAGTGAGTCTGGTACCTCTCAAGAAGTTTGCAGTCCTTCTCCATCAAATTCAGATCGTACTTGTGACATGACTCAAGATCAAATGGTTGAATGTAACCCATTACCAAGTAAACGACCACGTATAGAATCACCACCACCCATGTGGTTTCTTGATTATTGCCAAAGGCAGAAGGAACTAGAAGAGAGGCGGAAACTTGAAATGGAACAGCAGCATAGAGAAATCTTAGATGCCATTAACAAAGAAACTGAAGCTGTTAAAAGTTTGTCTGATGGCATTAAAATCTTTTTAAATAAATGTTTATAAATTTAGAGGCTAGTAATTTTTAGATTCCAAGGCTTCTTTTATGCCAGTGTTTTATTTTTGTATATCAAAGATGTTAACTTTTCTGCATTCCTAGCAGTCATGTTTTTATATTGTGTACATAAATGACATTTTTTTAGCAAAACACTTTTACTAACAAAAGGACATGTTTAGACAGTAGCCTATTTCAGTTACTATATATTTAGTAAAGCTTTGTTTCAAGTATCCCGGTCAATTATGTATTTGCAAATATTGTTTTATATATAACATTCCTTTTATTTTCATTGCGAAATTGTTGCACAAGAAGCTACTTTAAAAAACAAATACAAATGGAATTACAATTCCTGTTTTGTATGTATTTCCAAAAAGGATCACATTTTAAGTCTTGTACTGGTTGAGTTTTATTTTTGAATGAAAATCATTGTTTATTTGTGGCCTTGTTTTCTTTGATGTTGCTTTTTGTTTGCTTTTACGTTAAAATATAATACTTACGTTTTAATTTAAAAGTCTTAAAACTTAAAATAAAACCTAATAAACTTCTAACTTAAAGCATAGAACTAATAAACCTTCAACTTATTATATATATAATAATTTTGAGGTATTTAAAAAAAAGTAATAAACTGTACGTTAATGACGTGTAATGTGTAAATTAACTATATGTTAGGTTGAACAAGCATACATAACACACAGAACATCCCAAATGCTTAGTATTGTGGTGTTACCTCGTAAGTTATTATTTTATTAAATGGAAAAGAAAATAGTTGCGTTAAGTTTCAAATCACAGTATTTTGTAACTTCCTTTATTATATATACACTGGGTAAAAAAAAAGTATTGGCAATTATCTATATTTAACTGCATTAGTTAACCGAGGAAATGATTAATGATTTAAGCAAAGTGTAATGAAGTAGGAAGGTAATACAAAACTGAAATGTAATGAAACTTTCATTTTAATATGCCTTTTAAAAATAAAATGAAGCGTAAATATTCATTTCAAAAAAGTATTGGCAAAGTAATACAGCAACATGTAGGACAAAAATAGGTGATAGTTAATACTTTGTATGCATACCTTTTGCATTTATAACAGTTTGTAGTCTATTCTTCATCGATGAAACCAAAGTCTTGGTTGTACCATTGGATATATTTTGCCATTCATACACTCTTAAGCATATTTTTAGAGACAATTTTATGTTTCTTGATTACTAGGTTCAATTCGTGCTATAAATTTTCAATCAGATTAATGTGCGATTGAGGTGGTGTCTTCAACTAGTGAGGTTCGTTATACAGTAACCACTCACCAAATTACCACACAGTATGTCAATATACATAAGTGCTGTCATAATACCTTCAATAAAGTGCAAGTTACCAACTCCGTTAGCTGCCATACAGCCCCAAACTACAACTCTCCCTCTGCCGTGTTTCACAGTAGGTGTTAAATGTCTTGTTCCAAAGTTCGGTATTTGGCTTTCTCCATATATGCCTTCCATTGCTCCCAAAAGTGTTGAATTTCGATTCATCAGAGAAGATGCCTTTATTCTAAAATTTTGTAAATGTTAATGTTAATCATTTAGTTAAGTCTAATCTCTTTCGTTGGTTTCTTTCTGAAATGAAAGGCTTCTTTCTCGCTGCTCTTCCATAATAATTACCATCATGTAAAACATTTTGTACTATCTATACATTAAAAGTTTTTTATTAAGTGGTTGTTTTTTTTTGTTTTTTTTGCCACTTGTTGGGCTAACTGGGGTGCATTTATTTTAGGGATTTTTTTAACCTCTCTGATAATGTCACATTTTTCCCCTTGTTCAAAATATTCAAGGGTATCCAGTTCTAACTTTATTCTGTGCTGAAACTGTATCTTGAAACTTTTTCATAACACCTCTAATAGTAAATACAATACAATAATTTTATTCAGGTAGAAACATGATAAATCTATTTACAAAGCTTATTACAGATTATCTACCTGGGCAGCAATGGGAGAAGACCAACAGGTCTGACGGAGCCCATACTTCCCAAAGTAAGATGATATTTAAGTAGAAGAAAAAGTATATGATCTGGAAAGATAAATAACAGAAAATTAAATATTAAACAATAATTACAGAAGATTTAATGAAACACGAAAATAATCTAAGAAGTTAAGATTCCATTAAATATTTGCAAAGAGTGTATTTAAAAAGGCGAAGCGAATTTAAGGTTTTTAGTGTGTTAGGTAGAAGGTTCTATACCCAAGGACCAAAACAGTCCACGTGTGACAAGCCAAGTGTTGTTCTTGAAAAGTCGGGTACAGTGAATTTACGACAAATGGAATTCCTGGGGACCGACTAAAAACGTCGAATTATCGGAAGTACGACTTGTCATTGATTGGACTTATATAAAATGTAAGTTACTTATTCAGGGTTCATATGGTCCTTGAAAGTCTGAATTTTTTAGGAAATGATTTTTGGTCCTTAAAAGTCCTTATTTTCACCCAAAATCTAAAAAGTCCTTAATTTTGTTCTCTTATTTCCAGGGTGCAAATTAACGTTGGGGATAGGGGGATTTCCCCGGCTCGTGAAAATATATCCCTGGCAAAAGATTTTAATTAACTTCCCTGCCAGGGATGATTATTTTCCCACCTATGACCATAGAAAAAACAGTATTCACATTGTTTCATTTTTTTCTTATGATAATTTTTTTTATTAAGGTTATTGGTGACTTTTAGTGATATCCCTGGTTTTGGGGAAGGTGAGATGAATGGGAGGGAAGTTCAGAAAGAGACAAAATGGGTCCATCTTGGAAATAGGAGCGAGGGATTAAAAAATAACGGCAGCTATTCCCTAAGTCAGTAGAGGTGTGCTTCTCAGGGAAAATCGGATGTCGCTTTGACATTCAAAGGAGCCTTGGGAAGCCAAAGGAGTTGGCAGGTTGATTGTACGGTGGTTGCAGACTTCTTGTCTGGGAAAGACACTTGTGAACTGTATCTTGTGAATATAATCTGATTGTTTCCGAAAGCAATATAAACCGACTTCGGAAGAGCGATTGAGAATTGACGATTGACGCAGACGGTGCATGTTAGTATCCAATTTAGAAAGTCGGACATTGGAAGAGGAAGGCCAAAACGAAGAGGAGTGAGAGAAAGTGAGGCAAGGGTAGGCATATGCGTAGCCAGGGGGCGGTTTTGGGTGTTGTAACCACTATCGCAATGAAATTTTGTATATTTAACATAGGAATACATAAGTTGTAGCTCTGTAATCCCTCCCATTAAGCCTATACCTCTCCCTTATGAACTTTCTGCCTATGCCACTGGGGGTAGGGGGAATTCAGCTGAGGCGTGTGGCTGCGATGATTTCGTCGAAAAGCGCGCCGCTTTTTTTCTTTAAACTGGTTTTAATTAATTTAAAACAACCTTATCTTCTTTTTGGCGCAATCATCGACTCTATGCTTCACCTTGGCTTTTTTTTATCCAGGATAAATTATTTAAAGTTTTAACAACATGAAGAGACAAATTAATTTGTATGAATGTTTTTCAAACAAAAAGCAAGCCATGGTTTTCATTCTGAAAGTACTATTCAATATTCAACAGCGCACTTTGACTCCTGTTGAACAAAATAAAGTAAGCTGACGTATCTTTTCAAATTATCATTTAAAATCACTATGCAAATTGAATATCGATATTATAATGGTATAACGTTTTTCTGTCGTAACAGCAAGACTTTAACAGCTACATTTTAAACAGTAAATATCATGAGGAATTAAATAGTGGGTTTTTATGAGGCCTTTTATAATCAAAAGAATGAGCCTAAAATATTTTTCGGGTGAGTGAGTAATGGGAGGAGGGATGTAGTAAGCAAATGATATAGAAATATCGATAATTATTATAAATTGTGACATGCTTACTTTACCGTAAATATGTGGATTCAGGGGCGTAGCTACTATATAGCGAAAAGTGGTCAAAGTCTAGGGGCACCTTTTTTCGTCAAGGCCCGTTGACATAGCAAAGGGGAGCAAAAACTTGAAAGAGCCTCTTATTAGTTTTATACATGGCAAAAGCCTATGCTTTACTCTCCCCTCCCCCCCTCTTTATAATTTGAATTTACTTTATATGATGATACAAATAAAACTTCTCAATTTGATGTTCGGAAGTATTTTTAGGTTTGCCAATTTGGGACGCCATTGTTTTCATTTTGTCTACTTTAAATTTTCAGACCGAATGTCGATTACCAACGACTCATGACCACATGGTACAGCACATACACTACATCTTTATAGCATCTACTGTCTTTAAAACACCAGTCGTTCCGAGTTGTAGTAGTGGACAATATAACATCTTAATTCGTATTTCATAAGTTCAGGATAGATTCTAAATTTGAAACCAAACGATAACGTACTTAATTATATATTATCTTTTATTTACAACAATATATCGAATTAGCTTCAGATTTTTTGTTTGATAATAGAGATCAATTTTTTAAAATCAGTGTTTTTTACTATGTTTTAGGCAAAATTATAATGCAAATTAAAAGTCGTTTTGGAAGCATGAAATTGGTAAACAAATATTTTGCAATATTAGAACCGAAAAAATATGTCAAATGCTGCTTTGCTAAGTGAATGTGAAATCTCATAAAAAAAAGTGTTCATCTATATCAGTAGTTCCTAACTGGTAGTCCGCCAAAGAGTCCCAAATGGTCCGCGAGACGGGTCATTATTTAAAAAGAAATAATAATTAATAAAAACGCTTATAAAAATTATTATTAAATATTAAAATTAAATATAAAAATGAAATTGATGGTATATTTGTAGTATTTTACAATCTGATGGAACTTCAGAAAACGGTTCGTATTAAAAGTAATTCGTCTTAACGAGGTTGGACTGTATTATCAATAGATTTTTTCTTTTTACCAAAGAACGATTTTACAAACACATTTCCCCCCCCCAAAAAAAGACCAGGCTCCCTTTTTTATTCAGGTCTTGCAGCCACAACTCTTGAGAATTTTTCAAAGTGGTCCGCGGTTTAAATTGAGTTGGGAACCACTGATTTATCTTCTCTCCGCAACTGCCCATTTACTATTGTAATTTAATCACGCTTGTCAAACAGGATTTAATGGCAGACATGTCTATTAGATAATTTTTTTTTATTTTCTAATTTCAAAA
>QLNU02015360.1:302367039-302394925 GCA_006491805.2 Dysdera silvatica | reverse complement strand
ACAGTCCGGATGTGGGCGGATAAAATTGCAATAACTCTCTTCTGCAATGTCCAGATTGACATTACAGAATATTTATGGGAAACATGTATGGAACGGGGAGAAGGGTCACATCGGCCAATCAGGTGTGACCACGGTCTTAAGACTGACCAATTATATCATAGTGGAGAAAGAGTTGGTTGCGTACAGTGGGTAAGAGAGGGCAGATCGAATGAGGCAGAGGAGTAGGACGGACACACATGTGTGCGATTTCCGTGCCTCATCAATACGTTGGAACTTAGGGGGTGTGCCTATAGTTGCCTTGTCTGTGATGTCAAGGTATATACTAATCACCTTCAATAAATAGTCTTAGATTGTTTCTTCATTCTTGATATCTACCTCACTCTTCATCATCGACCTTCTAGTTTTCTACCTAGAAAACAGGAATAAAGAACCCGCCTCACGAAGAGACGTATATTGCTCAGCTACGAGCCGAGCTGGTGGCAGCACACGACTACCTGCACACACGCTGTGTGATCGCACATATATACCTGACCATGACAACTAACTCACTATTAATTTCTGATTTCCTGAAATTTTCCACATTGAATTTATGTTTCTTTACAGGTTGTAAATGATTATTTTTTTCACGAACAAAATTGTTCACCATTTTCAAAAGTTGTAATTGGTAATAAACAAAAGTTTGTAACCAATGTTCGTATGCTTTTTGCATAAATTTATATCAAACGCTTATTGCAATCATAAGTTATTTGTGTTTTATGGGTGAGTTTATAATTTATTTACATAGTGTATTATGACAAAACATAACATTTTAAATATTTACCTCACGTTTAGTTTGGAATATTTTCTATACTTAGATTTGGATTTTTTTTTTAATCTTGTTGATACACAACTGACATTTTTATTCCGTTTGTTAGATTTAAATGCATCGGAACCTTTTTATTAATTTTAATATTTTTGATATAATATTGAATTGAATATTGATTATTATTATAATTTATGAATTGTGAGCTATTGATGCTTAAATTAATACCTTAGGAATTTAAGTTAAAATTAGGAAATGCAAACTCTCTAATTTGCATTGTGTTTGCTTAAAAATCCAGAGAAAGGAACCGTGAGTCAGGAATGAAGACATTTAAAAATTTAAACTTATTTAATGTCAAAAGAACAACATAGGTTTGATTTCATATACATACATGTACATTCATATATATACATGTACACAATATGGGTAATCGTTTAAGTTTTAATTTGTTTTCATTTTAAAATTGCACGTACGGTCTTGCCTTGTTTGGCTCAGAATGACACTTGCTGTTCTTGCGCCATAAAAATACAATCAACCGACAATATGGGTAGACACAATTTTCATTTCATTGTTGGCTATTCAGAAGCTGACTTAGAAGAATTTCTTTGCTCAAATACGCCATAAACTTACTTATGGTGAGGCCTTCCAAACAAATTTAAGTGTGATTTCATGATTGCACTTAACAATAAGAGTTAAGTTAACAATTTTTTTTTCAAAGTGAATGGAAGTTTACATGATTAAGTGGTCTGATAGCCTGATTAAAGCTACATAAGAGAAGGTTAACTATACAACACCCCTTGACAAACATGTGTAATAAAACCCAAATTTAAAAACGAGCGTAGTCACTATTTCTTGAGACTTTCTACAAGTTCTGCATTATAACTAGGGCAGTAACTTTTTCATGGGGGAAAAAAAGTGCAAAATTTGCAAGACAGTTGTATGTGTGTGTGGGGGGAATCTTTAAATTCACAAAAATTTAGAAAAAATTTCACGGAAGAAGTGTAACGGTTAAAGAAAAACAACAAAAAACAAACCCAATTTCGAAAGAGCAATATGAATAACTATTACTATATTAAATAAGCATTACATAGTAAGATTATATTGTCCTATCCGGAGTTCATATGTAAGGCAGTAATTTTATCGTGGGAAAAAAATGCAAAATTCATGGTGTAATCGCAGGGTGAATTGCAAATTCCGTGTGAGAAAAAAGTGTTCCATTAACATTAAACAGAAATCTCAGTTTCCACACAGTAATACAAATAACTATTACATTCTAAATAAGGATTATGTAATAGGATTACCCCTACAGGTTATACGTTCTCAGGAGCAACCACAGAAAATAGTGAACCCTAGCTTACCTAGAATCATTGCAAAATTAGTTGGTTTTTGTCAACATGTATGCTTATGATGAAGTTTAATGGTTAAATTATGCACAATAAGTCATTACCAAAGTTATGTAACAACAAAATACATATTTTATTGTTAAAGGCGGTTATGTAAAATTTTATTGCCATCTGTCGGCATGAAAAGGAAGTAATATAAAATATCATTATTTTGACACCAAAAGGAAGTAAAATTATACAAAAGTTTGAGGAGAGTTTTTCTCAATATTTAAACAGAAAAATATCTTCATATGGATCATTTACTGTGCCTTTGCATTATTATACTCATGCTTTCTCTCGAATAAATGGGATTTTAATGCTTTAACTTAACCTTCAAGGTTACGGTGGGGCTATCCAAAATATCTTATACATAGTTTATATACATTTTTTTGCCGAACTTCACCCAAAATATCTTTTGATAGCAGTATTAAAATTATTTAAATAAAAAAATTGATCAAAAAATCATAATATAAATTAGGCAATGACAGAAAAAATGTTAAATTCTCAAAATTGTGAAAAAAATCTAAAATTCACAGAAAACATCATGGAAATTTTCACCGCGATAAAATTACAACCCTAATTGTAACTCTTTAATGTTCATTGTCATAAAAAGCACATGAACAACTATGTTTTTTAATTGGTGGTTCATGTTGTTATAGAATAAAATAAAAGTTTAAAAAGTAACTGGAGGAGAGAAAGTAAGTGAAATGAGAGATACACCATTAAAGGAATACATTGGCCCACAGGGCCTTCGATAATCATTTTACATGGCGAAAGTTGGGACTGCTTTTTTTTTTTTTCGTGGCCAAACAACACCATTAGAAAGGCAGGATGCCATGCAAAGTTTACACAAATGGGCATTCATTGCCATTCGCAGCTCATCAAGTTAGTGGTAGAGATGCACCTTCTATTTTGATGTCACCAAATCTTGCCAAAATCCTGATGAGAAGTGACCTTGTTAAAAAGAGACCCCTTTACGTTTCTGGGAATTCCAAGGAATTAAACTGAGCACCTAAGGATCTACGAAGTAATGAAGGCAACTTTATTGCCCTTTACTTTTGACAGTCAGATGAAAGATGATGTAGAATGTTGTTCTGGTTTGTAAGAAAGCTATTCTCTTATTGCCTAGTTGTTGAATAAAAATGTAACATTTGTCAGTATGAACCACACTTGAAAATGTGAGTTTTGCCAAGTATCTTCAAAAGGTAAATGGTATATTTAAAAGTTGTTAAATATAGAAAAGAACAAGGATAATTATGAACAGTTGAATTATAAGTATAAGAATAGCAGTAGTACATTATAGTGAAATTTGAAAAAGAATAATGTACAATTAGGCCACAATTTAATTTCCAGTATTTTATAACCTAATGGAAAAACATTCATCTGCCATGATGATACAAAACTAAATACAAAAAGTGACATTTAAATTCCTGATTCCAATTGGAAAAGCTGTTTGGACGTTACACATGTTAAATTAGGTTTATAAAAATTACGTAAATTTTATAGGACATAAGATTCAATTTAGCATAATAATACAGTTTTAAGTCACATTAATATGTCGGTTAACATTGAAAGGAACTACTGTGTGCAGCATGAATAGCAGCTATACGGGCTGGGAGTAATACAGTAAAAAATTCTAGATGTTTGTCAGAAGTATTTGAAGCCATGCTGGGTATAGTCCGTCGTACAGTTGCTTAAGGGTATATGGTGGAGGATCCATAAAGTAAAAAAGACAGTGGAGGTGGTCTCACAGATTTTCAATTGGGTTCAAGTATGTGGAATTAGGGGCTCAAGGAAATACTTGGAAGTTTTGGTCATGCTTTTCAAACCACTGTCTGGCAATTCTAGCTGTGTGACACATCACATTGTCTTGCTGGAGGATCTCATCCATCTCAGGAAAGACAATCAGTATGTATTGGTGTATGTAATGTGCAAGGATGGATTCCATAACCAACTTGATCGAGAGTTCCTTTCACAAGTATGAGTGCGGTGCACAAGTATGTAAGCAGTTCGCTGATGACATTGTTATTTTTTCAACGAACCCATCAGAACTCCAAGACATGGTACAGGAGCTCTCAACTAGAAGTAAAGAAGTTGGACTCAAGATGAACCTACAAAAAACTAAGATCATGTTCAATAATTTCGTAGAGGAAACAAAAATACAAGTTGACAACATTGAGCTAGAAATTGCTGATTCATATATTTACCTTGGCCAGCTGATTTCAATGGATGGCAACATTATGAAAGAACTCAACAGACGTATTAAACTTGGCTGGAGTGCATTTGGAAGAAACAGTTTTATCCTGAAGGGGAAATTGCCTTTGTGTCTAAAAAGAAATGTCTTCAACCAGTGTGTAATGCCAGTCCTCTCTTACAGATCAGAGACATGGAGTCTAACAATTGCAGCAATACGGAAGTTACAGAAAACCCAAAGGAGCATGGAGAGGTGCATGCTTGGAATAACTAGGAGATCGAAAGGAACACCGGGTGAGAGAGCAAACTAGAGAGACACATCACCGTTAAAGTAAAAGGCTGAAATGGCAATTGCCAGCATATTGTAAGAAGAACTGATCAACGATGGACAACAGAAATTCTGAACTGGATTCCAAGAGACCACCGAAGACCTAGAAAACGTCCTCAAACTAGATGGGTGGATGAAATAAGAAAACAGGTTGGGGTGACGTGGAAGCGAATTGCTCAGGATAGACTTGTGTGGAAAGCATTTGGAGAGACCTTCATCCAGCAGTGGATAGATAATGGTTGAATATGATGATGATGATATATAATGGAAAATAAAATAAATGAAAATTATTAATAAGTGCATATATATATAGAATGCCCATAATGATATAATATAGGCCTATACACTAGAACATGCATATACAGGATTTTAAGAACTAATACCATTATATATAAGCGCATATACAATATAGGTGTAAATGTATGCACATCATATTATATTATAAAATATACATGCATATGTAATAAAAATATATACATGCATAAACAAGTTTATGACAAGTAGCTTTATTGTACAGCACACTGTATTTTTACGATTTAAAATAATGCGTTAGTAACGAAAGTGAAAAATTGAAATTATATGACAATATATTGAATCTAGGCATGCATGTACAATCTTTTTCAAGGGAACAGTTATACATGTATGCCAGACACAATATATAAGATCTGCAAGACAGTGTTTCTGAAATGCTAAGGAACCGTTCAACGAAACCCCTAAAAACCAATGTCAAACGGCTCAAAGGCATTCTAATCTCCTCATACCTTCATATGTTTTTCCACCAGTTGGTATTTACTAATTTTCACATTTTCATTTATATTTTCATTATATATTGATGACATTTATGCAAATTGCTGCTGCTTTATGCATTGATTTTATTGTTTTTACTATTATTTCTTTTATTTTTTTTTTATCTCAAAGATATAATGTATTATAAGTAATAATATCAGACCTTTTTCCATATTTCTTTCAGATATATTCTTGTTTATTCTAACATTCTTACCTTTAGGATATATATATTTTTCTCAATAAACATAATAAATAAAAGCTCTTTGTTCATAATGCATATTGATTCAAATATTTAATTGTTCACGTTTTATAATTGTAATCAATTATAGTGGAAAAATCTTGGAAAAGTCAAATTCTGAAGTGTATAAATGCTTATAGAATAAAGAAAACAAAAAAAGAAAGAAATTTAGATTGCATTGTCACTGCTGTCAACTGTCTATAATGCTACTCAAAGTAAACATTCGAAGAAAGAATATGGGAGAAACGAAAACAAACACAAGGTCACCCCTAGTGGGTGCAGTGATAAGCCGACCCCGCATCCGGCCAACATTGCGTTAATGCAACGTTCTCATTTTGCAATATCACATATCAATAACTATTATTTTTTTGTAATTTTTACTTTTTACAAACCGTTGACATCTGATAGATTACGCTTCAAATAAAAAACGATGATATTCGTTAATCGGTAATAACTGTACTTTTTCAAAAATGGGTCTCTGAAAATCCTTCAAAACCCGTGAAAATGTAGAATTATAAAGCACGGAATTTAAATTGTTTTCATTTGCAAAAATTATATTTAGTAAGATTAAACTTTTCTGAAGATAATATGCCAAAATTTGAGGGAAAAAAATTAATTAGGACATAGGAAAAAAAATCCTGAAAGTAACGTTATTTTAACACAACGTTGGCTGAAAATGGGTTAATCAAATGTTTACAAAAGCATTTTTAAGAGAATTGATCCCGTATGTGTTTGTACAAAGTGTTATGGGAAGAGTGATTGCAACAGCTGGCTCAGTACTGTTGTCAACCTTTATGTATTACACATAAAATTTACGTAGTTTTGAAACCTCTTTCACTTACATGGAGAAAATGAAAGTTCGGTATTTACAGTTACTTTTTTTCGATGTTACGACTTCAAAATTTTACACCCTGTTCTTATTTGGTTTTCATCAGCCCCCACTGGCTTGCCAGAACATGGTGCATCTTTTGAGATTGAAACAAACAACAAAATTTTTTAAACCAATTCTGACACTGGCTTTCAGTCTACGTATTCTCGCCATACACAGCACATAGTTTTTTTTCTTGACCGAATTTTTTCCCTTATTGTAATAAAAAAGCAAAGCATTATGAAAACGGTCACGTTGGTTTTTCATTTCTGCTATGATGCCAAACTAAAACGACTTTACGGATTTCAACACATTGTATTTTCAATGTTTGTTGTCCAATCCTATAATGATTTTATGGTTTTGAATGACGTTGGCTGCCATCTGTGGCCACGAATGCCATCTGTGTTAAAAAATGAAATTTTCTGAACCACCCAATACTATTTTTATGTATTTTATTACATTGTATCATATATACGGCATATAGATATTTTGTAACAAAAATAAAAGTATATGCTATGTACAGTGAATAATTTGAGGCCACGTGATGGTGACATGTTCGTCTTGTACGCTGTTAGTTAGGGTTTGATTTCTAACGCTGCCAAAAAAAAATAATAAATAAATAAAAAAAAAAGGTGCTTATTGACTAACTGCTCACTGTAGTCTTGTTAAATGAATTCCACTTCAGTTCAGAGAATCAGGATCTGTAATCAAAACTAGGTTTTGCCTTTTAAAAAGATTGAGTTAGTGCAATTTTTGTTATGAAGATTAGTCCCTTATTCCAAGGTGATTCCATATTGATGAAACATTATTCCAAGCTAATGATACTGTCAGTTTGACAATTTGACCACAGGGGCATAAATAAAATGGTGTTTAGATATTTTAAAATTGACTCTACATAATGTATTTTCTATTTCAATCCTCTGTTTTGTATGAAAAGGTAACTGAGTATTTTTCTTGTAAAATATGATTAAAAAATTCATATTTTGTATTTACAGTTTATGGGTTTCAAGATATTAATTGCATACATACATTGTGTTTTTAATTATATGAAATATTTCATTATTCATACTTTCTAGGAAAGTGTTCCGCCGCAGCTCTTGATGTACTTGCAAGTGTATTTCATGATGATATGTTACCGGTGGTTTTGCCAATTTTAAAAGAGACACTTTTTCATCAAGAATGGGAAATTAAAGAATCGGGCATACTTGCTTTGGGAGCAATCGCTGAAGGTATGTTATTGTTTCATAAAATGCCAGGTCTTTAAGAAAACTTAAAATTATGCTGTTCTTGCATTAAATTTTTAATTTTGTGAAAGCAAAATGTTTAGCATCTTGCTTTTCATTTCATAATACATTTTCAGCAAAATTTCTATAATATTTACATGTAACATTCTATTTTATAGACATGCGCAGCAGCGTTGTTTATAAGTGGTATCACATTGCAGTTTGTGATGTAAAACGCGAAAAATGCGACAAAGTCAAGATTTTGTGTAGCAAACTGGGATACGAAATGGTTACGGCAGGAAAAAAATTTTCTGGAAATAAAAATTGAATCGAAAAAATTATGAATAAAAAGTCAGAAGACCGGATCGTATGATTCGAAAAGATGAGACAAATCCGTGATAAATAAATGGCACTCTCTTTGGCTTCCAGGCAAAAATGTGATCCACTAGAAGAATTACAATATTTATGTAAACCTTACAAAGATTTATTGGATCAGCACAGTATTAAAGAATTTGTCTTGACAGACTGTTTAGATTTGAAAACCTTTTGGCTTTTAAACTTAGTTCATTTGAGTGCAAGTGCAATGTTTTTCTAAAAATTATGGTAATGTATATCCAAATCTTCAGCATATCATAAACATTTTCAGGTTATTTCCTGTTTCCAATGCGAAGGTGGAAAGAGCAGTTTCTACAATGAAAAGGGTTAAATCTGATTTCAGAAACAGATTGAGGACTATTTGGCTTAATCATTTGCCTCGAATGTCGTTACAAGGGAACTCTTTAAGCGAGTTCAACCCATAAAGTGCAACGGTTACTGTTCTAAAAAAAAAATCGCCATCCTGAAATCAAACCATTTGACTATCAGCCATACAAAAAGCTAAAAGTTTCAAATTCCTCAAAAACTCAGTTTACTAATCATCATCATTATCTTCTGATTCAGATTAAGAGACAATTTCTTACTTGTTTAATTTCATCTCACATTTTATATGTACAAGGTACCTGTTTTTGTTGTTGTTCATTGGTAAGCATGTTTTTGTTCTTTTGTTTTTGAAATAATGTTTTGAATGAATACTAGCCGTTGAGTTTTGCTTTCCGGACAACCCTGGTATACTGAAAATTTTGAAAAACTTATACTTTTGACTAAACTTCTTCCAAAAGGTACCATTTTGCACCAAAACTAATATAATTTATATAAAATTATTAAGACTATATATTTTTCAGGAGAAAATGTTTGCCAAATATGTAACTAAAACTTGAAAAAAAAAGTGTTTTTAGCTAAATTATTTAATCTGTAAGGGATTTTGCTAATACCAATCTCCTTTGCCTTATATATAGTTATACACACCTTATTATTACTATTGACCTTGGCTACGTTTAATGGACGATCCCTTGCTTCTGAAGCAAAACTTCAGGAATTGGAAGAGGAACTAGACAAGATCAAATGGGACATTGTAGGACTCAGTGAAATTAGAAGAAAAGGTGAAGAGTTGGTGGAACTGAAAAGCGGACATTTGTTTTACTATAGAGGAACGGAAACTGGAAGAACAAGTGGTGTTGGCTTCTTAATCAACAAAAGAATTAAAGACTGTCTTCTGGAAGTTGAAAGTACATCAGATCGAGCAGCGAGGCTTGTTGTTCAACTAACCCAGCGATACCAACTTCAAATAGTACAGGTATATGCACCAACATCAAGCCATACCGACGAAGAGGTTGAAGAATTTTATGAAGAAATCAAAGAGTTACACACCAAAGGGAAACAACATATCAAGCTCATCATGGGGGATTTCAATGCAAGAATTGGACAACAGGAACAAGGAGAGACATCGGTTGGTAAATACGGATATGGGGAAAGGAATGAACGTGGCGATCAACTCATCGAATTTGCAGAAGCTGAAAACCTTAGCATCATGAATTCATTTTTTAAGAAGAAACCGCAAAGAAAATGGACATGGAAACACCCAAATGGGGGAACTAGTGAAATTGACTATATCCTGGCAAACAAGAAATCAATTATTGAAGATTGCAGTGTACTGAACAGATTTAATACTGGAAGTGATCATCGAATGGTGAGATGTAAAGTGCACTTAAATACTAAATTAGAACGACAGAAGCTCATTAGGAAACAAGTAAGTAAGAGGGTGGATCTAATGAAACTGAAAGTAAATACCGAGGCATTCAAGTTGGAATTAAAAAATCGCTTTTCTGCACTGGAAGGACTTATTGATGAAAGTGATATCTCAGAAGCAAATGAAAACATTGTTAAGACAATAGTTGAAACTGCTGGGGAAATTGGTGGTGTAACCTGTAAAAAGCACAATAGCAAATTATCTGAGAAGACGAAACAGCTCATGAAAAGGCGAAGAGATATGAAGGTGGACAATCGAAATACCAGTTCCAGGATTGAGTACATAGAACTTTGTAAAACTCTGCGCAAAAGCATGAAAGAAGACATAAGAAAATTCAACTGTGAGCTAGTAAGGAAAGCCATTGAAAATAACAAGAGCCTTAGGGTTGTTAAAGGAAGTTTATCTGTTGGGAAGAAACACATCATTGCATTAAAAGGAGAGGATGGCACCGTAACAAGAAATAGGGAAGAAATACTTAGAAGAGTTGAAGAATTCTACAAAAAACTATATGAAAGTAACAGTGGATTAAACGAAGACACTGAAATAGTCGAAGGAACAGCTCCTAAAATCTTAAAAGAAGAAGTTTCATTTGCAATAAAAAATATGAAGAAAGGAAGAGCCCCTGGTGATGATGGTATTACATTAGATATCCTAAAAGAAGCTGGAGAATATGTAGAAGACATACTTGCAAAATTCTTTACCAAATGTCTTAACAGCGGTAACATACCAAACCAATGGGATTCTGCAACAGTAATTCTTTTGCATAAAAAAGGTGATAAAGAGGATTTAAAAAATTACCGACCAATTAGCTTGTTACCTGCTATTTATAAAATCTTCACAAAAGTGCTAACACATCGCCTGCAGAAAAAATTAGATGCAGCTCAACCAAGAGAACAAGCTGGATTTCGAAGTGGATTCAGTACAGTGGACCATATTCAAGTATTAAGAGAATTAATTGAAAGAACACATGAATATGAACTTCCATTGTGTGTTGCATTTATTGACTATGAGAAGGCCTTTGACTCTATTAAAACATCAGCAGTCATCAACTCTTTAAGATCAACAGACATTGAGGATGTGTACATTGACATGGTGAAACGTGTGTATAAAAATGCAAGTGCAAAATTTCGGTTACATAAAGATACCAAAACTATCAAAATTGGTAAAGGTGTGAGGCAGGGAGATACCATTTCTCCAAAACTTTTTACTTCAGCTTTACAGATGATTTTTCAGCTGATAAATTGGAATAACAAGGGAATAAAAATAAATGGTGAATATTTAAATCATTTGCGGTTTGCTGATGACATTGTTATTTTTTCAACGGACCCATTAGAACTCCAAGACATGGTACAAGAGCTCTCAACTAGAAGTGAAGAAGTTGGACTCAAGATGAACCTACAAAAAACTAAGATCATGTTCAATAATTTTGTAGAGGAAACAAAAATACAAGTTGACAACATTGAGCTAGAAATTGCTGATTCATATATTTACCTTGGCCAGCTGATTTCAATGGATGGCAACATTATGAAAGAACTCAACAGACGTATTAAACTTGGCTGGAGTGCATTTGGAAGAAACAGTTTTATCCTGAAGGGGAAATTGCCTTTGTGTCTAAAAAGAAAGGTCTTCAACCAGTGTGTATTGCCAGTCCTCTCTTATGGATCAGAGACATGGAGTCTAACAGTTGGA
The DNA here is from genome assembly GCA_006491805.2 of Dysdera silvatica. Lineage (NCBI taxonomy): Eukaryota > Metazoa > Arthropoda > Arachnida > Araneae > Dysderidae > Dysdera > Dysdera silvatica. The sequence goes on along the minus strand of QLNU02015360.1, from coordinate 302,383,291 downwards.
GCAATACGAAAGTTACAGACAACGCAAAGGAGCATGGAGAGGTGCATGCTTGGAATAACTAGGAGAGATCGAAAAAGAAACACTTGGGTGAGAGAGCAAACTAGAGTAGAGGACATCATTGTTAAAGTAAAAGGACTGAAATGGCGATGGGCTGGGCATATTGCAAGAAGAACTGATCAACGATGGACAACAGAAATTCTGAACTGGATTCCAAGAGACCACCGAAGACCTAGAAAACGTCCTCAAACTAGATGGGTGGATGAAATAAGAAAAGAGGTTGGGGTGACGTGGAAACGAATGGCCCAGGATAGACTTGTGTGGAAAGCATTTGGAGAGACCTTCATCCAGCAGTGGATAGATAATGGTTGAATATGATGATGATGATATATACACACACAGAGGGTGTTCGGTTACCACGTGTACAGACTTTAAGGGGTGGTAGGGTATACCAAAATAAGTAACACGTGTTTTTTCTTTTTTTCGGAAGAGGTTTCTTTACCGAGTTACGACCCAAAAATTGGTGGATATAAACTGGAAATGTTGATGCTGGCGCCAATGTGTACATGTGGGCTGTATTTTTTCGACTGCGTATTTTACCATACTGAATATCAAAGAAAATGTATTTTTTTATTCATTTCCTAGTAGCGAAGAAGAAAAAACTCGAGAAAACAGACATGGTTTATGTAGGATAAAGCATCAGCATAATTCAGTCGATAAACAGCAGCCTCCATAAGATGTATGCATCGAGCTTGATGGAGAAATCGACAGAAACGAATAAAAAAAAACATTTTCTTTAATATTCAGTATGGTAGAACACATATTCGGAAAAATACAGCCCACATGTACAGATTGGTAGTAGCATCAACATTTCCAATTTCCATCCATCAAATAATTTTTGGGTCCTAACTCGGTAAGGAAACCTCTTCCGAAAAAAACATGTGTTACTTATTTTGGCATACCCTACCACCCCTCAAAGTCTGTACACGTGGTAAACGAATAACCTGTGTGTGTGTGTATATATATATATCATTACAAAAAGGATTTATAGAAGATGAATGCCAAACCTGTAGAACAAGCAGGGTTTAAAATTGTCTTTAGTACGATTGACCACATTCAGGTTCTTCAGAGAATAATAGAAAGACACAATGAATACACTTTACCACTATGCATTGCCTTCATCCACTACGAAAAAGCTTTTGACTCAATTTTCAAACCATATATTTTAAATGCACTAGGTAACCAAGGTGTGAACCCAGCTTATGTTAGCTTACTCCAGTCCATATATTATAAAGCAAAGCGACTATATCTATAAACAGACACAAGGTTGTTGAAATTAACCTAGGGAAAGGTGTACGACAGGGAGATACAATCTCGCCCATACTATTTTCAGCTTGCCTTGAAGAAGTTTTTCATAAATTAGACGGATCAAAAAGGCTTAAAAATCAACGGAGCTTATTTAAACCATCTAAGATATGAAGACGCCAATGACTAAGATATGAAGATAAGAGAAGACGCCTTGCTGTGTGCCTCATGTGGTGATCCATTGAACATTTTACATATTTTAACAATCTGCATAAATTTTAACCAGCAATGTACATCATCTTTTAACCAAAATAATTTTACCCTTCATGACATTTTATGTGACTCTTTTGATTATGAAATCGTTTTTAATTTTTTTTTATCTGGCATTGGCTTTTTAAAACTATCTGATTTTACTACATCGTTTTGTCTAATTTTATTTGATATAAATTTGCATTTTAGTTTTTAATTTATCTCTACATTAAAATCATATGTATGATCTCACCTTGCTTGGCACAGAATGACCATTGTTGTCCTTGCGCCATAAAAATACAACTAACCAACCAATTTCAAATAAAGTAAAAGCACACTACATTTCATATTTCATCACATTTTCAGAGGGAGTAAAAAAGTAACAGAATTAGTAGATTAGTTCAAATGTTAAGCATTTCAGAGGAGTTCTTGGTCGACATTCATTATTATGGATAGTCATACTTGTTTAGATATGGTTAGGCTGGATTCCTTGAAAGTAAGGGTATCCAAAGGATAGAGTAAGTGAGAAACCAAAAATCCCAAAACTGGAATTTTATTGAACATCTGCAGGATGAAATTTAAACAACAATATTAATCAGCATTTATTGGCGTAGTGATACTAGCACCGATGTTTGTGCTTGGTGGGACCTGAACTCATGATCTATCTACGTTTCACTACGCCAATAAGTGCTGATTAATATTGTTGTTCAATTTAATCTGTATAGTGTTTGATTTATATAAAAAACCCGCAGGATGCTCTGAGAAGAGCAACAGTAAGTAGTCACCCCCTTTCTGAGACTCCAAAGTGCATTAGTGAAGAAGTGGAATTTATTGCCTCCAAATCTTATTAACACTCTTTGAATAAGGGCTCATTCAGGGTTCTCATCCACTTGGAATTGTCAGGAAATTTGAAATTGTCCCTAAATGACAGGGAAAAGTCCTGTAAAAGCAATATTTTTGGGTCAAACCTGGAAAATTCGGGGGAAAACCTTAACTTTCGTTTTGAATAGCTAAATCTCCCACAAATCCAAAGTAATTTTCTCTGCAACCTAAGTTCAGTTAAAAGTTGCTTGTGATTGGTCAGGGAATTTTTTTCTCCACTATGAGTGGGAACCCTGTCATTGCAGATACATGCATTAGAGGTAATCACGTTCTTTATTAGCTTGTGCAAAGTCATGCCACCTGCTGTTGTAATTTTGGATCAGTGTATTTTATAAAGTAATATGATAAATGTTCTTATAATATGAGTTGTCTTTTTTAGGATGTATGACTGGCATGGTTCATCATTTATCAGAGCTTATTCCATATTTAAGTTCATGCCTCTCTGACAAAAAAGCTCTTGTGCGTTCCATTACATGTTGGACATTAAGTCGATATTCCCATTGGGTTGTTGGACAACCACATGACCTATATCTAAAACCGCTTATGACAGAGGTAACTATATAATAGTTTTTGTTACTATGTAATAGTTTTGATTATATTAAACCCCCTATTCCGGTTTGTAAAAATTGCAGTACCATGAAGGAATCATCAGAACTGAATGAAATTTATTCCACAAACGACATATGCTGACACAAATAAATAAATTTACTTAAGCAAAAAAATAAAAAAAAAGATGTCAAAAATCAGTATTTGGTGCAGCCACCACATGTTGCAATAAGTTGCTTGTACACAACATGGCATCGAATTAAACAGATTTTGAATTTCTATCTGAGGAAAAGCATTCACGATTGTTTCTATCCAAATCTAAAGTCACATCCATCATCATTAGACGCTAATTTGACTCATGATTCACACTAAAAAAATCACTTTTATGCATCCAGTCACATTGATTCATATCGTTAACAGCATTATTACTTGACAATAAATGTCTATCGCAATTTAACTATTACAATATACCAACACAACAAAAACACGTATGAGAAATTTATGAATTTTATAATTTTTAACATTATATTTATGAGTTAATATGAAATTTAATGTATTAAAAATTAAGAATTAAAAACATTAATTTTAAAAGAACAAATGAAATATACGAATTACCATTTTTTAATTTATTAATTTAGGAAAATATGTAAATTATATATAATAAAAAGTTATTGATTCTAAGGTAGTAACAAATATTTATAATAAAGTAGATGATTATGATTTTCATATTATGAGAATGTAGAATTTTAACTCTAATTTATCACTGAATATATTGAGAAACATAATCATTAATCTGTTATTTTGTCTTAAACGTATTACCAACACACAACAAAACTTAAAAAATGACATTAAAGATCGTGTAACTATGTGTAAAAATAGTGAATTTCCTCTCAATTTTATCAACAATATTATAAATAAATTTAAGTTTTAATATTACATAGCTATTCTCACTCCCTTTATATTTTTTTTATTTTACAGCTAATTTCACAAAGTCACAGTGTTTAGCGAATTGGGTGAAAACTTTTATTTCAATATACCATAGATGGTGCCAACATACAAACTTCTAATTTTTCTTTCATTCCAACTTATATTATGCATTTACATGTAATCGACAAATATAATTATAAAAATAACTTTTGACAATTTGGTGATTTTTCATAAAAACTTCTTCAAATTTAAATAAATAAATAAATTATTTGACAGTATTCAATAAGTTGAATTCTTTCTTATCTTGAATGGAATGGCAACGAATAATAGACCAATATTGTTATAAAGTAGGATGTCTACCATATATCTCTGTGGTAATCTTTTTAGAGTGTTTGAATAAATAATTAAAAAATGTTTAAATAAGTTTTTTGAGACAAAAGATGATTCTCTTGATAACTATTTTAAAGGTATTTACTAATTTTGATAATATATATTATTGTGTTTTGTATATAAATGATATTAATTTATATATTTTCGAATGTAATTATTCATATTCTTCATCCTCATTATTAATTTCTTCAATTTATTCTTGCATTCCAAAACTGGTTTTGTTATGTTGTTGCTGAGGACGACAGTTGGGTCCATAAAAACTTTTAAGTCCACACCCTGATCTTAAATTCAGGGCAGCATTATCAACATAACTCCTTTTATATTTTTAATTCAATAATGATACTTTTTTATAACTATTTCAAATATATTTCTATATAATGAATTGCTGCATAACACATTTATTATAATGAATAATTACATTTTCAAATATCATGTATGTTAATATTTAATAGCATTTGAAGTTGTCTTTATATAATTAATATAACATATATAAATTACATATAATGTGTAATATATATATATATAAATTAATATACTATGTAATATACAGGGTGTCTACAGATTTGAAAAAGTTAAAGAAATTTGAAATTCATTGTTATAATAAATAACTTATTAAAATAATTTTCCTGAACTGTGCTTTTCATACCACATTGCCTACTGAAAAATTTGAAAAACTTGTTCTTTGGACAAAAAGAATTCTTATTTCATAAAAGAAATAGAAACAAAAAGAATTCTAAGCCATGTAGCCATTGAGAGTTAAGAAAACCTTAAAGACTATTTCGCATTTAGTTGTGACATAGTTACAACACTAGAGGAAGGAAAAAAACATGTAACATCATCTATTTTGATGATAAGCAACATACTGTGCAAGAAGTCAAGATACAATAACCACCTTCCTCAGCAAGAACTAAACACACTACGAGCTTCTTAGAAGACTTGAACAAGTTTTGATAACATGCTTCCATCTAGTGCCAGAAAGATTAACTATAGGAAATGTAAATAAAATAATTAAAATAAACATCAATGTGATAAACTAAAATTAAAGAAGTGGGTCAATGCAGAGTGGATTTTAACTAAGGAGGTGTCTTTCACCAAACCATTCAGATTCTGGAGGATTAAAAAGGATTCATGTAAATTAAGTTCAAATAGTGAAAACGATTTGAAGATGATTTTGGCCTATTGGAATTGGTGATCATTCAAAGTCCAGCTGTGTTGTGCAATGGATGATTTAGTGAGTTTGTGTTTCTTGACATGAACTTGATGTTCTTTGACTCTGAACTAGAGAGCTTTGCAAGTTTGACCTTTCTAGTACAAATGGCAAGAGAAAGGAATTTGGTACATTCCTGAAGAATTACAGTCTAGCAGTTTGTGCAATGTTTTGGATGTAGTAAAGTTTGTTGTTTCAGAATTTGATAGATCGAATTCTAATGACTCAAAGCACATATCAGTAGAAGCTACTCATTTGTTGGGAATTAAGATGTGTGGATAGGAAGTGAGGTGTAAAGGAACCTACAAGGGTTTATGGCACACACCATGGTGTGTGCTATAAACCTTTGGATTGTAATCCTTGGGGAATTTACCAAATTCTTTGTATCATTTATCCTACATAGGCCAAACTCGCCAAGCTTCCCGGTTCAGTAAGAAAAAACAATCAAGCATGTGTCAGGGAACAGGAACGAAGTCACCCATTGCACAACACTTCTGGATTTTGAATGATCACCAGTTCCAATTTGATGAGGCCAAAATCATCTTTAAACCATTTGAACTTCATTTTATAAATCGTTTTTTATCCTCCAGAATCTTGACTGTTTGGTGAATGATACCCCTTTAGTTAAAATCCACTCTGTGTGGACCAATTTCTGTAATCTTTATTTATCACATTAATGTTTATTTTAATTACTATTTATTTGTATTCCCTATGGTTAACCTTTCCTTGTGCCAGATGTCAGCATGTTACCAAGATTCATTCTTCAAGTCTTCTAAGAAGCTCATAGTGTGTGTGTGTTTGCTGAGGAAGGTGGCAAACTTAGGGCGCCGAAAAATGCTCACAAATTTATTAAAATTTTTAACTGCACCATTCGTTATTTCATATTTTTTGTATCTTGATCATATGTTTTATTATGCAAAGGATAAAGAACAACTTACATATATTTTCAGTAATGCCAAATATGCAAGTTGTTTTCATTTTTTGTTTTTCCTCGTATTAAATACTCAAATGATTTTAATACATATTTCTTCAAAGAATGTATATTTCATATAAGATTATATAACATGATTATATGTTATATAATTAGATTATATAACATGCATTGTGTTTATCCTTTGTTATAAACAACTCTTTTTGAGATGGTATGAATACATCAAATATTTTTGCAACTTCCTTGAACTTTGACAACAACGTACAAAGATTGACCAGGGCTTACCATAACTAGTAAAATTTGACACTGGTCGGAATATACGAAATACAAATGAAGAAGGTAAAAGATATTTACCATCTGCAAAAATATTCGCTAAGAAATAAAATAAATAGTGAATATTTTTGCAGATGGTAAATGTCTTTTACCTTCTTCATTTGTATTTCGTATATTCCGACCAGTGTCAAATTTTACTAGTTATCCCTTGTACTTCATTGTAAGCTGGTCTGACTGTACTTGTTTGAAATCAAGTTTTTAATGAAGTTTGCTTGGAACAAATTGCGCTTTGCTTGTTTAGTAATATATTTGTACTTCCGTCATTAACAGACATTTTTATTGCTTGTTACATTTAATTTTCATCATAACCAAGTGTTCAATATTAAATTTCTTAATGCATGTCCATAGTTATTAAAAAGAGTTCTGGATCCAAACAAGAGAGTTCAAGAAGCAGCTTGTAGTGCATTTGCTACATTGGAAGAGGAAGCTTGTACTGAGCTTGTCCCATATTTGACTTTTATTCTTGAAACACTTGTTTTTGCATTTAGCAAGTATCAGGTATGCTTATTCACAATATTAGTCAATTTATGAAATTGCTATTAGGTTAAATATATAATGTGTGAACATATATCTCTCTCTCTCTCTCTATATATATATATATACAAATATATTAAGTAGGTTACATGTTAACTAATTTACTTACCTGTGTTCATCTTACATATGTAATTAAGACTTAGCATGCAGTTAATAATTTTCGTAAAATATGCATATCTATTTGTATAGCTGCATTATATATATCTATATGCAAGTATATACATACACTAGCCAATGAATTAGAAACCTATTCTTCGTTCACGAAAAGAAGACTGATGGAACAGAAATAATGGGAGGTGATGTCACAAATGGGCTAGTTCATTACATCCAAGGAGGCCGACTCCAATTTCAGAACTTGTTTTTAGTGAACGTTTGTCGGCGCCAAAATCAAGTCCTGGAATCGGAATCCCCCTCTGCTGCAATGGAATAGCTCGTTTGTGATGTAACCTCCCATTATTTCTAACCATTCCATTGGACTTTCTTTCGTGAACCAAAGTTTCACGTTTCCCATGTCCATGGTCTGATGGGGGGGGTAGGGACAGTGCACCCCAGGATGAAAAGCAACGTTATTTGCATACACAAATGTTCTTCTATTTTGTTCATTTCTCAATATTACAGGGAATATCATTTTGTGTTACTGATGCCACCTCCCCCAGACAGAGGCTCTGGATCCACCTGTGCGCATGTTCCACTGTTGTCCCGCCCCCGGTACACCATCCAAGTGATTTTTATAACCACTTTCATAGTGTTGTAAATTCAAATCGTCGATATTGACAAACTGAAATCACCTGCAACAAAACTAGATTTTTTTAAAATTCCTGTCTTTTTAGCTAATTTCTCAAACTATCAGGGCCATTTCTCGAGCTGAAGATAATGATTGACAGGACTGAAATTTTGCCCAGTTACTATTGTGGGGTCCACCATTTTTAAAAGTAATGTTCATTTATTTAACCCAATTTTGTATACATTTTTCGTGAAGTACATATCATAAACAATTTGAGAAAGCATAGAAAGCTTTCAGATTTTATGTTTAAGTTTTGGGTTAGAAATGGAAGAGAATATAAAGCCGAAGCTTGTTACGGGATCCTTTTCTAAATGGTTTTACACTTCTGTTGAGGTTTGTTAATTTCCTAAATATCTGAAATAATAAAAAATCGTATAGTTCTGTATCTGATTTAAAAAGCATTTCCATGAGCCGACGATTAGAATATATTAAAATTAATGCTATAAATAGCATGAATTTTAATATACTCTAGTGATGTTTTTCTGCATTAGTCCTAATGGCTTTGTGCAATTTCATATTTTTCGGCTCGTCCTAATGAGCAGGACTATGTTGAGAATTTTTTTTTTTAATTCTTCAATTTTAATTTTTCAAATTTTTTTTCAAATTATTGTCCTACAATTAAAAGAAAAAAAATCCTTTGCAATATTTAATTTAGAAGTTGACTGTTAGGGGATTGGAGACCATTTGAGCTTATGCTGGCCTTCCAAACAGAAACACTCCATATAATACTATACTGGGGTGGATTCCACCCTGAAGAAGTTCCACCCCTCAGCTTATATTTTGTTTTCATTCTCTAATATGTCTCTTTAAAATTCATTATTTTTTCAAAGTTCCATTCACTTTCTAAATATTTGTTTTAAAATTATATTATTTTTTTTTTAAATAATACTATATTTATCGGCTGTATTCTGAAGCGGAAGCACATGTGCACTTGTAAATAAAAAGTTGATAACTTTTGTCATTTTTATTAATTTATGTAGATTTTAATTAACCTACATATATATATATATATGGCCTGCAAAAGGGTTGCTGGTATCTAACTGGAAGGAGACCCACACGCTGAACGTATGTGACGATGTGTGGAACCGGCCAGGCCAGTAACCTAGTGTCCTACCCCGCCTTCAAGTGGTGCAGGCTGAGCTTTCTATTTATGTGGCAAATTAATATTTGCTACACGGATAGAAAGGCGGAAGGGGAGGGCTAATTCACCAACCCGTCTAGCCAGCGTGGTGAAATGATGGCTAATTCCTCCATTATGTTGACACACCAGAAACCATGGCCCCTAGTCTCCAGGTGCTGGAGTGCTCCTGATCAAGGCAGCGGTCAGTGTGGCATGAAAGCAGGGGGTGCTAAGAATCACTGGAATGGCCCAGGCTGCCGTTTGTTATTGACCTTGGCAACGTATAATGGACGATCCCTTGCTTCTGAAGCAAAACTTCAGGAATTGGAAGAAGAACTTGACAAGATCAAATGGGACATTGTAGGACTCAGTGAAGTTAGAAGAAAAGGTGAAGAGTTGGTGGAACTTAAAAGTGGACATTTGTTTTATTATAGAGGAACGGAAACTGGAAGAACAAGTGGTGTTGGCTTCTTAATCAACAAAAGAATTAAAGACTACCTTCTTGAAGTCGAAAGCACGTCAGATCGAGCAGCGAGGCTCGTTGTTCAACTAACCCAGCGATACCAACTTCAGATAGTACAGGCATATGCACCAACATCAAGCCATACCGACGAGGAGGTTGAGGAATTCTATGAAGAAATCAAACAGCTACATACCAAGGGGAAACAACACATCAAGCTCATCATGGGAGATTTTAATGCAAGAATTGGACAACAGGAACAAGGAGAGACATCGGTTGGTAAATACGGATACGGGGAAAGGAATGAACGTGGCGATCAACTCATAGAATTTGCCGAAGCTGAAAATCTTAGCATCATGAATTCATTTTTTAAGAAGAAACTACAAAGAAAATGGACATGGAAACACCCCAATGGAGGAACCAGCGAAATTGACTATATACTGGCAAACAAGAAATCAATTATTGAAGATTGCAGCGTACTGAACAGATTTAATACTGGAAGTGATCATCGAATGGTGAGATGTAAAATGCACTTAAATACTAAACTAGAAAGGCAGAAGCTCATTAGGAAACAAGTATGTAAGAGGGTGGATTTAAAGAAATTAAAAGAAAATACCGAGGCATTCAAGTTGGAATTAAAAAATCGCTTTTCTGCACTGGAAGGACTTATTGAAGAAGTTGACATCTCAGAAGCAAATGAAAACATTGTTAAGACAATAATTGAAACTGCTGGGGAAATTGGTGGTGTAATATGTAAAAAGCAGAATAGCAAATTATCTGAGAAGACGAAACAACTCATGAAAAGGCGAAGACTTATGAAGGTGGACAATCAAAATACCAGTCGCAAGATCGAGTATGTAGAACTTTGCAAAACTTTGCGCAAAAACATGAAAGAAGATATAAGAAAATTCAATTGTGAGTTAGTAAGGAAGGCCATTGAAAGCAACAAGAGCCTTAGGGTTGTTAAAGGGAGTTTGTCTATTGGGAAGAAACACATCATTGCATTAAAAGGAGAGGATGGCACTGTAACAAGAAATAGGGAAGAAATACTTAGAAGAGTTGAAGAATTCTACAAAAATCTATACGAAAGTAACAGTGAATTAAACGAAGACATTGAAATAGTCGAAGGAACAGCTCCTAAAATCTTAAAAGAAGAAGTAGCATTTGCAATAAAAAGTATGAAGAAAGGAAGATCCCCTGGCGATGATGGCATTACATTAGATATCTTAAAAGAAGCTGGAGAACATGTAGAAGACATACTCGCAAAATTCTTTACCAAATGCCTCAACAGTGGTAACATACCAAACCAATGGGATTCTGCAACAGTAATTCTTTTGCATAAAAAAGGTGATAAAGAGGATTTGAAAAATTACCGACCAATTAGCTTGTTACCTGCTATTTATAAAATCTTCACAAAAGTGCTAACACATCGCCTGCAGAAAAAATTAGATGCAGCTCAACCAAGAGAACAAGCTGGATTTCGAAGTGGATTCAGTACAGTGGACCATACTGTACAAGCAAAGCTGTTAAATCGGTTCTTGCCGCTACAATGGCAGGTTATCAAGATTTAAGTGATTTTGAACGTGGCATTACACAATATTACGTAGGTGTACCAGTTTTTCTGGCACTTCAGTGTATGTATATTAATGTATATGAATAAATATATTAATACACACCAAATAGTAGGGTATTTTGTGTTCACATGCTTGTTTTTAGTGTCTGGACAATTATTACTGGGTTTCCAGTTGGTTTGAGATCCATATTTTCGTATCAAGTCCGTATTGATCCATATTTTTGTCTCAAATCTGTATTGGTCCATTTTTTAGTATCATTCATTTGGTCCCTACTTTTCCTGTTTTTTTCATGTTTAATGGACACTTAATTGGAAATTAGTTAAGTGTAAATAATCCGCAATATTCATGTCTATAAAGGCATTTCCTGAAACAATCGTAGTGCGATACAATTCACATTATTGAAATGATGATTGGTCGGATATGAAGCTGCGGGACATCACATCTATACTATGTGGTGCGATTACAACTCCAGACAAGGCAGGCAGGGACAGGATTTACGGACCCTTAGAAAGTTTAGTATATTCTCCCTTCCCCCATTCAGACAGTTTTCAAAAGCTAGCTAATTAGTTTTTTAAAAATATACATATCCTCCTTTTATGCACACAAATATACGTAGTACTTCATTTTTTTTATTTATTGTATTTTTTGAATAATATTTTCCCTTATATAGAAACTCTTTAGATTCTTTAAAATATGTGTTTAATTATGATTAGAAAAAATTTTGTTCTGGGTCTTTGCCTCCTTTATCTTCCCCCCTGTTCCAGTCCCTCAATCAAAATTCCAATGTCTACACTATTTGATTCTTATTTTTATGAGTGGTTTGAAATCATACTTCTGGATGTAATAAGTGTATCAACTCAACACACGTACTTCAGAGTTCATGAACTCTGCAATAAAATGGCCTTATGTTTGTTCTCTTCCGCGTGCACCAGTTTTGCCTTGCCGCTCCGTAGGTACGATATGACATATTTTATTAACACGTAAAATTTATACATTTATTTTACGAATCTTGCTTTCTTAATTGAGGAAATAAATATTCATCATTTGTAATCACCGGCTTATTTCTTAAAACTTCTCTGACAATATGTGTACTTACAAATTTGAAACTCAGCTGTAACTCTGTATTCAATCACTTTGCATTCTTTTTGTGAACGGTTGTTTTTCCATTGACTGTATTTCATTAGAATGCCCTAGGTACCAACAAACAAATTTTCCATTTATTTCTCATTACTACGGTAATTTCGCTAAGATAAGCTGCAGTTGATACACATTCTAAAGCTATGTTTTCTGTATTTTTTGGAGGGAGGGTTGAGTGATCGCATACCTGCCAACTTGTATGGATTTTGGGTGAATTCTAAGATTGTACAAATGATCGGTAAAATTGTACGATTTTGTGCAAAACATGATTTTTTTAAGGAACGAGAAAAAAACCAACCCTCCTCTGATTCTCCATACAAGCATTTTTATGGTGGGTGGGAAGGGCATACCTGCTCTCTCGTATTTTATGGGATATTCCTGTTTTTGTCTGTCTCTGGATTTTTCATTTTTATGTGTTTTTCCTCCTGGTTTTTCCCTCTGAAAATAAATCCGTAAATTTTCGGCCGGTGTCAGGCAGGGGCCATCCGGGACACAACCTAATTCTCGGCACCCATTGGTTAAAAACATTTTAATTGCTGCTGTTATATGGTGTGATGCAACCCTGTGTGATTAGCGCAATTAAAACATTCATACCTGCTTAGGTTGTGCTATCTGGATGGTGCTTCCAAACTGGCTCCATCTGATGCTGGCCTTAATACCTCAATATGGTCTTCTAAAGCTCTATTGATGATGCAATTTCAAATTGTTAGAAAACGTATGATTCACGAGTTTCCATTTCAGGGTGACATTTATCTCATTCTGAGGTATGCTGTTAAGTTGCATACTTCAGTAATTTTTTGTATCCTTGAAAGGAAATGATTTGAATGCAGAGACTGATCATCTGTAGTCAGAATTCTGTGAAATTCAAGTAACTGAAATGCAAGTGAGTTTAATAAAAAAAGCATTGACACTTTGTAGTTTGCCTGATAAAGTAATTAAGGAAGAGAGGATAGATTGAAAATGGGCTATTCTTATCCAATGACATGCTGATGGTACATTAAAATGAAGCAGAATTTCTGGTGGCTTGCTCTATATTTTAACAATATTTTATAGCAATGTGGAAAATCACAGCAGTGTGAAAGACTAATCATCAGTGTATGAAAAAGCAGAACTGAATTTCTGAGCTCTTTATCCTATGAAAACTTTGATGACATTTTGGTAACTAAAAATATGCAAAAAGGTCATTGCTACGAGCAAAAATTTGATATCAAAATTTTGGCAATTGTTCAATCAGCCCACTTATAAACAATGTATAATGAAGTATAATAAATAATCAATTAGTACTTTTGGTTTTGCTCTGGTTTTTAAAACTATATCTACCGTCTCACTTTGTGTGGTGGAGAATGACCCATGTTGTCCTTGTTCCATAAACATACAGCCAACTAGCCTTGGTTTTTCATAGCATGATGTGTATGTTGCTGTTTTAACCATTTAATTAAGTAATGTATTTTAATTTTCGGAAATTACTTTGAATTTTTTTTCCCCATTTAATATAGTCTATTTCAGTGATTTGTGCATAATAAGGGAAAAATGTATGTATTTCAATTCTGAACATGTTACACTCCATGTATTTCACAGGCTGGCTAATGATGCACATACATTTTCAAAAATTGTTAGGTTAAAATAATTGAGAAGGCAATAAATTAACACAGTTTAATAATAAATTAAATCGTTTGCAGCTGTTTCAATAACTTTAGGCTACTTTTGTCAGAACGGCCAATGATAATAAAACATGTAATCATTACATGTTGTGTTATTGTTGGCCGTTCTGACGAAAATAGCCCAGGGCTATTGAAACAGTCGTAAACGATTTAACTTTATTAAACTGTGTTAATTTGTCACCTTTTCAATTACTTTAATAATGTGCGGTGTCGACCTCAAGTTATTTCAAATTGTTAGGTTTTTAAAATTGACATGGGGAGTGGGGAGATGTAGTATAAAATATATATATTTTTTTTTACACTTACTCTGTATGAAAAAAGACCAACATTTAAAAAGAAATCTGAAAAAGGTTATCGAAGAACTGTCTCTACATTTAGAGTGATAATTATTAAAAAAAAAAAAATCATGTGCAAATCACTATATTGTCCTCATTGGTCTTTTTTTTAATAATAAGTGATCCTTATTTTCCTAATTTCTTGTGAAAAATCGTCCAAGAGCCTTGTTATTAGTAGATAGTGTGTGTATGAATAAGTGTTTAGTTAGCGTAAAATAAATAGAATATACTTTTATGCATGATATAAAGATGAAAGAGAATATAATTATTATAAAGTACAAAATTTGATTTATAATTATTGATAAGTTTTTTTTATTCCCCCCCACCCGTTTATGAACTCTATACATATATTTATCATTAACACTTATTTTGTTTTATTTTAGCATAAGAATCTTCTGATTCTGTATGATGCTATTGGGACTTTAGCTGATTCAGTTGGTCATCACTTAAATAAGCAGGTAAAATATTTTTATAACAAATTTTTATTGTTATGCATATGATTTCTTGTAATTACACATACTTAATAAAAATTATAAATATTTGATTTTTTGCTATTGAAGAAGAAAAATGATTTACAAACAAATTGACACCAATGATTGGTTTTGATCTTGTAACAGTATTATAAATCAGTTAAAATGACATTAAATGAAAATTAATTTTTATTAGCTAATCATCTAAAACTATTGTTTATTTCATTTGATAATGTGCATCTAAATTACTCTGAAAGCTTTATTTAAAACCAGTGGCTGATGCATACGTTTTAATGTACTTATAAACATGGAGATGTAGTGCTAGATTCTTTAGACACTTTTTATAACATTACTCAGGGAGATCAATTTGCATTTCTTGACTTTTGAGTGCACTTTTAGTACTTTTTTTTGCACTTTTAGTATTTTATAATAAGTGGGAACTACTCTCTAAAAGTGGAGGAATTTAAAAATTTGTAACCCCCACAAATTAGGTATTGTAGTTTAAGAAATCACTTATTTGTGATTACAAATAGTATAGACTATGGCTGCCCATAGACGGATGACTGTGATATGTGCCATCATCAAAATAAAAGTCTTTTTTAGACAGAGACTGTATTTTGTACTAATGATCACAGATCATTTTTCCACTGAAACAGTTAATAAATAACTCAACTACAACTATGACTATTTGTGAATTTTCATCTAAACATTGAAAAGTATTTGCAGTTCCTATGAGGGAACATTATGGTTTTCCTTATTGGAAGCTTTATATATATATATATAGCAAAATTGTAGTATGATTGTGACATGTAGTACTTTCTAATGTAATATACATAAATATACTACACTTAATTGTATATTAACTTGGACAAAGTTAAAGTTGTAAAGTAATATCACACAAGGTAGTCAAACCAAGTAAATTAAAATAGTAGAAACATCTCAGAATAAAAATTGAAATTGTAGTAGTAAAAGGTGAAGAGGAGTAAAAGATTAAACAATACCAAGAATTTTGTTCTTCATCAGGGACTGCACAAAATCCCTGTTATTGGTTTGCTTTTTCTGACTACAATAATTGAGATTTGTGATCAATACTGAATGAACCAATATTGATCAAAAATTAGCTAAAAACAGTATAAACCCAGAATATAATTAATTTTAAAATATTTTAGTAATTTAGAAGGGTCTCTTTATTAATACTGAGAACAATCTCAATGGCTGTATGTATATATATATATATATATATATATCAGTGGTGGTGCATGATGAGATTTTAGGGTGTGCGCATGAAGGCTAATTCGCCAAAACATACCAATTTACAGTCTGCACTCGTCAAAAAAAAAAAAGAAAAAGGTTTTTACCTCATTCAGTAAATAAGAAAGAAATTTATGGTAACTTTGGGTTTTGGTGAAT
>QLNU02015360.1:302314463-302366939 GCA_006491805.2 Dysdera silvatica | reverse complement strand
TGTGTTACTATTTAGTGAAAATAAGCCTAAAAATGCCTTTTTAACACACTAGAAAAGAGTTGGGAACTGCCAAGTACATGCAACAGGTGAAGCACATCAAAATAAACATTTTTTGTTCAGTGAATTTTTTTCCAAAAATTAGCCGTTCGGGCACTACAGTGAATTTACTGTTTGCATCCACCACATTCAAGGTTTTCACAAATGGCTACAATGCGCCATTTCAAGAATTTTTCAATTTATTTAATGTCAACAGACGTGAGGCTCTCTCCGGCGATTTTTTATAATCAATTAAATTCACAAGAATTGTATGTGTAGAATTCGCCGCTTCAGGTGCGATTGTATGAATTCTACACATACAATTCCGGTGAATTTAACTGATTTTAAAAAATTGCCGGAGAGAGCCCGATGTCTGTTGACATTAAATAATTTGAAAAATTCTTGAAATGGTGCATTGTAGCCATTTGTGAAAACCTTGAATGTGGTGGATGCAAATACTAAATTCACTGTAGTGCCTGAACGGCTAATTTTTGGAAAAAAAATAATTCACTGAACAAAAAATGTTTATTTTGATGTTCTTCACCTGTTACACATACTTGGCAGTTCTCAATTCTTTTCCAGTGTGTTAAAAAAGGCAGTTTTAGGCTTATTTTCACTAAACAGTAACACAGATCAAAATCAGAAAACGGAATTCCGGATTTTTTTGTCTCTGCTGTATTATTAGCTCATTCACTTAAATTATGTATCAAAAATTGCATTTAATTCATGCAATTGGCTACGTAGCAACGTGATGGACGTAAACAGTAGTTACGCTCTACAGCCAAACCGGCCCCTTTGCGGACACGGGGATATGGACAAACATGCCTTATTTGGTGTCCCCTATCATCCCTTAAAGTTTTGCCAGATATTTTCCAAACACCCTGTGTGTGTGTGTGTGTATATATATATAAAATATAATATAAATGAAGAACGGTGAAAAGATGGGAAAAACAAGCATGTGCTTTACACCAATTGCAATTAGCAGATGGATCAACAGAAGCACAGTTAGTGACATGCAAGTTACAGACCCTTTAGTACAAAAAGCGAATTCTGCTGTCATGGCAATGATATATATATATATAATAATTAATTGGCTAATTTTATATGCACATCTATAGTAGCAAAGTAGCAATATAACATATCAATGAAATAGGAGTATACAGAATTCAATATCGTAATTACAAATCCATTTATTCAATATTGCGTAAGTGGTGTTTTTTTTTAAAAAACACTGAAATTGGGACAACTGTGGTACTGAATACTGCACACCACTATTTTATTGAGATGTTATATGCTTACTATAGAACATAAAAGTAATGAGTTATTATTGACCTTATTTTTATATTCTTAATAGAAAAAAGAAAAATACATTGATAAGAAAAATATAGATTCATTGAAATTAAAAATATTAACTTTTATTATTACAAAGCATTATAAATTAAGGTAAGGAATTCATTTATCAATATCAGTGACAACACTATGCAGAGATTTATATACAGGGTGTGTCATAAATTCGTTCAAACTTCAAAGATTCATAATAAAAGAAGTAATGCGCGGAAAAAATTTCGTTTTACGCGAATATGATCAGAGGGACATTGGATTTTTTTCCATGTATAAAAAAAAATTCCAAAAGTAACTGAAAGAGGGCGCTCGCACGTCATGCTGAGATGTTTTATGCACATCAGGCGACCACAATCAGACAATGAAACAGATCACAATAACATGACACTGTGCATTTACTATTTTAAAGTAAAAGATGTTCAACATGACCGCCACCACAAGGTATTATGCAAGTGAGGCGTGTCACTACGCCTATTGCAGCTGAGTGTAGCATGTCGGCATCGATTCCACTGACGGTCCGTTGAATGGCATCTTTCAGTTTCATCAAAGTGGCAGGGGAGCCCCGGTACACACAAGATTTCAAGTATCCCCACAACCAAAAATCTTCCGGGGTCAAGTCTGGTGATCGAGAGGGCCACTTCAATTTACAACCTTGACTTATCACTCGGCCTTCCGTCAAAGTTTCCAAGAGGACTGTCTTGACTGCACGTGCAAAGTGGGGCCGGGCACCATCCTGCATGAAGGTGATGACAGGTAATGCATGTCTTTTCTGCAATACAGGCACAACCTGGTCACTCAAAGGCGTAACATACGGTTTTGCAGTGACTGTACAGGTTTTCCAACCGGATATAGGACAACGCTCTTCAAAAAAGAAAGGGCCCAGCATGAACGCCGCGGGGAAACCACACCAAACCGTCACATGAGGAGAATGCAGTGGCTTAGTGAGGTACTCACGAGGGTTTGACGTCGCCCAAATATAACTGTTTTGCGTATTGACATCACCATGCAGTGAAAAGTGGGCTTCATCCGTCCACATGACATTCAACAACCATTGTGGGTCACGTTCCATTTGTGCCAGCGCCCATGTAGAAAATTTTTTTCTTTTATCTGTATCTGCCGGTAACAACTGGTGACGTGCCTGTATTTTGTACGGATACAGATTCAAGATTCCGTGCAGGATATGTCAAATCGACGATTCTGGAATCCCCGTTATTCTCCTAGCTTCACAAGCACTGCTACTCCCCATTGATGTCTTGGCTCCCAATTCTTCCATGACACTTTGTACAACATGGATGCGGTCCGCGCTCAAGGATGGTCTGCCACTTTGTGGATGATCCTCCAAACTCCCCATTTCCTCAAAACGTCGTACTAAATTCAGTATCCCATTCAATGAAATAGGGCTTTTTTGCGCCTTCAGTCTGTTCTCCGTGCGAAACTTTCGCAATGCAATAGTTGTGGATTCACCATTCTTGTAGAAAAGTTTAACTACTAACGTTTGATCTGGTAACGATAACATGCTGCCAGCATCGAACGACGAATCCATTTCCAGTCAGGTGTTTTATTGCTAGCCTGATTTGCATAAAACGTCTCAGTATGACGTGTGAGCGCCCTCTTTCAGTTACTTTTGAAATCATTTTTTATACATGGAAAAATAATCCAATGTCCCTCTGATCATATTCGGCCAAACCGAAATTTTTTCCGAGCATTACTTCTTTTATTATGAATTTTTGAAGTTTGCATGAATTTATGATGCACCCTATATCTTGACCAGCTTTACTGCTTTGTCTGCATCAAGGTGGTTATGGAGCATTGACCACATTATACCAAATTTTTTAAAAATTCACTCTATAGCATTAGAATTTGCAGGACATGACAGTAAGTTTGAATTGAATTTGCAAAAGTCACTCGAGAGATCGTTTCCTTTTTCTGTCCTTATTACCATAACGTTCCACCACTTTGCATCTGGGAACATCTTCACATGCCCAGAAAACATTGGAGGGTAATATTCCACATACGTAATTGTATATGGCAAATAAACGTTCATGGGTATTTTTCAATTAACCAGTTTTCTGCTGCATCTTCTTGGGAAGTAGACTGTCTCCGCCCTCTATATTTAGGGTTCATTATGTTTGCTAAATAATGGAATGGTTGAATAGTTTGATGCATTCCTTTTTAATGCAATTTCATTGTAATATTCCAATTCCAAACTTCCTGCAAAGTGAAGCCATAATTCTACAGCATAGAATAAATTTGTATCATCCGATTGAAGGACGTATAGAATTCAGCTGACTTTTATCAACTGTTTTATCAAGTTCAAAGATTCCCTATAAATTTGCGCATTATGGTGAATTGTAGTGATATAGTTTGGGATACTGTCAGCATGCCCTAAATGAATTTGCACATACTTGTAATAATTTTTCACACAGTATTGGGGAAGTGTTTTTTTTTTTGGATTTTATTAAGTAAGTTTTATTAAACAAAACCTGCCAGGTTTGTTTTTTTTGGGTCGGGCAAAATTGATACAAACCTGAATGTAGTTGGACCTTTTCACACAGTACTTAAATGTCTTTACTTTTCTTACATGTTCATTGTAATGTAAATTCTTATTTTCATATGCATTTCAACAACATGAGTTTTAAAATTTTATAAAATTAAGAGAACTTGTTCTCTACAACGTTACGTCATATACACTGCTTGATAGAAAATGCCACACCATGAAGGTGTGAATTCAGTGCCATGCAAATTGCAGAGTGGATGCATATGTGTGCAAATGATTCAAATTTCTGACCTCACACAATCACATGAATTGTGTACATCAGCGTTTCTTAAACCTTTTTGGTCACGGAGCCCTTTTAAATCCAAAACTATATGACGGAGCCCCAAATTCTATCACGTAAACCTTAAAAATTTAGCAATTCATTATGTATAAAGGGGGCATTAAACTATTACGTAAGCATCTTAGGAGCCCTGCGGTGGCGCAGTGTGGTAACGCGTTCTCCTAGTGCGCCGCTAATCCGGGTTCGACTCCCAGCAGTGCAAAGAACGCTTACTCAGAGATCTCATAAAGATCGCACTGCTCACTGTAGTCCGGGGTTTGGTTCCCTAGGCCTTAAGAGGTTCGGATTCCTCGGAAAACAGTAGGTCCCGGCGCAGCATGACCACTGTAGTCTTTGAGCCGTAAAACCAAAAAACAAACATCTTAGGAGGGATGGGGGTTTAAACTTTGCTTATTTTTTACTTTTGAGGCAACGAGGGATAGGGGGGGGGGCTGAACTATGCTTACGTAAGTTGCGTAATCATAGTTCTGTTGTATTATTTTCGATGTCTTACGCATCGAAAATAATACAACGAGCACAGTAGACCTTGTTGCCAAGTGATAACTACCCTAACAGAAGTGAAATAATTAATTCTTAATTAAAACCCACATCAATTTATAAATTGCAAAAGGTGAATTTACCGCAGCAAATAAAAAATCAGAGAATAAAAACCTCACGTAAGCATGGGGGTGGGTCAGGTATTTGTATTTTGTTTTTTGCTTGTATGGAGAAGGGTATAAAACAGCCCAAAATATATGCTTAAATTTAAATTATACTTGAATGACCCTTAAACAGTGGTAGAAGAAAGTACGCTAATAAAATTCCTACCCGCTTTGTGAAGGATTAGTTGGTGGGATAAAGTTCACAGCTTGTAACATTTTTAATCTTATTTTATTTTAAGAAATTTTTATGAAATTATGATTACACATATTACATATAAATAAAATACCACTCTTTGGAACTAAAGAACTAGATTAATAAATTTAGTTAAGAGTACAGGATTTTTCCAATTCCTGCTTATTTTGATACCAATGTTCTTTGCAGAGCCCCAAAATATTACACGCAGAGCTCAGCACAGTTTAAGAACCACTAGTGTACATGATATAAGTAGACAACTAATATGTGAAGCTGTAATTCAAGGTATCACAACAGTGAATGGGTTTGTTATTACTGTGTTTGGCAGGGTTCCCAAGCACGTGGAGAATATAGGATTGCCAGAGAAAAATGAGATTTTGTGGTCAAACCTGGAAAAGTTGGGGAAAACCTTAACTTCTGTTTTGAATAGTTAAATCTTCCATGAATGTGAAGTAATTTTCTCTGCAACTAAAATTCGGTTGAAAGTTGCTCGTGATTGGTCAGGGAATTTTGTTACAAAAGTCAGGGAATGTTTTTCTCCAATGTGAGGGGGAACTTTGGTTCGAAGAAAGAATGAAGAGTGCTAATGCTTTTAAGACGCCATCATATGCAATTTCGGAAAACCAATGAGTTCACAAGAGGTTTCATTCTAAGTCTTTGTACCACTAATTGATCATTAAGGCTTATTATGGCAGAAATGCAATGTAATGCTACAGTCCTCAGTTGCATTTGGAGACAGTGGTCCCAGAAAGGAAATGTGTAATGTTGTAGTAGGACTCAAGTCCAAAGACGGATGGCAGAGTGCACAAATTGTCACCTCAGACATTGTGCTGTACCATACCTACAATTCATGAATGGCAACATTTTGCAAAGTTTATAGGGAGTTTTGGATGCTCTTACATTGACATTGTCGCACTGATTGACTATGGCAGGTTTGTTGTTTAGCCATCCGTTGTGAAGACTCCTCTTAACAGCGAGCGATTGTCGTCATCACTTAGAATGGTGTCGACCCAGAGCTGTGTGGGGTGCAGAATGGAACAATGTAGTGTTCAGCGATGAATCCAATTTCTGTCTTATGAATGATGATGATCATGTGAAAGTCTGGAGGCAACATGGCCATTGGGCGAATTTCTTTGCTGTTTTAAAGCACCACATAGCCTATCAAAGTGGCTTTATGGTTTGAAATACTACCAGTGCCAACAGCCACTCACTTACTCACTTCTCATATACATTACAGGCACATTTATGTTATGCCATTATGTTAATAAGGTGCTGTGACCCATGGCACTACCTTACCTGCAGGGCATCGTAAACTCCATTTTCCAATAGGGTAACATCTGGCCACGTATAGCTTGGATCAGCTTAAATGTTTTGCATAGTGTGCAGATGCGTTCTTGGACAGCTGAATCCTCTGATCTCTCACCACTCGAGAATCTGTGGGACACGATTGGATTTCGGTTGAATACCCTCCCTCCCCCACAAAATGAAGATGAACTATGGCCTTGGATCAATACCATATGCTTAGCGATATCCCAGGACATTATTCAGACATTCATCGAATCAATGCCACATTGGGTTCAGCAATGTATCACCTAAAATTGAGGTCCCACTTCTTATTAATAATCTTGTATTTTAGGTCAATGGAGCTTTGTCTGTGAAAATTAAATCATTTGTTCTGCACCTGTTTGGCTATCTATGCATACAGTTTATTCTGTTTTTGAGCATTCGTTCATGGTGTGGCATTCTTTGTGTCAAGCAGTGTATTTTTAACTAAAATTTCTAGAAATGAGTGAAAACACCTACAGAATAACGTTATTCATTACTCATAGTTAGGATTTTTAGTTTATTTGTGGAAAGCTTTCAGTTATAAAATGTTACTGTTTTCACTTGGCCAAAACTAATCACCATACTTAGTGTGTTATAATAGTTTTCTAAATAGTATGTTGGTATATAGTAAAGTTGTATAGTTGGTTATGTCTATAGTGATAATATAGTAATGTCTATAGTATAGTTGGTAAATAGTATGTATAACATGTTCACCTATTGTGTCATTATCTGGGGTTCGACACCCAATGGTGGAGAAAAAAAAAAGCTTACAGATAAACTATTGCTCATTGTAGTCTAGGGTTTGATTTCCCTAGGCCTTAAAGCTTTAACTTCTTTGGAAAACTGTAGGCCCCAACACAGCATGACCTTTACAGTCTTTGCATTGTAAAACATGTAAGTATTGCATGAATATCGGTCCTCGACCGCGATGCAATGAAATTGGATTAGGTTTTACACTTAATTTATTACTTGTGCTAATCATAGCCTTATAGTATGCAATAGTTTATATATGTTTTGTCATTTTTGTTTCAATCAATTTTAATAGTAAATCCCTTTTTCATAGGAGTACATTGACATGCTTATGCCACCATTAATTCAAAAGTGGAATGTCTTGAAAGACAACGATAAAGATCTTTTTCCCTTGCTTGAGGTAATTGCATATATTTCATATTAATACTTTTTGGAATTTACAGTATCATTAAAATTCAAGTATTCCTATGCGTTAGAGGGCTCCGGTGAGAATTTGCTGGCCCATAATGAAGTAAAATTTGAACAGCAGGTACTCCAAAGGATGCGTTTTCCATCTGTTGGGGGAAAAAATTACTTGTAATATTTGTTATTGGGCGATGCTGTGGCAACACAAATCATTGGAATAGCACTACAATTGTTCAATGCAATTGATAAGTTTCCATTCGAAAAACGTTTTCTACAGTAGAGTGTAGCATGTGAACTTTGGTAGTTAACACATTACGTTTCGTGCTGTCTTTCAGATCTAACAGAGTTGACACCCTTTCCAATTCACCTGGTTTTTCAAAACCCCACAATCAAAAGTTGCATAGGGGCTTAGGACTGGTTATAAAGATGGTCAAGATGCCTTCAAATGACTGATAACCTGTCCATCTGTGTGAAGTATCACCTTAACAATTTTTGGATATAGCATTAAATGTGAGGTGGTACACAATCTTGCATGAATATGGTATCTCGAGAGCGTCAGTGTTGTTTGAATTTTGATATTTTGAAATTTGCTAAGAATTCCATAATACCACTGTTCAGTGATGGAATGGATACAGGGACCCAGTAGGTGTTTTCACTATAAAAAGCATAGCAAATATTATGTCATGGTTTCCACGTGCTTTGAAAAGTCCTTGAATTTTTATTGCCAAGTCAGGGCCCTTGAAAAGTACTTGAAAACTGCCAAAAATGTGGTTGGTCTTTGAAAAGTCCTTGAATTTTTCCCCAAAAGTCTTTTTTCAAGTCTTGGCAAATGGAAAAAGAAAGGTATTTTTCCTTATTTTGGAAACAAAGCTAGTAGTGCTGTGGACATGTCTCATCCCTCGCACTGAGCATGGCTAATACAAGGGATGCAAAAAGGGTAGCTTTTGATGGCAGTGTGTTAAGTTGAAAAGGAGCAACGTGATTAAACATTGTTAATTCCAATATTATGCTTATAATGTCTTCTATTTTTAATTTTTATGTATATTGCGATTGACAATGTAAGGTCCTTGAAAAAAATTATTTGGTCCTTGAAAAGTCCTTGAATTTCATCAGGACAAAAGAGTGGGAACCATTTATGCATATTACGTTAAGTTATTACTACAATGTCATCTGGTGACTAATTTTCCCTTTCTTGTAAATGGTGGGTGCATTTTTTGAAACACATTTTATTCAAACTTTACTTCATCACATGCCTTAGAATTTGCTCCAGAGTTTTCTAAGTAGGGGTACTTTAAAAATCATGCACTTTCCTACCTGATTACAGTGACATGAGATAGTATATGTTTATATAGAGCATGCATTATTTCCATTTTTATTCTGCTATCAGTTCATAAAGTAGCAAATTCTATCGCTGCATACAATTAATTTCCATTTAATTGTGATTGTATTGTTTGTAACGTTTATTTGTTGTGTGTAATACTGATAAAAACAAGTGATAAGACTGTCTCATTGTTCATAGTCCAGTAGAACCTGTGTATCTTGAATCTCATGGGAATGAGAAAAAATATAAGATACGGAGATTTCAAGGTATAGAGGTCCCTATATACAATATATCCATCTTTGATTTAAGGTATTTTAGTAATATGCAGTCATGTAGAAAAGTTAACTTATTTCTGGTTTTAAATTTTTTCTCTATTGAAACTTCGTTCATTATGATGGAGTATTCAATGAAATACCAAACTTTGTATTCTATCCGCAACTTTATTCTTTTTCATCAGAGGATTTCTGTTCAAAGCTTTTAAGATTTTTTCTCATTCTTTCTTCAGTCAAGAGAACATTCAATTTTTTTTTTCATAATTTATATCTTAACGTTGCAATCACAAATTTAGCTAGTACAGAAAACAAGGAAATAACTTTCCATGTTTTCGGTTCCCGTGGATTTCACAAGCTAAGAAAAACCGTTTATGCAAAAAAGTGGGTATAAGTGACCACTTGCTCATTGTTCATGCCCCTCTAACCCTCATTGTCCAAAGTCTCCAGTTGCTGTTTAAAGGGCCATTTGGAGTCAGGGCCACAGTCCCTTTGTGGATTTCTGAAAATTTTTTGACTTTTACTTGTTTTAGCACCCACGTGATGATGTGATTGTTGCTATGGAAGATATGTTTCTCAACAGCCTTCAAATTCATACTTAGTACCTCAGTCCATAATTCGAGATATGGAGGTTTTGGTAAAAAATTACTTGAGATGAACATGGAAATACATATTGAATTTAAGCTGAAAATGCATGAAAATACATAAATTTCGAGATAGAGGTTTTTGGGATAAACAAGTTCTACTATAATTACTGTTTGGCATATATTATAATGCCAGTTGTATGGATAATTTTTTATTTATTTATTTTTTTAAAAGAACCGATGTCTCACAGAAATGATTGGAAATGTGCATTTTGCAATGTCTTGACTTTTTTAAGCAAATAGCTCAGAACAAGCTCCTTTTAGTAACAAGTTTTATTAATTTAAACTTATCTTTTATTTCCAGTAATTTAAATTACTTTGGATACATACTAGGTGCTCATAAAGTAACTTCCCTTATGTAAGAGAGCCTAGGGACTGGAATTTTCATGACATTAGACTGAAACGTGAGATGTAGACATTTCACAGTGTGCACTCTGGAATTAAGTACATAAAAAAAGAATTCAGCTACCATTGTTAGGGATACAATTGCCAAATTTCAAATGGCAACGTCTTTTTTTTATCATCACAATATGATCAGACACTGTGAAAACCCCCAAATGGCATTGGAAGTTTTCCTTTAACTGTAAAAATGGCTGCACAAGAGCAGTATCAAAAGAAGTAGCATGAACGAGCGAATAGGAAAGAAAGACAAGAAGAAACCATCCCATTCGACATTCATTTAGCAGTGCTCGATGTGGCCACTTTCACGTGTGATGATACATTGCATGTGGTGATGTTGTGGACATCACACCACATGTAGCATTGTAGCCAGAATATGCAGAACCTCTCGTTTTATGGCATCGTGACTGTTTGCTAGGATTGTCCTTACACACTTTTGATTTCAAATACACCCATGGCCAAAAATCCATTGAGTGAGGCCAGGAGTCCATAAAAAACACAAAATGGCAGGATGTAATTCTGTTTCCGAAGCATTGCTCTAACAAATGTTTAACACATGTCTCAACATGTGGAGGAGTGCCATCTTGCATCCACATGACGTCAGATATAGCATTAGGCTACATGCAACTATGGAACCATGTAATTCATCAACATTGCTGCATAGTGAGTACCTATGACAATACACACCCATAAACTTTGCGAGTCCCTCTTAAAAAAAGTAGAGACTTTTCTGAGAATGAAGGTTTTTGTTATGCCACACCACATAGTTACTCTGGCCTCCTGTAAGGCTTGCGGTAATAAATCGCGAGGGATTTACCTCTGTCCAGTGTACACAGTTCTTAGAGTTCACATTCCCAGTTAATGAGAAATGGCCTTCAACAGTCCATAGTATGTATTCAGGCCAGCTGTTATCACTCTCATACTGTATGAGAAAGTCATTCACAAAGTCTAAACCTAGCCGTTTGTCACTAGATTGCAACATATAGACTTGCTGGGTTGAATCATATCATATAAATCCCTGCGTTGGTCCATATGGAAGCATATTGAGAACAGATCGCAGAATATTTAAGACTGTAGTTTTCGGTATGTTGAGAATACGAGAAGTGCCTCTTGCAGGTATACAAGGCTTTTCAGAAACTGTGTGATGTTAAATAGAATTTTACCATGAATTAATTTTTGAAGAACGTTAATTTTTTTCTAATAATTATTTAAAACTGAACTAAAGGTTTTTAACTTGTATAGTTAATTTTTTTTTCATTTACGTTATTGCCGCATATAAAATTATTACTAATTATTACACCCAGATAAGAACACAAGAGGCAGGAACACAAACTCTTTTTTAAACATAAAAAACAAAAATTTAATACAGACCTTAGGGGATGGAAATAACAATACAAATAAATTCAATACAAGTATATATACACAATTATAATGGACTGGGCAAGGCACAACAAATTAATAGAGCGGAAAGCAAAGAGTGGACTTATGTAGCAACATGTTCGTTTTCTTGCCACGAAAATAACCTTCTTGCTGTGTGGGTCTCCTAGATGAGTAGCTCCGTATAAAGTGCTCCATGGTTTCCATTGCGTGAAATCCGTTACTACTTGGTAATGCAGAGACCCAGTCTCTCAGATCTTTTATTATGAAAAATCTCAGGTTGGTGTAGAAATCTAAAGGCCTACTTCTCTCATCTAGCAATGGTAGTCTACAGTAAAGCAACATCAGACTTTTATTTTACGTATGTTTCTCTTCAGGGGAACTGATTAAGAAGTTAGAAGGGCTTACGACTAAAACTTCGCATCAGTCGTCTTTTCAAAACACCAAACTGCACTGTCCTCACATTTACTTGCATTTTTTCAGGCGTGTGTTTAGCTCTCTTCATTGGCCAAACCAAGACTTCTCCCCAACATTACGCAGGGTTCACAGGTCATTGGTCAAAATGTTCATCTGGTTCACTGGTGTCCAGGCTGTCTTTCTGATGATGTCAATCAGCGTTTGCTGATAAGAACAACTTCTATTTTCAACGGATGGTAGAAACTGCCATACTGTGAACAAATTCCTTCGGACTTCAATCTATCATGCTCACTCAATGGAGTCCACCGATTTGTCTTTTGCTTGGTTTGGAACGAGATAAGAGGGCGGCCAAGCCCCAGTTTACAGATTTCATGAACGCAAACCACATAAGTAACTAAATTAAACACAATAATAAAAATTTCTAATTAAAATTATAAATAAAAATGTTTGTCCAACATGATGCCAAATAATGTTGAATGTCTATCACCCCTCCTATTCTTAGGTGACGGATGATCAATTAATCGTTAAGTTCATGTTTTATATTTCTTCGAGAAGGCGCCTCTTCGCTCTGCATCATCATTGCCAATTGAACCGGACAATGGATGGTTTTCTGAAATACAAACAAACGGGAGGGAAAACAGCGAAATAGTATCTGCCACTTGTTGACCAACTCACATGATAGTTTCCATCTGTTATAGCAAAAAACCGTGTGTAATTTATGTATAAGTCCCCAGTTTCAAATTAATAATTACATAATGTAAGCCTATTTTGGTAAAGATAATTTAATGCAATTTTTGGAGAGCGATAAATCACCTTGACAGTGATGTACTTCTGTAAGTACTTTGACACGAACGTATGGTCGCCCAGTTCAAGGTCTATTGCAAATGCAACCTATTTTTTCAAATTTGTGTACCAAGTCAGGCACAGCTTACATAGAACGCAGTCTTGTTGAACATTATGAACTCGAATAGAAAACATGCAATGCCTGAAAGCCATTTTTACCATTCTTGTAATAGTGCTTGATCAGTTCACTACGATGTTTAGCAGAAACTCTCATCCTGTTTCTCTACCATGTGAAAGCCCCTTTGGTTAATGGTATTCATAGGAACTGGCCGCCATGATGTAGCAAAAATGGTGATTGCCAATTGGCATTGTACAATGTGATATATGCAGATTATGGTGCATGCGTTATCACTGCTGCAAATGAAATGCACGACAGGATGTTTACTGTGGGCTTTTTTTAAAATTTTGTCATTCACATGCATCTTATTTAATACTGCTCTTTCATTTTTACAGTTAAAGGAAAACTTCTAATGGCATTTGGTGTTTTCACAGTGCTGATCATATTGCGATAATAAAAAAAGGGTGTGGCCATTCAAAATTTTCGAAATTTGGTAACTGTAACCGTAACTGCGGCAGACAATTTTTTTTATGTACATAGCTTTCAAGCGTACACCTTGAAATGTCTACATCTTAAATTTCATTCCAATGCTTTGAAAATCCCTGTCCCTAGGGTTTCTTACACAGAACCATCAGGTATATAAAAATTTCTATTAAAAAGAAGTTTCTAATAATTAATATTTGTTAAATACTCCTTAAAATAGTTCTTAATATTTTTATTTTTAAAATCCTTTCTTCGTGATAAGCCTATTATTATAGCTCTTCATTTACGTGTAAAAATATTTTCCATAATTTCTTTTTAATCACAAGGTAAAAGAAACTTTTTGTTATTTAAAAAAAAAACAAAAAATCCCCGAAAGTATTGAAGTTTTTGCAGAAAATGTCAATTTCACTTTTGTCAAATTAACATTGGCCTCTTAGTATGCAAAAATGGAAACTGCATTGCATTATATTATACATTGGTGAGATTCGTTAGTTGATTAATAAACTACCTAACCATTTTATGCTTTCATTTTCATATTTGAAGCCTTGTGTATATGCACTGCTTGTTCAGAATTTATACAAGCCACTTTAATTGTTAATTATTAAAAAAAAAAGCACTTTGGATACATGGAGCCTGTATGTATAAGAACCATAATGCATTAGAAAGCTTCCTAAAATGTTACTGCTTCACATGTATTATATTTGCATATTTGTGATTTCTTATAGTTATTTATTATTTTTTCATTAGTTATTTTACAGTGTATTTATACAATGACTTATCTATATAGTAAATTTTAATTAATTGAGTCATAGGAACTAGAACATGTTTCCTAATATACAAGCGTGGGAAACGTGATATATAGGTTTATTGGAATTTACTTTTCAGACATAAATAAGTTTTTTTTTTAGTGTTTGTCAAGCGTTGCAACTGCGTTGCAATCAGGATTTTTGCCATATTGTGAACCAGTGTTCAGACGTTGCGTTTCACTTGTTGAACAGACGTTGAATCAAAATATGGTAATTCATATTCATGTTTTTCTTTTTATCATATACTTTTTTTTTTAAATTTTAAACGTAACAGTAATATAGTGTGTATTTATGCAGGGTGGGCATAATTAAACTGACTACTCAACTAATGAAAACATGGGAACAAGGATTCTGTGGAAAAATCCAGTTCTCGGTAGTAGGGAATGTTATGCTGTCATAGCCCATGTAACTTAGATTTTGCATAAAATGCAGGTAAAAGTTTTGAATGCAAATCCTTGGCTATATGGGCTACAACATCACCAGTAATTTAGGCTATAAAGGGATTGGAAAATATCATAAATACTTTGATTTCCAGTTCAGCTCAATATGTGTCGTACAACATGCACCTTAGTATTTGTTACTTGTGAATTTGTTTTACCTTCACTAGTCTAATACATCAGACACTCTTTGTGAGTTTAAAATCAGTCAGCACTTCTGTAAAGCCCTGCTATCAGTTAGTGTATTGAAATTGATAATTCAGAAGCTTAAAGAAACAGGATTGTTAGCAGTTTAGCCTGACAGAGGATCGAAATCAGTGCCATAATTGACAATTATGGAAGCTGCAACTATGATCGTCGATGACACTGATGAGGCCTTTGCTGGTGGTGGTGCCCGTAGATCAGTGCAACAATTGGAGATGAATTATGTCACAGTATGGAAAGTCTTGTGAAAATTTCTCCCACATATATTTTATCCATACAAGATCAGCTGCATACAGCAATTTGAACACAATGCCACACAGGTAGAAACGTGTTTCAGTACAAGACAGCATGAGGTAGAGGGACTAAAAGGAGTAGGACAGAAAGGGCGTATTCCCCCCACCTTTGGGAGGATTGCTTGCAGTAATTCAACTAACTCATTTAATATGTTACTGTACCATTAGTGAGGCAATTCTCAATCAAAACTATCAGTCATGGATTGGAGGAAGGTGGTAGTTGTCCTATTACCTAGGTACCCAGATCATCCAAACTCACACCGTTTGATTTTTTTGGTTGAAAACCGTGGAATAAATGGTCTGTGGGTCTGAAAGGAGCTTTTATTGAGGGGAGATGAAGCCGCAGATCAGCTTCACTGCACTCTGGATATTTTTTAACAAGAGCTATGCAGCATCTTGGTTTCCATGCAACTGGTTTTATGCAAAATGGAGGACAATATTTGATGGCAAATATAATGATGCAAAAAATCATGCAGTGGTAACAAATCACGCAAATAATAAATAAAATTCATGCCTTGAATCATAACAGGTCCTTCAAATGCACTATTTTTGAGTATTGATAAAACCGAAAGTACAAGAGATAAAACTAAAAGTACAAGAGACAAAACTAAAAGTACAAGAGACAGAAGTGGGGAAACAGTAACTAATTTCTAAATCATTTAAAGTTGTTTCATAATTGGAAAAAGAAAGGCATCTAGAATAGAGGGACTTTTTGAGCTAGTACTAGAAGACGAAAATAACAGCTAATTTTTTAGATTTTTTAAGAATCTGAATTGCTTTGATAATACGGTCTCTTTTTGTCAATTTCCTAACACGGCAATCTTTTAAAATTCTCTGAATTCCTCTGCCGTAAAGTTAGGGTCATTTCCGGAAAAATCTTTAACCAATTGCATTTACCCTGCAATAACTTCCTTCAGGGTGATACCATCACTGTGGTTGCCAGTTGACATTGTACCTGCTTCTACCATCGTCTTAGTGAAACTAGAATGTTCTTTTACCTCTTACTTTGTGAGTGAAAACTATGAAATCCTAGTCTAGACAGCACCAATAATGTTATAAACTTCATTCGATCAAAGTTACCTTCTGCGTTGTGTGTCACTTTATATAGAGTTTAACCCAGGCTCTTTTCCGTATAGTCTAATCATGAAGAAATACTTACTCGCAGTATATTACAAAATTCTGTTAGGTTTTAGGCCATGTCAAAATTTCCGGCAATGAACAGGCTGACATTGCTGTGAAAACAGCAACTGCAAAACCTGAGTGTATTTCCATTCCATTTGGAGATTTTAACACTCATGTCTTATCCCATCTGTACAAAAAATGGCAGTTGGAATGGGACAAGCAATTTTTTAATAAACAACTACTCATCAAACCTGCCCTGCAGTGATTCATTGTGGTAACATGTTCGCCTTGTTTGCTGTTAACCTGGGTTTGACTCCCAACGATGCAAAGAACGTTTACTCAGAGATCTTACAAAGATCACACTGTAGTCTGGGATTTGGTTTCCTGGGCTTTAAGAGGTTCAGATTCTTCGGGAAACAGTAGGTTCCGGCACAGCATGACCATTGTAGTCCTTGAGCCATAAAACCACATCAAACCAAAAATTAAAATGCCAGTCTAGCTGCAGGTGTGACTGTCAAAAAAAAGGTCACTCTGGCAAGACTTCACATCGGCTACAGACGCTTCTGCCATTAACATTTCTTAGAGGGAAAAGACTTCTTGATGTGTGCTACATGTGGTGAAACATTGAATGTTTTATGTGTTTTAACCATTTGCATAAATTTTAACCAGCAACGTTCATCAGCTTTTAACCAAAATAATTTTACCCTTTGTGACATTTTATGTGATTCTTTTAATCATGAAATCATTTTTAACTTTTTATTGAACATTGATTTTTCCAATCTCATTTGATTTTATTATATCGTTTTGTTTCATTGCATGTTTACTTCATTTTTACCAGTATAGTTTTAATTTATTTTGATTTTAAAACCATATGTATGGGCTCATCTCGTTTGGCACAGGATCACCCTTGTTGTCCTTGCACCAAAAGAGTACAACCAACCAAGAAGAAATATTTATTGGGTGTGTAACAGCCCACTCCACAATTGACTGTAATAATCTTGTCGCATGAAATACAAAGTACCTGATTAATAAATTGTTTATTTACACATCAATCTGTAATAATTACTCAATACAACATCAGCAATACCTAAGTTTCAATCTGTTTTCTTCCCTTTCTTTTCTCATTTTAATTCATGTGCTCACGTTATTACATTATTAGACTGAAATTACATAGCGAATATATTAGCCTTAAACAGTTCATGAAAAGTAAACAATAAATGCAAAGTAATCAACTGGCCCTCCAACTTCATAACGTTATAATTATGGATGTGTGGAGAATTAACATTTAATTTTATTTTTTCAGTAAGAGATAATATGAAAAGATTAAAAAGAAAAAGAAGTAAACTACTCCATTCATAGTAATACAGTCTTAGTCAAAAGTATTAAGCGCCCTGTAATAATTCATTTATTTTGAAGTACCAATGAGTTGGGGAAAATATGAAAGTACATAGATATACAGAAAAATCATTTTTTATGAAAAACGATTAATATTTGGTGTGTTGAGCCTCCTTAAGCCTTAATGACAGTATCAATTTTTTTAGGCATATAGTGCTTACTAGCTTACAACATTGCACTTTCGTTATCCTCTTCCGTTCTTCTTGTAGCGCATGTTTTAATGTTTCTGTTGAAGTAATGGAATACTCCAGGATCTTGTGTTTGAGAATATTCCAAAGGTGCTTAATGGGGGTTGAGACTGTATAAGCCAGTCTAGAAGATGTATATCATTTGCACTAAACCACTTCATAGTTTCAGTAAATTTATGTATTTAGTAAATATATTGTTAAATTCCAACAAGATAAATTTACTATCACCCATGTTTGTTCATTGAAAATTTGTAAAAACTATAGTTGCAAGGCCATTTCTAGTAAGCTTTGGCACTTGTTAGAATTCATGTATCCCTCACAGATGAAAATTTCGTCTACACCATCTTCCCCCATGCAACCCCAGATCATTATATTGTTTCCTCTGTGTTTAACAGTAGGCACTATGCACTGTGGATGATATTCTTCACTTACGTTTCGTCTTACAATACAGCACATGTACTAAATACCTAAAATAATGAAATACTGCAATAATTTTCCCAAGTGATTTTAAGTTAAAAATTTCTACATTTTGATACTCAAATACTGTTTTCTGAATAAATGTAAATTAAATAAAATGTACCTCAAAGTTAGATTCTTCAGACCACAAGACTTTGGACCAATCCTTTTCAGTGAGGTATTGATGTCTAAAAGCCCATGCAAGCTATGCCTTTTTATTTTTTGTTGGATAGCCATGGCTTCTACCTTGCCTTAAAACCTTTGAGTCCAGCTACTGTAAGCCTTGTTCTCTCTGTTCTCGGTTTGATTTTTTTCTTCTCTCTGACAACAAAGCAGCCGCCAGTTCAAATGTTTTTTTTTTACAATTTTGCAAGGAAGCCTGTATCAACAATCTGTTCTCTCTGGGTGAGCTGATTCCTTTTCTTACAGTTCTTTTATGAATTAAATATGAACCAGTATTTCTAAGACGTTTCATGACATGAACTGCACATCTTGAACATTTAATTGTTTTTGTAATTCCAACTTAATTCTCATTCATTTTTTAACCTTGTTCTTTTTTTTTTCATAATTTTTCAAAGAAAAAAGATGCATTTAATGACATAAGTTAAGTAAACAAAACTCCAGTATGTCTTACAAAGAAAATTGGATTTTCACATTAATGTTGTAAAAGTGTTTTATCGGCTGTTAAAAGCATTGACCTTTGCTGACGTTTTAGTTTACACATGTCAACAATATTATAATAAGCAAAACGAGTTATTTCAAGGGTTACTCTTGCATTTAGAGGTAAAATTTAAGGGTGCCTAATACTTTTGGCCATGACTGTATATAAAAAGCATTATGCTGTGGACTAGGGAATGAATAGAAATGATAAATAGTCAATGTATCATGTAAATCTTGGTTTTAAAACAATTATAGTAGGCAAGAGTGCAATCGTGTAGCTGCTACCTATTATCGTATTAGGTAATGGCAATGACTTGTGCAATTGTACTTGGCATTTTTTATTTTCTACTAGTTTGAGGTATAATTTTTTGATGGTTACTCTACTTGGGGAGACAGGATTTTTTATGGTAGTGGGGAGGGGGGAGATAAAAATTTCACAAATTTCTTGAAAATGTAAGGTCTTCCTCAAACATTTTTTTTGTGGATTTTTTCTTAGAAAAATAAAGGCTGTTTTCCCTGAGGGATTTTTATTTTCTTATTTTGCATCGTAATTTCACCTTTTCATTAAACTTCTACAGGCAAGGATAAAATATTAAATTTTTTGTGACTTAATTCTAGGCTAGTGTTGCTCATCCAGACTCTTTCGAAGCTCCAGATAAAGATTTTATGATAGTTGCACTTGATTTGCTAAGTGGCCTTGCAGAAGGATTAAATGGTCATTTGGAAGGTTTAGTGGTATCGAGTAATATAATGCAACTTTTATACCAGTGTATGCAGGTAAGCTTTATACATAACATTGTGTACTTTTAAAGATGTATTTTTGTAAACATCCAATAATTTCCTCCAAGACACAAGTTTTTGTGTTTTAATAGATTAATTTTATTTTTAATTTTAGTTCAATTCTATATAACATTAGACATCATGTAAAGTAACTAAGGACATTATTGTGGCTCTAAGTGTGTGGCTTTTTTGACTTCCGTAATTGGCAAGCTTAGTTAATATACAGCCCCACTCCCCATCCATTGAAAGGACAACTTATTATATACCCAAGGATAGTGACTGGTAGATCACACATGCCTTCTAACTACAGATCAGTTGTAACAAACCAGGGCATAAACTTCATGAGGTTTCAGGAATGTGATAATGAGATTGTGGCCGATGAATGCAGAATACCCAGTCTAGAGTATCATTTAAATTTCTTAGTAATTAATATTGGCATTCAACATGTATTTCCATTTCATCCCACAAATGCTCAATAGGGTTCAAATCTGAGGAGTTAGGGGGCTATTTTAGGATGGTGAACTTAGTTAAATATTCCCCCGGTCAGTTAGGGCTGTTACTGTGGGATATTGTCTTGTTGAAAGATGGCATTCTGCTGTGAAAAAATTAGTCATATGGAGTGGGAGGGGGGAGGGTGCATATGCTTGTAGATTTATGTAGCTGTGTCTGGTGGTAAAACTCTAGTGATGTGAGAAGGTTTATTGAAACCCATGTGAATGCATGTCAAAACATATTCACCATCTGCTTATAATACTTCAACCTAATTGTGAAAGTCCATAATCTCATGCAGTCTATATTACATACATACCTTTCTGTTAACATATAGCAACTGGAACCTGGCTACATCAGATCAGACAATTTGCTTCCTATCCTCTAATCCAGTTGTTATATCTTCATAGTATCTTTAAATACATTGCATCAACATATTCAATGTAGACATCTGCTGTTACAGCCGATTACTGACATTGCACATATATATGTCTCACAGCCATCCACTGCCTAGAATACCAGCACTCTGATGAGTGCCACTTCGAAGCAACCCCAGTAACAGTCACTCCGTGGGAGGGTGACATGACGAGTCCTGCCTTAGCGCATGACTTTGGCTGTGGTGACCGAAGTCCGGATTCTTCGTAAAACTGTAGATCCAGCTTGACAACCCGTCTGGCCAACGTGGTGAGAGTAAGGCTGCTTCCTCTGTATTTCTTTTACTGTAATGTATGTATGTGTGATAACAGAAAGACCTCCATCCTGCAGTGAATCGAAAATGGTCGTTGATGATGATATATATATATATATATAAAGCAATTTTGAAACAAATATTTGGAATGTGAATGGAACCTTGAAAAAATAATGAATTTTAAGGAGACATATTAGAGAATGAAAGCAAAATATAACCAGAGGAGTGGAATTTCTTCAGTGGGGGATCCACTCCAGGAGTATAAATGTGGAGTGTTTCTATGTTTGGAAGGCCAGCATAAGCTTAAATGGCCTCCATTCCCCTAACACTCCACTTCTAAATTGAATATAGCAAAGGAATAATAATTTTTTGAAAATTGTAAAGGAAGAATAATTTAAAAAAATGGAAGGAAATTTGAAGAAATATTGAAGAAAATTTAAAGAAAAAAGAATTTTATGGACAGGCCTGCATGTCTTTCTTTAAATATTGGCCTTATGGAATAAATAAATAAATTATATTAAAAACAAATATGCATATAAACACATAACAATTTTCAAGTAGCAACTAAAGTATTATCTAAAGTAATATAGTACCTACATTATAATTTTGATTCATTCTCACAATGTTACGTGCAACAGCTAAATCCTTGAACAGCTGGCATTTTGAGCAATGCTCTCCAAACTATTCCGTTGCCAATTCTTTAGAATAAGTCAAATTCAAGTTGTGGCCATTCCATTCAAATAAATCATTTCTTAACAAACGTAACCTTGAATGACCCTGGTTGTCCTTGTGCTATAAAATACAACGAACCTTTATTAAGCATTAGTCATTTTAATCAGTGAATCCGAGTCAGTTACCACTCTTTGAAATTATTTTTAGCTTTTATTCTGCACATCTTTAGCTTGCTGTTGTGAGAAATGTCTCTAGTGAAGCCTGAAGTTTAGACATATTTTATCTTGCTCCATACAGGGGTTCCAGTCTAATGGAATGAATCATGAAAACTGTATCCGTATCCCTATCTGAGGGTGACCGCTAAGCAAGGGTTTGAAATACATTATTGTAAATCAGTTTCTACTGGGGAATTTTTATCTGACTGTTAAAACGGGGGAACCATATCTTAGGGATATCTCTTAAGAGGTGTTCCATAGCCACCATGTAATGCTTAAAAGATTTTGCTGTACTGTTCTATGTCCAGGAGCTCACTTTTGTAAAACCTAAATTTTATTTGCAGGATCCTATGCCAGAAGTGCGTCAGAGCTCCTTTGCTCTTTTAGGTGATTTGACGAAAGCTTGTTTTCAGCATGTCAGCCCTTGTATACGTAAGTAGTTCGTTTTTAGTTATGATTTTATTAGAATTTGAAGTGCAGTGGTAACACATCCACTCTTTGTGTCAAATCCATGTTAGTGCTGTAAAAAACACAAACATACGTTGGAATTTTAAAATATAAAGTTCTGTGATACATAGTTTTTTAGTGTTTGTAAGTAATGCTCTGAAATTGTAATTTCTTGTCTGTAGATTATCTAGAGCACAAACACTTGTTTCAAATTGTTGCAGTTTTGTATTTGTGTTCACTCATTTAGAAACATGGTTTTTCCGACAGTACCTTCATTTTCCTAAAACATATTTATACTCTAGGGCAGTGGTTCGTTAACTTCCCCAGACCGCAGACCCCACTTCAGAGTTCACTCACCCTCGCGGACCCCCAAGAATTAACTCAAAGTTTAAAGCCCGGAATTTGCATCATATGTATTTATTTCTAGTGTTTCATCACTAATTTTCACCATTTAAGGAAGGAATTTTTCGTCCCCTCATAATTTATTCTTAGCATTAAAGAGTAATTGCTCTTGTTTCGGTATTTTTTCGAATCTTTGTGGAACACTGGGAGGATCTCACGGACCTCTTTATACAGCCCAGTGGATTCACAGGGATCCACGGACCACAGTTGAAGAACTGCTGCTCTAGAGCATATAATTAGACAGAAAGAGCACTGTGAGACTAAGATTTTGAAGCAGTGACACTAATGTTTACAGATTTTAAAAAAGAAGGCTGCCTCCAGAGTATAGCACTGTTATCCTCTTGTTCTAGAATGCCACAATAGTTCAATGCTCATGGTTAAGGCCTATGCACAAGATTTCAGAAAGGGGATGTTTTTGATGATAAAAGGGAGAGGTTTTAATGGAAACAAAAATTTCTTTCATAATTAATTTTATTTTGCGGCTAATATTGTTCAAATTGGGAGGGGTGGAGGTTAGCCACCCCAAATCCTTCTGTGCACAGCCTGGTACCTATTCATGTATTTTTTAGTGAAAGAAAAATTGATGTAGTCTGCTCGCTAAAAAAAAAAAAAAAAAAAAAAATACAAGTACTTATGATATAATGAAAAAATTCAATATAAAGACAAAGTAAAATAAAACTAAAACTTTAAAAATGAAAATATAAATATTTTTCATAATGAATTACAAAAAATTAATTGGCAAGAATTACTAAAAAAAGAAAATTTACCAAAATCGGAAACATGATACGATTTATTTATGAATAAATTGAAAGAAATATATAATAAAAATTTCCCAATGAAAACAATTAAAGTAAAAGATTAATCCAGGTTTACCACTTAATGAAATTAAAAAAAGCTAATAAAAACAAAAAATAAATATAAAAAATTTATACCCAATAAGAAAAAAAGAACATTGAATGAATTTAAAGCCAAGGAATCTAATTTAAATTCACTAATAAATCAATTACTAGGACGAAAAAAATATTAAACAAGAAACAAGCATAAAAATACTTAAAAAATGAAATATTTGGTGACCCAAGAAAAATAGCTAATGAATTTAATAAATTCAACATAAACGTATCAGAAAATTTAAATTTATCAAGTTCACTAAACAGCAAGTTCAAAAAATATCTTCAGCCAAGCTTAACAAATAGTATTTTCTAACATGAGGTTTCTGAAATCGAAATTGTAAAAGAATTAAATAAAATAAATCCAAATAAAGGACCAGGAATTGACGACCTAGCGCCAAAAATTATTAAACAAAGTATTCACCATTTAAAAGAACCATTAACGATAGTTATAAATGATATCTTTGAAACAAGTATAATTCCTAATGAACTAAAGATTGCTGTAATTAAACCGATTTTTAAAAAAGGTAAAAAAGACAGTTATTGAAAATTACAAACCAATAGCAATTATGAGTGTGTTTTCAAAAATATTAGAAAAAGTAATTCATAAAAGATTGACTTTTTAAATAACTATAAACTAATTCACGTTAACCAATATGGGTTCCAAAATAAACAAGTCAACAGAGGATTTGTTATTAAAAACAGTAAACAATATGCAACAAAAAGTTGAAGATTAAGGAATTAATATTTGGCTTTTTTCTAGACCTCAGTAAAGCTTTTGACTTAATAAACAGAGATATTCCAAAAGATAAACTACTTAATTTAGGAATAAGAGGTAAAATGTTTAAACTTATAGAAAATTATTTTAAAGGTCGATACCAAATTGTTAAAATAGAGAATAAATCGGACAAAATTAATAATTATTTACTAATCAATGAAATTTCTATGTATTAAATTACACGAAAAACTTTTATGGAATGAACAAATAGATGATATAAATAAAAAAAAATAAGAAGAATAAATGAACTATTAGCCAGATTAAATAATAAACTAACTTTAAATGCAAAAATTGATATTTATTATTCAATAATTTACAGTGTACTGCTATATGGAAATTCAACATGGGGAAAAACTAAATAAGACGAACTTAATAAAAACAAATAATTCATTAAATGACACAATAAACAAAATAAAAATCACCATATCAATCAATTGTTCAATTTAGAGAAGAATATCAACTACTTAATATAGAAAATATACACAAATTAAAAATATCTCAATACATAATGAAAGAATAAAATGAAGGAAAACACATAGACATAATAGAAATAATAAAAGAAGACCACAAATAAAATACTCGTCATAAAAAAAATTAAAACAAAATATATTCGAACTAATTATGGAAAAGATAATATGAATTATTATGGATTAAATAATTGGAACAACATACTAGACGAAATAAAAATGTTATACCAATAAAACAATTTAAAAATACACTCAAAAATATTTCTTATTTAACGAAACATAAATGGCTAAAGTTTTTAGGTTGCATGTGTATTAACCTATAGTTTTAGCATGTAATCCATCATGCATGTATATATGTAATCTATACACATGTGTATGAAAATAAAATTCATTTGTATTTGTAAGTATCAGGAATAAGCTTGCAGATTAACTGCTCACTGTAGTCCTAAAGTTGATTCGCTAGGCCTTAAGAGGTTTGGATTACTCGAAAAAATGTAATTCTACTGTTCTGCAGTGTCATAGTGGTAACACATATCGTATCATCAACCTGGATTCAGCTCCCAGTAGTATCATGAAAAATATTTGTTTTTCTGTACACTGTAGTCTGGGGTTTGATTCTCTTGGTAGCAGAGGCTTGGTTTTCTGTGAGAACTATAGATCCTGATGCTGCCACATCTTTTGCTGCCCTTGTGCTGTAAAAATATAAAATAGTTTGAGCTCTGTCTCATGTACACCTTTGTGTTCAAACTCTTAAACCAGGTCATGTACAGTTTGAATGTAATATGGATGGACTTTGATGTAAATGATGATTTCTGTAGAAGCCAGGTAATGCTTCTGCAGCGTTGTAACTATTCATATATCAGGGTGTCTGACCATATGAAAATGTCAGGGAAATTTAAAATCCAGTGTCATAATAGCCTATTAAATTAGTTTAGGAGCGTTCAAGCATTATGTAAGTACCTTGGGGGAGAGGGTATTAAAATGGCCAAATTTTTCCCTTTCCTGAACTGTACTTTTCGCTTTCTTACACTGCATTGCATGCTGGAAATTTTAAAAAG
This sequence comes from Dysdera silvatica, assembly GCA_006491805.2. NCBI lineage: Eukaryota > Metazoa > Arthropoda > Arachnida > Araneae > Dysderidae > Dysdera > Dysdera silvatica. The sequence continues at coordinate 302,341,155 of QLNU02015360.1, read as the reverse complement.
CTAGAATATGTTGCTTCGGTTATTTTTTGCAAATGATGAGTAACATTAATTGCATTTATGAGCAATAAATCCATTTTAATGTATAAAGCGAAAATCAGTAAACAGGAAAAAAAAAGTTAATTTGCCAAAAATTCAATTTTCTGTGGTTTTCTGCAGAAGCTAAACTTTAGCTTAATATTAAAAGAACAAGATATATCACAAAGATTTAAATTATAAACTAATACATTTTAAATAAGTATAAAAATATATGTTGAATGCGAAGTCAAATTTTTTTAAATACGAAACTAACAATTTATTATGCGTACGATATATAAGAACAGTTTAAATGAACTGTCATGCAACACTTTCGAATGTAAGCCACTTATACCTTCGAAAATAACTGATTATACTACACCAGCAAATGTGCCAAGCAGCCAATAAGTTGGCGAATTCTTGCCCTTGGCTACTTGTTTCCGCATGCATTTTATAACCTTTAAAAAACATTATTATTAAGTTACTTCTCCAAAAACTGTGAAACACGTATCCGATTGATTTCTGCAAGGAACATAATGAAGCAAAAAAAAAAATAAATATTCAATACTTTTGAAAATATGATATTATAAAATCTCTGAAAATAGTCCCATTTTTGCTCTCTCCGGCCCTATAACACCTATATTTATGGCCATTCTGAAAAATGCCCGAATACGTGTCTAATAATTTTTTGAGAGCTTTCAAATGAGCCTAATGTCATTACAATCCTCGTCGTCCACCCTCAGACCTTCCCTTGTAAGTGAATGTAGTGTTTTCATCCACTCTGTCCAAGATTTCTACAAACGGCTGTAATGTGTCATTTCATTTTTAAAATTAGTTAATACCAACAGACATCGGATAGAGTGATTGGTGTGTACTATTGCCGGTAGAGGGCAGTCAGTGACTTGCAGGCCTGGCACGTTATGCATTTGCAGGAATGTGCCATTTATGACTGTGTTGTTGTCTGTGATTGAAGACTTTACGAATGCTGAGAACGCAGACATGCATTAAATGTACGGGACTGCAAACGTTAATGGCAGAACAGCGTTACAGATGTATCAGAAAAGCCTTCCGAATAGACCAATTCCGGATTACAGAATGTTTCAGCCATTAAACTGCCACTTTTGTGAAACTGGTTCCTTCTGCATCAGCAGGTAAGAAATGGGTTGACTGAGAGCTGTATAATGTCCAGTCGTGGATGAACGTATCCTGAACCTTGTAGAAGAAAGACCCAAGACAAGTAGAAGAGCTATTGCAAATCATGTAGGTGTGAGTCAACCCACTGTTTGGAGAGTTAAATGAAGAACGATTACACCCATTCCATTTTCAGAGAATTTAAGCTTTGAAAACGGAAGATTACCCTCTGCGCGTGGACTACTGCCAGGGGTTTTTGCAGCAGAGTGCATTTCAGCCAGACTTCAGCTTATGAGCTATTCACAAATGAGGCAATTTTTACATACGGAGATGTTTCCAATGCGCACAGTGCTTGTGTGTGGGCAACTTCAAACCGACAAGCTATACATCCACATGCGTTCCAAGATCGATTCTTTGTGAACGACTTCCTGCTTGGACCATATTTTACCAACGTGACTCTATAGCAGATGTTATTGTAATTTTCTGGAAGAGGTGTTACCACTATTGCTTGTGTTATAACGAAAGGTATGAGGCATAATTTATTAGTTTACTTTATTTATAAATATGGCTATTTAAGAATATTTTAATAATTGGTTTGAAAAGGAATTTGATAAAGTTGGTTGTTGAAGTCAATTGTAATAAATTATAATTATTATTTTGAGTAGTAGATACAGTAGTCACTACATCGCTAATTTGGCAAGGGTTTAGCAGCACAAGGATTAACCTTTGATATAACCATCCATACTTTCCCAGGTTCATTTCTTTTAATTTAACTTCCTGGTTTATTCCAATTAAAATAAAAATGGGTTTGACTTCCAATTTAACTTAGTAAATATTTTCCCAGTTCAAATGTACAAACATCCAGGCTCTTTAAAAATAATTCAAAGCTAATAATTTATAAGCGCACATGATATAGGGTAGAACAAAGAATTGTGAACCGCGAAAATAACCAAGAATGGTACATGAGAACAGGCAAGGCAGATTACAATGTGATATAATTGAATGTTAAAAAAAATGATTTAAAAGTATCAACTTGGTGTCAAATTCAGCAATTTGACCTTTTAGAAGAAAACCCCCATATAAATATTAACACCTAAATAAACACAATAATGAAAGAGAATTCAGGTGATACAAATCAATTTTAATTTTTCACCAAAATCTACGTAGGCACTAAAAGTCAGTCTGACAAAATGTATCATTTCTTTTAAGTGGTATGCCAAATATACTAATTTTCAAGTAACTCAAATTCTCTTCACAAAATGCAATTATTAAAAAAAAATTCACTTTACATAATCTGTGGAAACAATACTAAAGAATTTTTTATTATTAGAAATAAGGTCTCTGGAAATTTAAATTCTAAGCTACCAATTTCACACCATAAAAAATAAATAAAAAAATGTACTTGTCAAATCGTAAGATATAAAGTACCAGGATGTAAGTTTGTAAATTAAACAGCAGAAAGAAAGGGTTTTTTATATTACTTACATGGTCATGCACTGTGTTGGGTCCTGGAAGGACCCCTGCCTTTTCAGTGGAGTCCACCAGTATATCTCACTTGTTGCAAGAATAGGCAAAAGACCACACTGTGGTTCTTAGTTGGTGAGAAGTTTTCTTTTTCAATGGGTTACCACCTTGCAAGTAGATGTATGGAGGGGAGGGGGATACAACAGTAATGGTCATTAGGCCCCAACGTATTTGTAAACCCTTCTAAAGGGCTTCTGTCACTGGCGAATGATCTTCTTTGTCAGATGTCCCATTTTGCCATGGGAAACTGGTGTGTATGCTTGATTTTTATTGCTTTGGTTGAAGATTTATTAGCAATGTATGGACTCTGAAACTGTCGATCTTGTGCATTTTTGGCCGGATGCTATATAAAAGTCCATTGGCGTGTTTATATTTTGCATTGTTTTCTTATTGCTCTCATAAAATTTAAATCGTTAAAATGTTTATTTTCAGAGGATTTTCTTCCACTCTTGGGACAAAATTTGAATCCTGAGTTTATATCTGTGTGCAATAATGCAACCTGGGCAATTGGAGAAATATCTATTAAATTGGGTAAGGCATTCTTAAAGTTGTTTACTGTTGTTTAAGGTACACTGGTGTGTAAAAATTAAGGATGGGGCAGTTTTTTGCATGTAACATCGCACCTCAGTGTTTCAAATGGGTACAAAGCATACCATAATATTTCCAAGATGTAAGATTATGGAAACGGTGAACGAACTGACCAAGAAAGGAATCCAAAGGATACAAAGGACTTTTATTCAAAAATGGGCTTTCAGCACAGGAGGACAGAAGGCAGAAACGTCCATGTGACAAACGGCAGGCAAGAAAAACAGTTTTCAGTAGGGGATATGATCACCCCTGACTGCAATGCAGGATGTACACAGCCTGTTCATGCTCAGTATGAGGTTGTTGACAAGCTCTTGAGGCATCATGGCCCATTCCTCTTGTAATGCCAATCACAATTGCAGAATCGTTGCTGACGGATGGCAACATGCTGCCAAGCGTCTCCTAAAAACTTCCCACACGTGTTCTATTAGATTCAGGTCCGGAGACCGTGCGGGCCATTCCATACGATGAATATCTTCACTCTCTGACAGCTCAGCGACAGCAGCTGTACAGTAAGATGTAGCATTGTCATCCATGAAGAGGAATTTCACACCCACAGCATTCTGAAAAAGATGGACATGGGGAAGAAGAACTTGGGTACAATAGCAGTCACCAGCGACTGAAGCTCCTTGCAATATGTTGAGCTGCGTACGGCTACCAATCATTATGCCTCTTCCAATGAGAACTCCTCCACCTCCAAATCGGTCCCTTTCGACCATGTTGGAGGGGTGATGCTTGTTCCTTACTCTCTCCAGATGTATAGACATCCAGAATCGCTCTCATCCATAAACAGCATTCGATCCCATTGTTGAGCTCTCCATTCCTTGTGTTCCTGGTACCAGAAAAAATGCCATCCCTGATGGGTAGACATCAATGTCACACCGTATTGGTCGCCGAGCAAATAAACCAGCTGTGTGCAGTTCCCTAGCCATGGTAATAAAACATGATAGCTGCTGTCCGGTAGTTCATTGTATATGACTTGAGATTTCATCCACTGTCAGTCATCGATCTCTTCTCGTCTGTAGAACAAGATACCGATCCTCCCTTGCCGTGATGGCTTGTGGATGACCACAACTAAACTTTCAGATAACTGTTCTTGTCGTTCGAAATGCCATCTATGCTCGTGACGCGATGCTGTGTGCGATCACAAACTTCTCGGCCACACTCATCACACTTCGACTTTCTTCCAGTTTCCCAATGATTCGACCTAGAGTAGAATCATCTAGATGATGTCAATGGAACTGTCTACACACTGCTACAGCAATTCACCATCGTTCAAACCAATGTATATTAATAGCTTCCACTGAAATGCTACACGTACACTGCCCTCACGCTTTATACCTTACCCATACGCCCACATTATATCATGATATGTATATGCAAATGCCCTACTGTATCGGATTCTAGGCAGTCTCCTGGTTGGTCTTTCGATCGGTTCTGCCTGTTCGTTCCACTGTTATGTTACTTTTTCTGTCTTGTCCTTAGATTTTACATACCAGTATAGATAAGTAAAGTTATTATAGTTCAAACCCAGATGCTTGTATAATAGTATTTACTGTAAGAACTCAAGTATAACAGGCTTATACTTTAATTCTTAGAGTTCAATTTTAAGCTATTTTCATATTATGAGAAAAATACCTTTAATTCAACAATTTTAGTGTTTATTATTATTATTTAGTATTAATTCAACGATTTTAGTATTTTTGTATCTCTAAGCATGTTAGAGCAAGGGGAATAAGATGGTGATACATTAGCTAAACAAAGCTTTCATAAATAGTCCCACGTGTTTAAACCTATGTCACATGACTGGATGGTTACAAGCACATACCTTAAGATTTCATTGCATTAGGATTAACTTTTGGTAAACTTGTCAAGAGGATTTTAATGGTTTGTAGGTTGTGTTAGGGTATTGTTTCAGATGTGTGACTCATGCAGTTTGTGGTGTGTAAACTGGATTTCTTTCTTTCTTTTTTTTTTATAAATTCTAATTTATTTAAAACAGAAATTGTATGCAATTTTTAAATATATCATTACAGCTTTAAAATTTTCTGATTTGGGCTTAATTGGAGCTATATTTATATAATATCAAAACATTTGGCTTTGGCAGAGCTAGTTTTTAATGCAACATTTATAAATAGACAGGTCTTTTGAAGTTATTTCTAGTATAAAATTGAGTTCTAGTAGTGTTCTGTTTCTTATTGTATAAGAAAAATCAAAATTTTAGTAGGAAGAAAAGAATAATTTGCTAACAAGGGCGGTCTCCTGACTGTCACATGCAGGTTTTAACGAAAAAAAAAATCAGTCAATAATCCATCCAATTCTAGGCAAATATCGTGAAAATTAGTAGCCAAATCTCTATGTTAATGTTAGAAAAAATTAATAAAAAGTATATTTGAGTTTCCAGAATAGAGCATTTATCGCCATTTGGCGTCAGCCAAATTTCTTTTTGAGTAAACGCTGTAAAGGAATAGCCATAATTGGGCATTTTTTTTTTTTTCACTCTGGTTTGCGCTTTTATGTAACCAAGGAAGGTTATTTATCTAAATCTCACCGTATTTTGGAATATGAGAATCAAAATAAGATCAAAAATATTACAACTGGCCAAGTAAATATAAAAACTAAACTAAAACATTTTTTCTGCTATAACTTTCCACAAATAAAATATGAACAATAAAATATGAACAATAAAAATAAATATGAACAATAAAAAAAAATATAACAATATGAACAATAAAAAAAATATAACAATATGAACAATAAAAAAAAATATAACAATATAAACAATAAAAAATATAACAATATGAACAATAAAATATGAACAATATTAAATTCTGACTTAAATTTTTTACAACTTAAACAAAATGCAATATGTTTGAAACTGGTAAACAGATGTAAATGTATTTTTAAAGTTTCAAAGCAGATTATATCACCCTGATGGTATTATGACATTCGTTCGTTTAAAATTTTCGGCTAACTGAAAAGAATTATCGCCAAATGCCGCTAAAAGATTACATTTGGCGTTATTTTAGCGAATCTTTAAAATTTAATTTCAGGTTTTCTAAGGGGATTTGGCCACTAATTTTTATAGTATATTTAATATATGCTTTCATCTAAATTAATTTCGTTAAATTTGGCTTATGACAATCAGGAGACGGCCCTTGTAAGCAAAAAAGTATTTGTAACAGGGTTGGCAAATTTCTGCTAAGACTGTTAAAACCACTGGTTATAACTGGCATGTAAAAGTGGCAATAACTGGCAGAAACACAGGAAATAATTATTTCTTGCATTAAAAACTTATCAAAATATCCGAAATTGCAAAAGTGTATGTATTTTAAAGTAAAATAGGTTTAGTTACAATGTTTATAGTATTTATTCAAAGGTTACATTATAGTAGCATATAATGAAGCAGTCTATGAAAAAAGATGAGTTTCGCTGCTATACAAATCTTCATTTATAATTGTTTTCTTTAAACTAGACCACCATGTGACCCATGCTGAGACATTTTCTAAGATTTTATTGGAGTAGTGTGTTTCAGGAAAAGGAGCTGATTTTGCTCAAAAAGCTATAATGTGAAGTACAAAATTTGGGTTAGTGACATTAAAGAATTTCATAGTGTTTTCTCCCAAAGCAGAATGTGCTAGAAAGTGTGACACACGTCGCAGAACAGCCAGCTTTACTGCAGAACAATCACAGGGTGAACCATTTTTTTTTCTTAAAATAAACAAATAAAAAAAAAAAAAACAGCAACAAATATTTCCTGTATTTCTATTAAGAAACACATTTATGTGTTATAGAATTTAAAAATGCATATAATACGAATATATATATACATACATGCATCTCCTGCAGAACATTTTTGATCAGCTGAAGGCTTGTTGCAGAACATTGCAAAACATTCTGCTTTGGGGGTAGAGCTTAAAACTCAGATGTTTGGTTAGTGGCCACTTCATTTAAGTTAGTCATCGTTTTCACATGGCCACAAAATCCTATATAATTTGGCCGTACAATTAATAAAAACGACTTTATAAATGGAAAATACTTTGAGTGATTAGTATAAATGAAAAATACTTTTCAATGACTAGTCTTGCATCTTTTATATCCCTAAATGTTTTGTTCTAATTATCTTTATTCTCTTAATATAATGAAAGATAAATCACAGGAATATATATATATACTTATCTAAAAATAATAGCCAGTTTAAATTTTCTTTATACGTACCTAAAATATATACTAATTTTGAAAAATTCAGATAATACTTGTATATAAATGCCCCATGATCAAGATTACAAAGACATTTTATTTATTTTTCACACTTTTAATTAGTGATTAAAATTTGGTCGCATGCATTTCACTGAATCCAACCATCACAAATTAATTGTAAGTATGGGATCAAAGTGTTCAGTTGAAACTTTTGCATGTTTCACTACGTCTATATTCTAAAACCTCTTTACTCATGCATGGACATTTATCATCTAAGATGTGCTTAATGCAGTTTCAGATCCTCTCTACTTCAGCATTACTGATTGAGATAGTTAGCAACATAAGAAGTGTGTTTTGAACATATTTGCAGCTTTTAAATTCATCAGTTTTTAATTTGGTCACCAACCGTTTCAGATTTATAGATGGTCTAAAATACTGTGCCATAATATGGCGATATGTCCTCCATTTCACCAAGGCTCCCTGCTCATCAATAAAATAATCTTTTCAAATCTTGTACAGAAAACAGCAATAGGTTTTAAGAGCTGCAACAAGTCTTTTTACATCTTTATTAATCATCTGATTGTTTATGACCTGAAAAGTTCCTTTATCATCCATATCATTTTCATGATCTGCGAGTAACATGGATGATTCTTTATGAATAATTCCAAGAAATCTACCTGGTTCTTCCACTTTATATTGCCTGGTATTTGTGGCTTCACAGTGTTTATGTATTCCTTTAGCCAAGCACTTTGTCTGTAATTATTTCTAAAATATTTTTGAGCAGATACCACATGCTTTACAACAGACTTAAAAACAAAAAGTGTGGTTCATTCACTGTAATACAACTTATTCGATTAGTCATAAACCATTGAGGCTTTTTTTTACAGCCAGTCTGTTAGTGTTTTTGCTTTTTATTTTATAGCTAAAAGTCTAATGAGGTAGGGAAGATAAATAAGAAATAGGCCTAATAAATTATATAGCCTTCAAAAGACAGTTTTTCCAACAAATCTTTGATTTACTCTATTTTTTAATTATTTTTAAATAATTTAATTATTGAAATAATATAAAGCTTTATAATATACTGAATTGTTGTAATAAAAATATATTTTGTAATCTTTCATTTACTAAATGATACAACAATGCTTAAAATACTTTTATTAGTTTCTGCCAGTTTCTCTCGCCTTTTGCTGGTTAAAACCAGTTATAACCAGTTCTGCCACTGGCATGGCAAAAACTAGTCTTTACCGGCCAAAAGCCAACCTTGATTTGTAACAACAGTATTGAGAAAAAAAAGTGTTTCATACATTTCTAAATAAATGACAAATCTAATTCATTTACGGCTTTGCAGTAATGCAGTGGTAACACATTCATGTAATGTGCCATTGATGGGAGTTGAACTCCCATCAATGGAAAAAAAAAAAGAAAAGAAAGCTTACCGACTAACTGCTCACTGTAGTCCGGGATTAGTTTCTTAGGTCTTAAGAGGTTTGGATTCCTCAGAAAAGTGTGGATCCTGGTATAGCATGGCCTTTGTTGCCCTTGCACTGTAAAAACACAAATCTTATTTACTATTTGCAAATGCTTAAATTCATAGTAATTTAAGTGGGCAAACCTGAAAACAGGAATTCAAGGGAAGTAAATTATTATATATATTATATTACATTGCACTGAGGAGAAAAACTAATTTTTCTGTTAAAACAGTATATAGTTTCACCAGGAGATTCCATAACAATTGTTCCCCTTTCGTTAAGTGAAGACAGAATTAAGGGAGAGAGAAAGTCCCAAGGTCATTTGATTGAAGTTTTACATTAGAACGTGATGAATCTGGGTAGTAGATTCTTTCTAGAATCATGGGAGACTTACAGTTTCAGGGGTCATGACATATAGCATCTTTAAAACCTCCATTGGAACATTGCATGATTTTTGCCAAACCTTTAATTGGGGGTTCCCAGCTGGGACTGTCCTGCATTAAATGGTGTCAGACTTAACATGAGGATTCATAAACTTTAAAGCTTTCCTCATTCTTGATTCTGTCTTCACTTGACAAAGGGAGCAGTTGGCTTCTGTAATGTTGTTTTTAAACATTGTGCCATTGTTGAAATAACTTATCTTTTGTATTTGTGTATATTTTCTCATTTTACTTATTTATAACATTAAATTTTAATGTAATTATTAAAAAATAATTTACTCTCTTTAACTGGAAGGTTAAATTACTTATAAAGGAATTTTGTCTACACAAATTTATGTAATTTTTTGGCATTCTCTAGTAAAGTTTAATCACCGAGTTCTGAGGCTTTCAAATCTTACGTTTCATATTGGCTTTGTTTTTGGTATATGTATTAATTTCATCTTTTATATTAATTTCTTTTGTGTATATACCATTGTATTCCTAGGATCTGATATGAAACCTTATATACCCATGGTGTTAAATCAATTAATTAGTATTATAAACCGTAGAACACCCAAAACCTTGTTAGAAAATACAGGTATGTATGTTCTTAGATTTTACTTCCAATTCAATATATTCTAAATATTTTAAGGGTAGGAAAACAATTTATTTCACTTTAAACTGCATAACTTTACACTTATGCCATTCTTTATTTATGGCTATATAGCTATGTAGGTTTTTGTGCTACTTAAGTATCTATTTAAATATATTGGCATTCTATGAAACAATAAGAAATATTGCTTCTTTTAATGCATGTGTGTATACTTTTAGTCATGCTTAGTAGCGTAAAATTAGCCCTGACGTTAAATTATTTTATAGCTAAGTGTTATACTCTAAACTTGTTAGTTTATGCAAAGACAAGTGGTGGTGTGTGTAAATAATATATCTAAAATTAAACAATTAGAAAAAATTCATGCACATTACGGAACATTTGCAGACACATTTAAATGCATGCATCTGGAATAATTTTATATTTGTGTATTGGAAACAAAATTAACTGCTGCTTCGTAACAAAATTTTGCTGCTGTCTCTGCAAAATTCAGTATCTGATTCCATGCTAATTAATGCCGATCTTAACGTTGGTCCTCAGTCAATTGATATTCATTATTTTATTATATACTATTTATTGGAATCAGAAGTCCAGTAGGAGATTTAAAACATTATATATTAAATTTCTGTTTGGTGTCCTTTGTATCAGGTGAATATATAGAAAGTGGGCAAGTTTTTCAGATAAAATTTTACATATTATAATTGAAAGATTTAAATTTTAATTTATCTGAAACAATATTTTTGCTGATAATGCTGTCTATCATTTTGCTTTGTGTAAGATACATTAATTTCAGTTGTTATTGTCCTAACTTGTACCTGTGTAATTGTTGCTACTTAATATTGAATATATGTTTTTATTTTTTTTTATTTTGATAACTCATGGAAGGTTTTATTTTACACTTGAACCAAATCCTTTACCTTAATTTCTTAAAGATGTTTTATTGAGTTATAATTCATTGTTATTTTTTAAAAGACTATGCACCCAATTAAACGTACTTTTCCCCATCTTATTGTTCAGTTTCATCTAATTACACATACAAAGTTGCAGCCAGGGACTATTTCTCTTGAATTTATCTTAGGCATTCTGTGCTTAATATAAACAGAGTATAAGTTTGATTAATAAGTTAGGAATTGATTAGTTAAATAGAGAATTTTTATTAAGAAGTAATTGAGAGAGGTTTCACTGATAAACATGAAAATACTTCACTTGAAGGAGTCAAGTTTTAACGAATTAGTAGTGCTACATTATTGATACACAATTTTTCGGAACTTCTCAATTTGTAGTACTTAGCCCTTTCTGAGTGACTTAGATGGCATGCAGCATTTCTTTGTTTCTTTACATCGTAGCACATTCGGCAATGTAGTAAATAATCCAACTATTATTTAGTAAAGCTCTAGCATGCTGTGAACAGTTCTTTGTATGTATATTCTTTCAGTGTGTTGACAGACACCCATCCATTTTTGGAATGTTTACTTCAGTAGCTATGACAGATAGGCTTCATCATCATACGGAAGGGGTTAATTACTTGTAATGGGAGATTGAAAAAGACAAAATTTTCCTACCTTCTCCCCCACTCCCTTTTTGCTGTAAAAGTACATGTTTAGTGCTGGTATCTCAAATAGGCTTTTCATTTTATTTTAGTGTATTTGATTAAATGTGCTAATTTTTTTTAAAGATTACAACTGGTTCAAAGGAAGAGAGATTAGTGTATATAGCAGTTACTCCAGTTTTGGTTTTAATATGGTCATTAATGGGGAAGGTTATCTGAAAATATTGGTTGTTAAAAAGCCACTTCTGTGGGGAATTGAATGAACTTATACTATATAGTATGACTTTGACTTGAATTTGTTAGGACATGGATATTTGTAAGTGCATCATAATTTATGGATCACATTGTGTCGTACTATGACATAAAGGTAGCATGTTTGTCTACTGTGTAGGATACCTGGGTTTGTATCGCTGCTGGACTCAGCACTTGCTACCTTTTCTTTACCAATTTATGTTTTATGGTTTCATTTCATAGGTGACAGAGATCCGAATTCCCAGAAAACATCAGTTTGTAGTGCAGCATGTTCTTAGTTATCTAATATCATAAACTTTCACTAACATTATAAATTATGGTTTAATGGCGACACACTGCACTAATCAATAGAAGCAAAAAAAATTTTTTTATGGTTCAGTTATTTTAAAAATTTTATAACAATGTCGCTAATAGCTATTTCGATAGCGTTAACCAGCTATCGTCGTCAGAGCGAATGGCGGCTTCTGTTTATGTCCGTGCTGTTGGTCGGTGTTGCCATCACGTCGGTTGGAAACTTGATTGGGCGGAGGAGTAAAGCGTATTTGTGGAGACGCCTTTAGCCGTGAGACCCAAAAGGTTTTTCCAAGTGGATGATATAGAGTTACTAAGGAGTTGATCATTAACTGCAACATTGATGTTTGCTAGAATGTGAAATGCCTCAAAGAAACTGAGATCAAGTGTTGAGTTGACTTTTTTAATAATATGTGCATTGGAGAATAGAAACTGATGTCCGAATTCCCATGAATGTTTTGCCAGAGCCGATTTATGAAATTCTTGCTTTCTGACATAAGCTTCGTGTTCATTTAGTCTGAGGCGCAGTGCTATTCGTGTTTGACCGATATAAATTTGGCCACACTGGCACGGAATGGAATATATGCCGCAGCTGTCAGAATCCGGGATGTTATCCTTAAGATGAGAAAAGCCTATTTTGTTGATCGGAGTGAAGGTAACGCGAAAGTTGAATTTGTGCAGGACAGCAGCGATCCTAGTAGAAATTTTCGGAACATAAGGAATGCAGACAATGTTCGTAGGAGCTGAAGAATCACTGGAGAGAGAAGAGGCCGGTTTAGGTTTAGTGAGTTCTTTAAAAATATGATCAATAATTGTTGGATTGTAGCCACGGTATGAGGCAATTTGTCGAATGTAGCTGATTTCCTTAGCCAACATATCACTTGCCGAAGAAAATTTGATGGCACGAGGCACCAAGCAATAAAATGAGCTCATTTTGTGGATGAGCCGACAGAGCGTGAGGAAGAAGGCTAACGGAATTAAGTTTTCGGTAGACACTGATTTGGAAACCAGTAGATGTTCTATGGATTAAAACGTCAAGGAAAGGCAGTGAACAGTCCTTTTCTTCTCCGAAAGTAAACTGGATGTTAACGCTTTACCTACCGCTTGCAACTGAAATGTATACATCGAAAAGACTGAACGATTCGAGTGCAGATTATATGAGTTCTTCACAAATAACAATGGTAATTCGCAAAAAGACACTTGCGCCAATTAATAGGCTATCGGTCTTTAAGTGTTGGTGAAAAATAATCTATTAATGGGCTTTCGATAGGTAAAGTATTAAGGTATGAAGAAGAAAAGGACCGTTCACTGCCTTTCCTCCATATTTTAGTCCGTAGAACACTTACTGGTTTCCAAACCAGTGCCTGCCAAAAACCTAATTCGGTTAGTCTTCTTCCTCATGCTCTGTTGGCTAATACAGATTACATTAAACCATAATTTTTAACTTGAACATTATAAACGATCTTGGAACATAAAATACAACTAGTAATTAACCATTACAAATAATGATTGAATGAGACAAAATTACAAATATGATACTAATAAGTTAATATGAAGATGTATATGAGGGATGAATAATAAAACAATACAAAGTTTCACCAGGAGATTGCATAAGTTTTTTCGACACTGGCATAAAGGTTAAAAACGTGACGTTTTGGGAGCATGTTTTTTTCCCTTTGTCAAGTGAAGACAGAGCGCTACTAACTTCTGCCTTCACGTGACAAAGGGATTAGTTGACTTCTGAAACGTTGGTATTTTAAACCTTGCATCAGTTTTAAAATAACTGCTTTGAGGAATGAAATGATTTAAAATTTTTTTGTTATCCGAGATTCACTAGTTTTGTGTCAAATTGTTCATAATGATTAATAAATTATTCCCAACAAATATTATGTCAGTTACACAAAGAAAGGTTCTAAAATCATATTGATTAATAAATATAATTTTAGAAATTTATTCAAAAATTATTTGCATGTGTGTGTACTCATGACATTGTCGTAAAGAGTAATTGAAAATTGTATGGTCAAGCGAAATATTTAATTTTTTCAAATTTTAGCTTGGAGGCAATATAAACGAAACTTTGAATATAAATGTTTTGTAATTTATTAATTTAATTATTTTACCCAAATCCTCATTACAGTGAAAATGATGAAATTGAAATTTATTTGTAGATTTAATTAAAAATGTATAAAATGTGTTTTGTTTTTTAGAGGTAATGGTGTATATACAAAACATATCTAATTATAGGAAAATATATTATATTTATCAAAATTTTAAAACCTTATACTTGATTTCACTAGAAAATTGTGAATAAAATACTTCAATATAAATATATCAAATATACTTTATTAAACTTTGGTAATTAAATAAGTATTAAAATGAGAGATATCACAAACTTATTTTCTGTGTACAATATGGGAATTTCATAGTGAAAAAGTAAATTTTTTCCTGTCATCCATACTATATTGGTAAATTTTCCTGTGTGTTCAGTTCTGAGTTAAAATTTGATTTTTTGTATGCATTTGCAAAATGTGTGAATGAAATAAATTTGGTGGATGAAATAAATTTGATAAAAAACATTACTATTTATTCCACCTACCTTTGTATAAAGTCTAATTCATCTCTTACAAAAGTTATATGTACAACTTTACGGTATTTAGCACAGGATGTCCTTTGCTGTCTTTGCATCATAAAAATTTAATTAACAGTTTATTCCATAAGCAAAAGAAAAATTGTTTTATAGCAGATATTAGAACTTGCTAAGTACAGGTAATTGGGACTTCAGATGAAACATTGAATGGGTTTAATTGCGTAAGTAGCATTTTGTGTTTTTTAAAATAATTTAAGTTACAAGCTCTAGTTTGAAGGGTTTTTTTTGGATGTTAGTAAATAGAGAATTAACTATGTTAAATAATTTTTTTTAATCAAATGGAAGATGAACAACTCTTCTAATTGTTAAGTAGTTTTGGTTTGTTATTTCTGTTCATGAGTTGTCTTGTATTAATTTTCAAAACTGATTTTGTTTTTAAATTCAAAAATTCAATAAATTTTTGACTTCAGCGTGAGTTCTTTAAAAGAAATATTCACTGTTTAACTGTTATAACTTATTAAAAATTTGGCCTCCGCCCCTTTTTTTAATTTTAGTATTATAGAACACACAAGATGTCTTCTCCAAAGTTTCTTGTTAGATTTGAAAATCATATTTGTAGATACCAGAGCTTTTAAATAAACTAACTATTAAATTTGCTTACTTTTTTTTGGGTGCATGGTTTATTAACAAAGGTTGCATTTTGTCTAACCCATTATTATTCTTTTACTGTACTATTTTCATGGTCCAATTTTGCCTTGTATGTTTGTTTGTTTATGAGTTGTCTTAGCTTTTTTCTCCCGTTTTTTGCTCCCTGCCTCATCTCCTCGGTATTTAGCCATTACTATTGGGCGCCTTGGTTACGTTTGCCCAGAAGAAGTCGCCCCTGCGTTACAGCAGTTTATTCGCCCGTGGTGTGTAAATGTTTTTTTAATTTATTTTTCTTAATAATTTTTCACTTTACTATATTATTATTATTATTATTATTATTATTATGAGAATTATTTTTTTTCCTTTTTGTAACTTTGTAGTTTTCACTGTAAATGATTTTTCATTAACTTTTTACATGTTATTATTTTACATGTGGCATTTGTTTGTTTATTTGTTTACTTTTTTGCTTCTTGTTTGTACAGTTCTAGTTTATGTGGGCTCTTAACCAAAAAATGGAAGAAATCCTGATAAATATAATTTTTCGTGTTCAAATTGAAAGAGAATAAATGATTCAAGATACAAACTTCCTAAAATTGCTGCTATGTTCATTTCAATAGTGTTTTTTTTCCCCCTAACTAAATATCAGTTTTTATGAAATTTATTTACACATTTAACTTTAATCTTCATTTTAACAATCCCTTAATGCGTTTTGCATGTCAGTTAATTTTTCTGTATCATTTGACTGGAAGTAATAAAAAAGACGCAGTCAAAATTATTAAAACCTAGTTTTAATTAGCTATTATGGTTTTTATTTCCTTACTTGCTGCAGTTTGCATATGACTTTGCTTGATGAAGAAGTGAATAGTGATTATGAAAAATGTTAATTTAAACTACCTTGTTAATAATTGCTTCATTCAAATTTTAGTTCCCATGAATTTATTTATTGGTTGGTTCATTCATGCATATAAGTTCTTTTCATTGCTGAATTGCATATTGCTTCTTTAAAAGTCTGAAAACTAAACATGTGTTTAACTGTTCGTTTAAATTTGATCAATGTTGAGAGTAATAAAAAGTTTTATGTGAGAAACTTCTCCGGATATACGTAAGGTTCCATTTTATATGCAATAGAATGTCAATTATCAGAACTAATTTGGATTAAGCTCAGTAGCCTAGGAAAGTGTAGGACTCTGACCTCGATCCCCTTCCCCTAATTGGATAAGTGTCCGTCATTCTCGTTAAAATCATATCACTTGATCATTTTAAATCTGCTTGTACTCCTTCCATAGTTTTTGAGTTGCTACATCCCTGAGAGATTGAACTTCGTTCCAATAATTGACAGTTCATATTATTCAGCACCCTAAAAAATATCAGGTGATATAAGGAAGTCTGATAAAAAACACTGCTTATCAAGATTATACATAACGAATTGAATTAGATAAGCCTTTAAAATTCTTGTGTTGAAATTGCATGAAAATACTGGTATTATAATTGTAACAATGATGACTATATTTTCAATGCTAAGAATAATTCTGATAATTACTCTACTGTGTACATATATGTTATTCATTTTGTCATAGCATCACCATTGCATAATTTTGCTGACACTTATCTCATTTATATTACTGAATTTCCTGTCACTCGAGTAATAGGAAAGTTATCTAGCATCATAGTTACCAATGTGAACAGTTTTTAGTAAACAAATTCAAGTACAGTAAATGAATTTCCTTCAGATGAAAGACACTCTTTTAATTAATCTGCACTATTTACAGTTACAAGTCATCACTACCATTAAATTTAAACTGCAGGGATCACTTACGTTTTACATATGATGCAGGGTAAGTGAAAGTGTAGCCTACAACAGACCACTCAAATAACATGTTTACCTTAAGATAATTTGCTTTATATAATTAATGATTACAACCTCCTTCATTAGCGACTGTAAAGCCACAACATCATAACTTATTACATTGCATCAAACAATGGTGTAATACCTGTGGGGAGTGTGTATATGGTGAGCTGATCCAATGTGGTGCAGTTTAGAGTTTGAAACAGTGTTGCCAAACAGTTACCCACATACTCAATTGTTGACTAAGTTGTTTATACATGACTGTGACTCTTCCTTAAATAAAAGCTAATTGACAAATTTTAGTACATTTCAGCTTTTTGAGATAAGTGAAAATAGCCTGGGGGCCTGGGGCACAGGGTGTAATCATCCTGGATTCCCTTTTGACGTTTTTTTATTGGGTCTCTATATTGGTCACCCCCCACATGAAAATATTATTTTCTAGATCTGCCGCTGGAACTGAATATACACATATTATAACATAAAATACTTATGGAAAAAAAAAATTATAGCACTTCTAATATATAAAGCGAAATCAAACCTTTTAGTGAGATTTTTGGCACTGCTTCTTATTAACAAGCCTGTCAGCTCTTGCTTTTAATGATCCAACCCTAAAAGTGTTTTTAAGGTGTGCGTCGGTTATTCTGGTCTTAAGTGTTGATTTTGCCAACTTCATTCTTAAAAAGAGCTGTTCGTAGACATAAGTGCTCCCGAATAGTGATATCATTTTCAGATTATGCAGTCGAATAGTTGGGAAGATGTATATCGATATATATATATATATATTTTTTTTAGAATAAATTCAATAAGTCTTAGAATTTTGTTTTAAAATCACTGTTGCACTGCAAATCAATAAAACTACCTTTAATATCGATATAAGTAAGAAAATTAAATTAAAACGTGGTTGAGGAAAGACCATGTATTACTTTGGCTCTCTAGTGTTTTAAGATTTAAGACAGATATTAATAAATGCAAGAATGTAAACAGAATAAAATAAAATACATAAATTTAAGATTCACAGGGAGCAAGGCATGTAGTTTTGTGTGAAAAAATTTGTGTTTTTTGATGAGCCAGTGGGTTGTTGGTCGAAGACCCCTGCTTTACATCATGCGTGTACATTTAGACATGTTCATGAAGCTTTTAATGATAGATCATGGGTGTGTCCTTCCTTAGTTAGTTAAATCACACTTTTGACTCACCTCTCAACCTCTCTGAGACAGATAATATAGGCTGAAACAATTGAACAACAATATAACTAAAAAATGTAAGGTAAATATGTACAATAAATAATTTACCAAAATAGTGCATTATTACAAATCGTTAACCTGGGTTTGTTGAACATTGGCTGAATTTTAGTTGTTTGGAAAGACTCTTTGTAGTTATCAACAGCTCCTGGGTACATATCCACTTTAAACTATATTTCGTCAAATTCGAACACAGCTGTTGCCAACCTTGGTTTGAGTGCAGGTTGTTAAAAGCCAAAAGAAGTCATTTATATTGCAAGCTTTGGTGTTCTTGGTATTGTTACAACCGCCAATAAAAGTCTCGGACCTGGACTCAACAGATTGCGGCTAACCGTATTTGCTCACCTCAAAAAGAACCTGGGAATATAGGGTGAATTAAGAAAATAATATGGTAATTAAGGGTGACTGTGTGGAACTCATCAAGCTGGTAAATACCAGCTTTTTTTCCAGTCATCCCTCAGATATATTCTACCAGTTTATTTTAATTTGTAATTTTGATACTGAAAAATCATTGTATTGCATTGTCCACCTGTGATCAAGTTCCAGCATTATTTGTTTATCACATTGGTTGTAATCCATATGTTGCTCACAAGCTTAACCTGCAAAATACTTCTCAAATGTCTATGCATGAACAATATTATCCAACTATTTTATAACAATACAAAATCCTAAAAGGGTATGTTCAACTGGTGCCAGCATTCAGTGCCACAAAGAGGTGAACAGACTACTACCTTTCTCTCCCTCTCTTTTTAAAAAAAGAATAATTTCGTTTCATGTTAGATATTAACTTTTTTTTTAAATAATGTTGCAGTTCCTCCTTTTTCCACTACAGAAGAGTGGTAAACATTTTAGCAAATGCAGTCGGCCTTGCTTAAGTGAATATTGATGGTTCAAGCCAGGACTATAGCTTGAAGTTCTTTATGGGGAGGGGGGCGGGGGCTTAGAATTTGTTAATGATGTGATGTATTTCATTAGTATTTAAAAAAAATACAATACTAGATATCTGCAATATAGACATGAAATGCTTTAATGAAGTTCATTAATTCTTATTACTCTACACTTCTACAAAATCTCGAAGATGTGTAATAATATATATGAAATGTATAATGTTCAAAATAGCTTGTGAACAAGTAATTTTTAGCAATGAAATCGAACTAATTCATTTAACATTAACGAATAAATTTCTTAACATAAATGTTGTATTGAAAATTTATGTAGAGGTATACTAAAATGTCCCTTTTCCTTACTATAGACTTTTTTTTTTTTTTAAATGAAGACTTAAACCTTTATTTAAAGCATGATGTACCCAAGATTTGCCATGAAAAACTGTTTTGAATACATTTTTAATGTCAAAGAACAATTTTCATGTGTACAAAAAACTTAAAAATTACAAAAAAATTACAAATAATTTTCAGGGAGGGTTGATATTATATTTTCAGAGGGGGCTCAGGCCTCCCTGATCCCAATCTGGCTATGTCTCTGGTTCCAACAAATATATGATTATTGGGACATTGCAAAAAACAGTTTTTTTTAAAAATTTTTCAAGGTTCATTAGTCCTATGTTGTTAAGCATGGTAAATCATTGTTACACCTGAAATTTCAGCTGATTTGAATAATTTTGGACCCCCACACACCTAATTTGAAGTTTTTAACATTAATGGTATAGGACCTTATCACAATGTTAAATGTGCATTGTGCGCAACTTACTGCCGCAATTTTTAATTATAACGAAGTAACTTGGCAAATTTATGTTGAATGGGGAAAAAGCACAGGCACACTTAATATTTATCAAAATTTACCAATCACGGAATTGAGATACACTAAGCTGTAATAAATCAACTGCTTTTGCTGAATATTAAACGAAAATTATTATAACAGCTAAATGTTGTTTGTAGTGTTTCTTTTTAAAAGTTTGGAATATGTTTTCTTTGATTCTCAATGACATATAAAAAATATTGTGTTTGTTCGTCATTTATGATGATCTTGAAAAAGTCTTAGATCAATATCAGAGCTCTTTCGGAAAGATCATTCACAACCTTAACATCCCGTACGAACGACTTTGCTTCTTAGTAATTAACATCATGCTCCCATTCTTGTACAGGCTTCTTCAGCCAATCTGCATCGACACCCAGGATGTTGAACAGGAACCATGACTTTGGGCCGATAAGAGATACTAGTTTAGTTCTCTTGTTGGATATTTGAAGCATCGGCTGTCCTCTTTGAAATTCCTCCTGCAGGGCTATACTTAGCAACTGCCGTGCTATCTGGTGTCGTTCAGAGTTCCAGACACGGTGTGAGGAAAGAGAGAATACTGCACATTTTTTGATTATATCCTTCCGTGTATGGACTGTATGGTTATTGATGTTGATTATGATATTGAGGGTGAAGATGAAGTTTCTAGTTCTTACTGACACCATTCTATTTCAGCGAGTTCGAATTTTCTGGTAGCATGAGACTGCTTTCGTTCCACCATTTGGAAGTATTTTACATCAAAACCACTTAACTCCATTTTCCGACTTGTTCGCTGATCTTCCAAGAATATTTTGTCTTCAGTGATGGTTTTTTTTCATGCAGCAGGTATCACGTTCCATAAGGCTAACTGCATCTTTGTGGAATATATCAAACATTTGGCTGAAGAATGTAGTAAAATTAGCACTGTCAGTTTTAAATTTTTTTCTGCCTTTACTCTTTTGATGATTTTCGTACTGCGAAATCAATTTCCCCAACATGATCTTGGACCATCTACTTTTTCTTGACGTTGTAGGTATGCCGGCAAGTTTCCAAAACATTTCCATGATTTTAATACCATCTTTCCTGTTATTTCGCATAGAGCCCTGATTCAGGTATATGAAATACTGCAATACGTCACCATTTGTTGGAAGTTGACAGCCTTTCCTTGATTCCAGTCGAACAACTAATTTTCTAATAAGTCATGCTTGGAGAGATTTATTTTCCTTCCTTAGCCTAGGAGGATTTTGGATGTTGACTGCTGCTTCCAATTCCATTGCGGATGTAGATCTAGCCAGTTCTAACTGGGTAGTCTCAACTATCATCAGTGGGAAACAAATATTTTCGGTGCCACATGACTCGTTCCTCCATTTTATTTCTAAAAATAGATCTCAAATGGAAACAGACAACTACCGGATGCAGTTCATTAGTGAAGAACAACAGAAGCAATATCTACTACAGAAATTTTGAGATTTATGTTCTGAAAAACCACATTACTTATTACAGCTTGATGTATCATAGTTATGTGAGAAGTAACATTTTATAATTATTAAGTGTGCTTGATTAGCAGTGTTCACATTTAACACTGTCATAACTTACCCTTTGTCCCATACCGGTAATGTTAAAAATTTTAAATAAGGTGCGCAGGGGTCCAAAATTATTAAAATTAGATGAAATTTTACGTGTAACAATGTTTACCATAGTTAACAGGATAGGACTAAGGGACCTAGAAAAATTAAAAAAAGCTGTTTTTTGCAATGCCCTAATGAGTATCTTGGGAATGGGAACAAATACGGAGTGATGTATGTCCCTGAATGTCCTAGTACAATAAATAATATTGATTTCATATATTGTAAGCATGAAATAGTATTGAAAAGGATGAACAGTGAAATCTGTTCATGACAATATTTTTCAGTGAGTCACACCAGACAAGAGTGTATTATGTTTAACCTTCTCAATAACGATGCGTTTCGTTGGTCCTTTAATTATCATTATATACAGATTTCACTGTACTTGTACAAAAAGAAAAAAAAGCTATACATACCTAGATCCTGCACTAGATTTAAGGAAAGGAGTTGTTTTTGTCGAAGAAGAGAAGGGTTTTGATAAAAACAAAAAATTCTCATAATTGTATTTTATGGCCAAAAATATTTTTAGAATGTGTGTGTGTGTGGGTTACCACACAAACTACAGGTGTGTTAAATTGTTCAATGAATGATTTTGTCTACTTATCATAAACGAGCAGACTCATTCAGTGGTTCGGTCTATAAACGATTTGGCACACCGCTACTACAAATCCCTTCTTGTTCATGGCATGGTATGTACCTATGTATTTTTTAAGAAAAAAACATTGTAGACTTGCATGTATTTGCTGCATTATTTATGCTGAAAGAACCCTGTTAAAGCCTTTGTATTCCACTTCTCAGAAGAGTGACCTTCCATCTTAGCATTGATCAGTCATAATCTCCCCACGAACACCTTCATGGTAGTTAACTATGTACTTCCAGAGTGATGACCACCATGCAAATCCTTCTATCTTTTCACCGCTGCTATTGTCTTAAACCAATATGCTTACACATAGAGCCTTCTCCAAGATGTTCAATCATTTAGGTCAAGAGAAACTGGATTTCTCATTCTAAGCAAACTGGGAGATGAGCTCCTACACTCGGCCTCCAAAATTTTTTTATTACATTGCTAATACTACCTGCATATACAAAATCAGTGATGTCATTGATCATCCAGACCCATGGGAACTGGCTCATTACAGAAATCTGAATACATTCATGATGGCTACATTGGCCACATTTCTTATCACAAGAGTAAAGAGAAATACCGTTATAAGCATTTTTTGGGGAAGATGAATAATTTTGAGTTTGATTTATTAGCAAAGGTTTTCTAAAAACCCTCCACATATTTAAATAAAGGATTGTATGTTAAAGGTGGGTTTCATAAGTAATGTAATTAATCTTTCATTAATATTGTTCTAATTAACACCTATTTCCATTTAAGGAGTTCCCTTTTTGGTTAACATAATGCACAAAAGCTAGAATTTTCTAGAATGCTTAGCATGCATGTGGATGGAGTAGGACAGGAAACAGTGTGATTTGCCACTCTAAAGTTCCAATTTCCAGTCATCTAGACTAAGTAAAATGTTACTAAGTAAAACATCAATCCAAGTGTTGGTCCTCATTCATGTGGCAGTGGTGTTTTATTTGGGTGAAGTTGTTCTGTGTGCCATGGTAAGAGAACCTTGTGCAATTTTCTGTGAACGGTTAAGGTACTGACAGAGGTGCTGTAAGCATTTCTTCCCTTAGCAGCAAGGTTTATTAGTGGAGTAATAAGATTTTCAAACATTTCTAACTAGTGTTCTTGCATATTTACTGTACATCTCCCCCTTCCCTTGATTAGTTTTTTTTTTTAAGTAGTGACTCTGTCAGTCTTCCATCTTCTAATGTCATTACCTTCCATTGATTTGGGTATTTCTAGTTTTCGACTTATAAAATTCGACTTATCGAAGATTAAATGAATTATGCTTTCTTATTACGAGAACAGGCATCATCAAAAGCAAATAATAACCGACATTTTCGTTAAAGAAACTGTTTTCAAAATATTTTGTGAACATTATTAATCTTTTAAAAATATGAATACTACATGTTAAATGAAAATTTTAATTTAACTACGTACTACTACATACAAATTTAATCACCAGTAGCAATAAAAAATTACAGTACTGTACTTACACACTTTTTTCAAAAGATTTAAAATTGTAAGTTTCCTTCGTTTCATACTTTGCGAACATTTTTATCCAGGAAATTGTCCAAAATGTTTAGGGCATTAAACACTTTATCTTCTACAGATGATTAACTATGGATTTAGGAATGAACAGTTTCTGCTGCAGCGAGAGCCTGGAGTCCTGTAGGAGGATTGTTTTTAAGATTCGTTGCTTCATCGTTCTCTTCATCCTGGTCTGATTTGTCTTTCTCGTCATTAATTAATTGCAAGGAGAATGTCCATTTCTGACGGATATTCTGTTTCAAGATTTTCGTTGACGTCAACGAAGGTGTGAAAATCAACTTCAATGGAAAAGCAATTTTGAACTTTCTTCCATTCTTTTTCAGTTTCTTCATTTTCCTGTATTTTTTGGTTTTCATTGTATTTGTGAGGAATCTAGCTTTTCAGAAGCAATTGGCAATCGTGCTTGCTTTCACCTCATCCCAAGATTTCTGGATTAACACAGTGGCATCAAGAAGATTGATGTCATAGATTTCTTTTCCTGCGTCAATATTTCTGATAAGCCGCTGGACACATTTTTTTCTATACATTTAGTTTTAGCTTTTTATGACATCTTGGTCCATGGGCTGAAGTTTCGACGCAATGTTAGGGGGAAAGAAAACAAGCTTAATGGATTGCAAATCTTCTGTAATTTTAGGATGGGCTGGACAATTGTCAACAAACGATGACCTTTCTTCCTTCGTGCTGAAAGTTTTGGTCAAGTTTCAACAGCCAAGGTTCAAAGATTATACTCGTCATCCATGCCTTTTTGTTATTTTCGTAATTTACTGGCAAAGATTTAACTCCAGAAGAACATCTCTGTTTCGCAGACTTTCTGATGACCAAAAGCTTCAACTTTTCAGTATCAGCATATTGGCTCCAACCATGACAGTTATTCTTACTTTACTTCTTTTCCCCCCACATAGCACTTTTCTACTTTAAAAGCTAGTCTTTTCTGGTAAACATTTGAAAAAAAAAAGTCCAGTTTCGTTGGCATTAAAAAACATCATCAGGATTGTAGCCCGCTAGCAAAGAAGGCAGCACGTTGCGACAATAATCTTCGAAATCAATTTCACCAGACTTCACTAGCACTTTCACCAGACATGACTTTCTGCACAATTCTATTACGAACTTTAAATTTATCGAGCCAGCTGGTACTTGCTTGATAAGATTCATTTCCCATTTCTTTTTAAATTTTTCTGCCTGTTCTCGAATAAGACCACCTTGAAGAGGAACATTTGCATTTCTCATGTTTTTCACCCATGCAAACATGTCATCCTCCAATTTAGGGAAACTTGATGTTTTTGAACGCTTTTTTTCAGGCGCGTGACGATACTCTTCCGCAGCTTTTCTTATCTTTTCTTTTTTTTTAAAAATAGTTGACAGTGTTTGCAGGAATATCAAATTCGGCAGCGATGTCTTTCTTCTTTCTAGTCTAGTGTCCTTTTCTACTTCGTCGATGAGTTTCGATTTTTCACTGACACTCAAAGTTTTCAAAACGATCTTTTTTCCATGATGAACTCGATCTTATTCGCACAAATCTTAATTCTGCTTCAAAAATAAAAAACGCTTTAACAAATCTGATTGATCCTTATCGCACTCTTTCAGTTCTCAGAACCGAATGTTAAGTCACTTTAAAGACTGGTTTTTCAAAGCAAACAACTTTCAAGAAAAGCATGCGTAAGGCTAAGACTACTTCCACTGTGGCAGAGGGTAGGACTGAAGGACACAGAAAGCTTCATTGGCATTGTTTTGATACGATCAAAAGTTTTTTAAGCAGAATTTTTTTTCGTGAAAATTCGACTTATGGATGAGATTTGATGTTTGACAGACAAAAATGTCTTCGAATTATCGAATAATTTGACTTACCGAACTTTGAATTACAGAACAAAGATTCAATGTTAACTCCTATGCTCTCGGCCGGGAATTACTTTGAGTTATCGAAAATTCGAGTTATAGTCGTTTGAGTTATCAAGGTTTAACTGTATATACACTGCCGGAAAATGAAAAAAGAACACCAAGAAGGAATTGCTGGATGGTTATGAAATTTGTATATGTTGATGGGGTGGAGTGCAAGTATGCGTGTTCTTAATTTCAGGATCAACCAATTATCGCTGACGCCAAACATGTATAATATGCAAATTATAGTCGGTGGTATTTAAGGAGAAGGGCAAAGTGGACGTGATCAGTCGTCGAATTATAGACACTTGCGAAGACTCTAAAGAAGCTACAATGCCTGGACGTGTACAATTTCAGCAGTTATCGAACTATGAGAGAGGTCGTCTAGCGGGACTCCGTGAGGCCGGTTGGTCGTTGTCACATAAACTTCCACTCGTGCTCAATGGGAGCATATCCAGTGAACATGCAGGTCATGGAAGTTGTCTGATACCTTGAAGTCACATTGCGTTGTACATGCCTTGTGTGGGTGAGCATTGTTATGCTGAAAGACACCATTATGAACCAACCTTACAAATGGCACAACAATTGGCTGAATGATACTTCGGATATACCGAGTGCTGTTTAATGTGCCCGGTACAAACACTAGTTCTGTACTGGAGTGATAGCTGATCTCTCCCCTTTACCAGGAGATCAGGTGTAGACCCTATGTGTCGATAGCAGTTGCAAGAAGGGTGGAGATTAGGGTGGGTCGAATTTTCAAAAATTGCTCGAATCGAAACGTAATAATGCGGAAACGTTGCTTTTTCTCGAGATAAGTACAGTGAAAAAATAAGTTTTGGAATCGGATAATATCTTCAGGTCACACATGACCCTCAAAATTTGTGAAATTAGCCATAAATTGACCTTTTTTAGAAACTTTTGAATAGTGCC
>QLNU02015360.1:302301809-302314363 GCA_006491805.2 Dysdera silvatica | reverse complement strand
AAAGAATCATCACCAAAATATTGAAATTATGGGCTGTTCCTGCCACCTTATTAACTTAGCAGCTGAAAAGAGTGCTGCATGTTTGCCATTTAAAATCGATGAAATTTTGGTAGACATTTACTATTACTTACAAAAGAGTTCGAAAAGAAAAGATAGGTTGAAAATTCTTCAAGAATTTCATGAGACTGATATAAAAAAGGTACTAAAACACGTTAGCACTCGTTGGTTGTCTGTTGGAAAGTGCTTAGAGCGTATAATCCAGCAGTGGCAACCTTTGATCAGTTTTTTTAAGGAAGAGGCCATGAAAAGGAATCAAATCACCCCACTTTCTTTCTTTACTATTCCCTCTATCAAAGTTTTGGTTGAAAATGCAGATAAAGTAAAAGAACGTAACAGCAAAAAAGCATCGCAGAAATTAAAAAGGAAAGCTCAAAATTATGTGGATATTTCTAAGAAACAAAAAACTGAAAACTCCATGTCTCGTGAAGAAAGGTTGTTTTATTTTCTGTCGGAAGATATCAATAAGGCTTTCTGTTTATTTTTATCTTATACTGTGCCTGTATTTGAAAAAGCAAATGCTCAATTTCAGTCTGCGGAACCTCATATTCATATGCTAAAATCTCTTCTCTTAAAATTGTACAGTGAAATGCTAGTGAAATTTGTAAAACCAAGCATGATAAAACCATGTTATATTTTGGAAGTCACTATCATGAGGATACAATTTTTTGCCACCACATGTTGATTAGACGTAATGAGGAATCCTCATTTGTTCATGTCTCAAGACATCTGCCAAACGGAGGGACCGTGGTGCGACACTCCGGGCTAAACGGAGGGACCCTGGTTCGAATCCAGGATGGGGAAAGCGTCTCTTTTTCTCCAAAATTACATAAGCTCTAGTTTGAGCTGTAATTAATACGTGGGTGGCAAAAATTATAGTATAATAAATTCCCCCACGAAAACTCACAAAAATCTCGCCCCGGAGGCTTTCTTGTGTTGACCATATTTGGCAATTGTGTTATCCCTGCGGAGGGTAATAATACCTTAACATCATGAGAGGAGTAATCAAAAAGATGATGTTGATATCTTAATTGGAAATGGAACACTGAAAGTAATCCAAGATTTTAACATCCATGATAAAAATGAATTTTATGAAAACGTCAGAAGCTATTTCATAGCAGCATGTGACTACATGCACAATAAATTTCCTTTTGAGTTAGAAGTGTTACATCATGCAGAGGTTACACAAATATCGAATTTTGAAAATGCATCATTTTCCAGCTTAAAATATTTTACAGAAAAATTTCCTGTTCTTTTGTTCAATAATACAGAAGATGAAGCTGTTGATGCTTTACAAACAGAATTCAGCGAGTTCCAGGCTTTTAAAGTTCCACAAACTGTGAGTAATGAAGGTAGCATTGATGCACAATGGGCAGCCATAGGTAAAATAAAAAATGATACTTGTGAATTAAAATTTAAACGACTTTCTCAGGTTATGCTGTCAATACTTACGATCCCTCACAGTAATGCAGCATGCGAGAGAGTCTTCAGTCAAGTGAAGAAAATTAGAACTGACTTCAGGTCAACCATGTCTGATGACACATTAGAAAATTTACTAATAGTTAAATGCAGACAACATGTGAAATGTTACGAGAATGTATTTGACAAAAAATTTCTCAAATGCAAAATCTTGCACTACAGCATTTGTAAATTCTAAGAATTAATATTGCGTTTAATACAGTTTAATCCTCTATTATTATTAATTTAATAAATACTTAATTTCCTCATTGTGCCTGTTTTTCATAAATTATGTATGATTTTGTTTAATTAAAAAATGGTGGCCTGCACTACACATATTTCACTTCTAGAAGTTAGCACCTGTGATACTATATGTATGTGTGTATATATATATTACCATATAAATGTACTGAACACGCTCTTCTTTCTGTAACTGATTTTATCTATTCATCTCTTGATGCTAAACTCTCATCACTAGGACTTTTTTTCGATCTTTCCAGGACCTTTGACACAATAAACTATGATAGGCTGCTTCATAAACTTCAATTAACTAGTATGCACAGTTTAGCCAACCAACCTTTCTCCAATTACCTTAAAGATCGTCAACAATTCTTTAGTCTGGGCAGCTCACACTCCACTCTAAAAAATACTCTGCGGTATCCCTCAGGGTTCTATTCTTGGTCCTCTATTGTTTATTTTTTATATAAATGATATTGTCTTTTTGCCTACATACCTTAGACTTACCTGCTACACTGATGATATAAGCGCTTTTATTGCCGACCAAGATATCAACGATCTTACCCTTAGAGCTTGTGAAGCTGTTAAACATTATGTTGATTTTTTTCACCCAAAGTTTTCGTACATTAAATGTAAAAAAGACCAAATGTCTCCTTTTTCACTCAAGCGGCATCTCTCTCTCTCTCAACCAACTCTCGATTTCAATAGGCAATGACATCATTCCATTCTCAAGAGAAATTAAATTTCTTTGGGTTATCATACAGTCTAATTTAAAACGGCAGTCACAAATTCAGGCAGTTTCCGCGAAGATTTGCAGAAATCTTAGTATTATCCGAACCATTAGGTTTTATTACCTCTTTATATTCTTGTTAATTTATATTACTCTTTTTTTTTTCTATATAAATTGTTTTTTTGTTTGTGGAACCATAGCAAAAACTAAACTTCGAGACTTACTACATTGCAAAATCGTTTTTTACGAATAATTTGCCTGGCTTGCTCCCTCTCTTCCACCAACTCTGCCATACATTACAATATACTTCCCTTGGACGATCTTTTGGATTATAAGACTGCTATATTTATGTATCACCATATTAGATCCAACGTCGTGACTGGCATTCCCGCCATTGATTATTTTGGAAACGCCTATGGAGTTTGCACTGTCAATCAATTAAGACCTTCCTATGTGAGGACTAATCTTGGATTATCTCATATTGGAGCAATGAGTCCAAGGTTATGGAATCTTCATCTTCAGCTCAGATCTTGTAACCAATAATGCAATTCAAGAAACAGCTTTGTACCCTATTAATTAACTCATAACTCTATTTTTTTTAATTCCTCCTCATCTTACTAGAATATTTTAACCTCTAACGTATTTGTATTCTATTTAATCCTATTAATTGCACTTCACACAAGTACGCAATGCCCACCCAACCTTGACTTAGGGCCACATGGGCTTTGTCAGAACTCTCAGTCTTTTCCCACTGCTGCCCTGGCAGGTCGTCTGGCATTACAATATCTTTTTCCAGTATCAGGTGTACTGTGATGTGATTTTGGCTATTTATAGTTATTACACATTTTCTGATTAATTTTGATATCTTTTCTCAAATTATTTTTACTGTAATTAGTATGTTCAATTATATCTTATCACTTCTTACAGAAGCGGAGAACCATTCAATTTGTAATGTCGTGACACTTGTCTGAATAAAATGTTTATTTTTATATATATATATATATCATATTCAACCATTATCTATCCACTGCTGGATGAAGGTCTCTCCAAATGCTTTCCACACAAGTCTATCCTGAGCAATTCGCTTCCACGTCACCCCAACCTGTTTTCTTATTTCATCCACCCATCTAGTTTGAGGACGTTTTCTAGGTCTTCGGTGGTCTCTTGGAATCCAGTTCAGAATTTCTGTTGTCCATCGTTGATCAGTTCTTCTTGCAATATGCCCAGCCCATCGCCATTTCAGCCCTTTTACTTTAACAATGATGTCCTCTACTCTAGTTTGCTCTCTCACCCAAGTGTTCCTTTTTCGATCTCTCCTAGTTATTCCAAGCATGCACCTCTCCATGCTCCTTTGCGTTGTCTGTAACTTTCGTATTGCTCCAACTGTTAGACTCCATGTCTCTGATCCATAAGAGAGGACTGGCAATACACACTGGTTGAAGACCTTTCTTTTTAGACACAAGGCAATTTCCTTCAGGATAAAACTGTTTTCAAATGCCTCAGCCAAGTTGTGTCTGATGAGTTCTTTCATAATATTTGCCATCCATTGAAATCAGCTGGCAAGGCAAATATCGTCCAGCAATTTCTAGCTCAATGTTGTCAACTTGTATTTTTGTTTCCTCTACAAAATTATTGAACATGATCTTAGTTTTTTGTAGGTTCATCTTGAGTCCAACTTCTTCACTTCTAGTTGAGAGCTCTTGTACCATGTCTTGGAGTTCTAATGGGTCCGTTGAAAAAATAACAATGTCATCAGCAAACCGCAGATGATTTAAATATTCACCATTTATTTTTATTCCCTTGTTATTCCAATTTATCAGCTGAAAAATCATCTGTAAAGCAGAAGTAAAAAGTTTTGGAGAAATGGTATCTCCCTGCCTCACCCCTTTGCCAAGTTTGATAGTTTTGGTATCTTTATGTAACCGAAATTTTGCACTTGCATTTTTATACACACGTTTCACCATGTCAATGTACACATCCTCAATGTCTGTTGATCTTAAAGAGTTGATGACTGCTGATGTTTTTATAGAGTCAAAGGCCTTCTCATAGTCAATAAATGCAACACACAATGGAAGTTCATATTCATGTGTTCTTTCAATTAATTCTCTTAATACTTGAATATGGTCCACTGTACTGAATCCACTTCGAAATCCAGCTTGTTCTCTTGGTTGAGCTGCATCTAATTTTTTCTGCAGGCGATGTGTTAGCACTTTTGTGAAGATTTTATAAATAGCAGGTAACAAGCTAATTGGTCGGTAATTTTTCAAATCCTCTTTATCACCTTTTTTATGCAAAAGAATTACTGTTGCAGAATCCCATTGGTTTGGTATGTTACCGCTGTTAAGACATTTGGTAAAGAATTTTGCAAGTATGTCTTCTACATATTCTCCAGCTTCTTTTAGGATATCTAATGTAATACCATCATCACCAGGGGCTCTTCCTTTCTTCATGCTTTTTATTGCAAATGAAACTTCTTCTTTTAAGATTTTAGGAGCTGTTCCTTCGACTATTTCAATGTCTTCGTTTAATTCACTGTTACTTTCGTATAGATTTTTGTAGAATTCTTCAACTCTTCTAAGTATTTCTTCCCTATTTCTTGTTACGGTGCCATCCTCTCCTTTTAATGCAATGATGTGTTTCTTCCCAACAGATAAACTTCCTTTAACAACCCTAAGGCTCTTGTTATTTTCAATGGCTTTCCTTACTAGCTCACAGTTGAATTTTCTTATGTCTTCTTTCATGCTTTTGCGCAGAGTTTTACAAAGTTCTATGTACTCAATCCTGGAACTGGTATTTCGATTGTCCACCTTCATATCTCTTCGCCTTTTCATGAGCTGTTTCGTCTTCTCAGATAATTTGCTATTGTGCTTTTTACAGGTTACACCACCAATTTCCCCAGCAGTTTCAACTATTGTCTTAACAATGTTTTCATTTGCTTCTGAGATATCAATTTCATCAATCTATAAACTAAACCTATTCTAATATCATTATTTGTTATTTCTGTTACTTCAAAATTATTAATATTTGTTATTCCTTTTTATGGAAAATAACATTTCATTTCTATTATTATTGAGTTCTGTTCATCCGTTTATGCTGCAGCCTACATTCACGGGCGTTGTTACTCATCTGAATTGCCATACCTTGTAGTGTAGGTCATGTTGAAAACTAGTTGGTGTGATATACAAATTGAACACATGAATAGTTATTTTCACTATCTTTCAAATGTCTAAAATGCCCCCAATCTGTGTAGTTTTGAACTATTTTTTCTCAATGTATATTAAAAAAAAAAAAAGCTTCCCATCTTGACAATACTTAATTATGCGAGTCACATTTCAGTGTAACTTTTTTTACCGACATATTGCTGACCGTGTGTGAAGAAATGATTACCTTACAATATTTTTATATTTTGCACATTGCAAATAGGTTAGATAAGGTAACAGGCTGAAGTGGGGATCGTCTTTTAACAACATGTACTTTCGATGTCAATTATGTAATTGTCATAGATGTAGCCATTATGCCCGATGTATTGTATGCCATGCACATGATCAATAAACTTGTTTGAAGGGAACCATTTCATTAAAAAGATATAAAATAATATAATATAAAAAAATTGGAATGTGAAACCAGTATTTTACTGATTTTTTATTATAAGAAAGTATGAAGAAAATAATAGGCATTTTTTCATTTAAATTTGTTAGGTGCACATCTCTCCGAAATATCCGTGACAACGATGAAAAGGATTCAGCATTTCGAGGCATTTGTGCTATGATCAGTTATAATCCAGGAGGTGTGGTTCAAGATTTTATTTACTTTTGTGATGCTGTGGCATCTTGGATCAATCCTAAACCTGATTTGAAGCATATATTTAATGAGGTAAAATAGAAGTTATTTAGCGGGACAAATCAGAAATTTATATATTTTTTCAAAGAAAAAATGTATCTGTGTGTGTATATCAATGGTATCACATGAATGTTTAGGATAATGTGCTACTTGTACTTCAAAATTTACATCAATTTGACCCTGAATGATTGCATTTTATCAACATATGAAAGTTTTAAGGTGATATAAGACATCAGCACTCACCTTTATTGGTCAAATGCGTTTGATCGCAGGATTAACTTTAAATACTTTAATTTATTAATTATATATAATTTTACAAATTTAAAGATTATGAAGGGGTCAAATGAACAATGGTCATGTTTCACACATGCCATTTATGTGGGAAGTAAAAAGGGTTTGCATTTTGTGGTGAGATTGAAATATCGTTGACCATGTACTGGAGTTATACATAGACTTTGTTCTAATATAAATTTTAAGTATAATCATGCATTATTGCACAGAAATCTGAAAAGGTACTTAAGGACAAGTTTTACTTCTTTCGACTATAATCATAAGTTCACGAAAGCTCTGGCAATAAACTAAACATTCAGTCGTACATACTTAGTCAACACTGTTTCCCTTTGAGTATATAAGTGAATCATTGCTTTTCCATTTCCATTTTACCAATGTTTGACCTTTTGTATGTAAACATATAAGTGAAGTTGGAAATGATTTATAGAAAATTATAAATATATTTTAAAATTTTGCCCACATTGGTAATATTAACCCAGTATCATAAATTACCCAATTTTCACTTTACACATACAAAATAAACAGGAATTAAATGGGGCTGTTTTTAGATAGATTACCTATATTTGCTATTTTGGCTACTTTAAAACCATGTAATACCTAGAATTTGACTTGCAGTGTCCTCTGTTCATCAAATCTGTATATCTTCGAAGTAGGGATGAGCATCGGTAGCAAAACATCAATGTTGTATGAAAAATATCGGTCTTTAAATATCAATGTTTAAAAAAATGTTTATAACCTAAAACCAGTGTTGTTTTAATTTTAAAATCATCAAAATCGTTTAACCTTTTTCTTACTAAAAAAATGGATATTTGAAAAATATCAGTCTCAAAGCATAAATGTTTATAACCAAAAATCATCAATCATTTAATTTCAAAAAATGTAGAAGCAAATAGAAGACCCAATAGTGTAATTACAAAGTAGTATGTGAACCAGAAAATCGTGGAATTTTACCATTCTGGAAAATCAAGGAAATGTTAGGAACTTCCACTAAAATTGCTCCATATTCAGGGAAATTTCAGCTCTGGCAATTCCTGTGTGATGTATTGCTGTCACACTAATTTCCCAAACTTCAGGATACCGTGTCCATGTGCATTTGAACTCCCCCCTCGCCTGCTATCTTTTACTGCCTTCTAGACTACAAGAAACTGCTAACTGAACCAATCAGAAGAACTATGTGTTCTTTGAGCATAAAGTACCAATAAAAACTAAGGTTGTTCTCTGTGAATTGGAAATGTTCAGTTCAAAGTTATCGTATTTCTCTCTATAAATATTTAAAAGTGAACATATGCGCTGAATGTTTAGTGCTACCTGCATTGTGTGTTCATGATAGTGTTTGTATTTAGTACCATGTATGTACAAAGGAATAGAACTTGGAAACATTCATTATGGGTAATATGCATGGGGATGCAAAGCTACCATAAAAAATTTTAAATTTAATTGTATCCATTATAGGCTTTACTTTTATTGATGTAGTTTTTAAAATGACAGAATATATTTAAAAATAAAATTGCTTGATATTTCTAAATCCAAATCAATTTGAAAACAATAGCTATTTTATCTTGCTACAAAAATAAGAATGTTTCCCAGAGTTTAAAATTTTTAAAATTTCTTTTATTCATTGTCCAGTTTATTAAAACAGATCATACACTAAAAAAAAAAATCTACATTAAAATGAAAAAGTCATCGACATTAAGGTCAAATTATTACTTTTATGAATAAAAATTTTCTATTTGTAAGTCTACATCAAAATTTGAAGCAAGATCATTATGTCATGTTTAATCTTTTTGCATCCATTGGATAAATAACTATATTTTCCATTAGCTGTATTTCAATAAAATGGGTAATAAACAAATTTGCTACTTACTCTTAATTAATGTGGTGTTTTCCATGAGATAGTCATGATTTATTTGCCTTCAATAATTAAGGTGTGTAAGTGTCAAAGTATGATTTTTTTAAACAAGGAAAATAGTTTATGTGTTCATGTTTTCCATCGCATGTGTTGTGAAATTTGCTGAAATTGCCAATTATATATATATATATATATGGCTTAACAAGTTCAATTGCTATTGATGGCCAGATTTTTTTGCAGTTTGCAAGTATGAAATCTTTTCACACTAGGTTCCTGGGTTTTTTATTGAGGTTAGTATGCAGTACTATTCTTGTCTGGCAAGTATAGTTCACCATGATCTGTTGACTTATATATATATGTGTCCACCAAAATAAAGCTATCAAGGATTAAAAGCTATAATCCACAAACAAACCAATAAGAACGCAGCAAATATATTAAGAAAGTCTATATACAAATACATATTTACAAGGAGTAACTCACTCCCTCTCCACCTACAGGAAAACAATATGTAAAAAAAGTGTCCTGCCGAAATAAAGCCACTACTGTTAATAGCCAATATATCCGCCATGATTATATATGACTTGGAAAACACGATGTGGCATACCATTTACGAATCCCTGGAGGACAATGGCATCAATATTATCCCAGACTTCAATGATGGCAGCCTTCAATTCTGCCACAGACTGAAACTGTCTGCCATTGGCATATACAGCCCTACTGAGGTTACCCCCACACATTTTCTTGGGAAATAAGATCAAGGGAAAGGGCGAGTCATTCCATGACATGTACCCCATTATGCAAAAAACATTCACAAGAGGGTTTTGCAACGTGAATGGGGGCGTTGTCCTGCTGGAAAATCCAACTTGGGCCACCAATTCTCTCTGCAAATGGCAGCAAACGGGTTTCTAGCATTTCTTGGTAATCGGTAGCCTTTATGCGGCCTAAGGGGAAAGCCAGGTTAAGTTTACCACCATAGCCGAAGCCTCCCCACACCATTAATGAGCCTCCACCTTATTATCTTTTGGAGAAGATTTCCTCTTCTTCCCTCATGTCACGCCAACAGAGTGCAAGGCCGTCTGGGCCATACAAATTAAGTTTTTTCTCATCTGAGAATATAACACGATGCCACTGGTCTTTCCAGGTTTGATGATATTTGGCCCAATCTACTATCCTTTGCTTGTGGATAGCTTTCAACATGGGCTGCTGTTTCCTTTTTTATATTGGAAGTTTTTTGTATATTTTACAATCCGTGACAGAGTTGATTTTGTCACAGGGATGTTATCCTCTTTGGCCAATTGTCTGAGAGAAATACCACCTTGTGAAAGACGATGCACAATATCTCTTTCCTGCCTGGAAGTCATTTTTCTGCCTGTACACCTCCTTTTTTGATACCTGTACGCATTGCCCTGATTCACAAAATTGTCTATTACGGTTTTAGATCGTTTGATTTGCTTAGATATTTGTCTATATGAAAGACTTTGTTCCTTAAAAGCTGTTAGCTGGCCTTTCTCGAACTCTGATAGCTGGGTTCGTTTTCCCATTGCAATACTGCAGGAGAAATAGAAAATACAACCTTCTGAAGTCAACATTCGACTGGGATAGAACAGGTAAGTTATTTGACAACTTCCTGACGTCATAAACCTGTTTACCTGTAGCAGCTCGAATATTGAGAGTTACCTAAAACACTAATAGGGATGGTGGCTTTATTTCGGCGGGACACATTTTCCTCTCTTTTTTACACGTTCATTTTTCCCCCGCCCAGATGGGGCAGGGAGTGAGTTACTCCTTGCAAATATGTATTTGTATATAGACTTTCTTAATATATTTGTTTCGTGTCCAGTTACGGCATATAATCACGGTGGCTTTATTTCGGTGGGACACACCTTATACGTAATATGTGTGTGTGTGTTTGTATGTCCATAAGTTAAGGAACTTACCATAGTAAGCATATTTGATACTGTTATATTGAAATACAAAGAGAATAACGATGCTGCTTGTCACTCCTAAAAAAATTAATGGACATTCCACAAAATTATTGATAGGGGAACTTGTGCCATAAAACACAAACAAAAATATTAAACAATGGTTAATTCCCCTGAAAACTCTTTTTTGAGTTTGGAATCAGTTAATATTATAATTATGAATTAGTTTGCTATTTCTGAATATTGTGAATATTCACCATGAAAACGTAGGCAGTTTAATAAAAAGTATTTTGTTTCACAATCTTTTTGTAGATTTTACATGGCTTTAAAAACCAAGTAAATGAAGAGACTTGGAAAAATTTTTCTGATCAGTTTCCTTTTCCATTAAAGGAACGCTTAGCTGCTAATTATGGAATATAAAGGTACATATATTTCTGAATTTGTTTTGTACTGTAAAAATTTATGTCAAA
The DNA here is from genome assembly GCA_006491805.2 of Dysdera silvatica. NCBI lineage: Eukaryota > Metazoa > Arthropoda > Arachnida > Araneae > Dysderidae > Dysdera > Dysdera silvatica. The sequence continues at coordinate 302,303,509 of QLNU02015360.1, read as the reverse complement.
ACTTTTTATCTCTACTTGTTAAAATATATATACTCATGTTTGTAAAAATTGCAACACCGTGAAGGATTCGTCCAAATTGAAGTGAATTTAATGTACAAACGACCTGGGTTGATACAAATAAATGATTAAAATTACAAAGCAAAAAAAAACAAAAAACGATATTGCATGTCGAAAATCAGTATTTGGTGAAACCACTACGCGCTGCAATAAATGATTCTATACGACGTAGCATGGAATCAAACAGATGTCGAATGTGTACCTGAGGAAGAGCATTCCAGATTGCTTGTATGCAACCCCAAAGTTCATCTGTAGTAGCTATGGGACGAGGATCACGAGCGAGACGCCGACCAACGAAATCCCACACATGTTCAATCGGCGACATATCCGGCGAATAGGCAGGCCAAGGAAGAAGCTGTATCTGTTGTGATGAAAAGAAGTCTTGAACATTCCTGGCAATATGTGGGCGGGCATTGTCCTGTTGAAATACAGCTCCGGGAATGCCTTGAAGGAAGGGAACAACTTCGGGCTCCAGAACTTCATTGATGTACCGGTTGCTGTTAAGATTACCCACAATTCGTAGCAGCTGAGATCGTCCATGATACGCAATCGCACCCCAGACCATAACGCTGGGGGTTCGTCCACTATGACGTTGGATAATGCACTCCGGAAGGTGGCGTTCACCGGTATAGCGTCTAACACGGATGCGGCCATCACTGTACCCCAAATTAAAGCGGGATTCATCAGAAAACACCACTTGTTGCCAATCAGCACGCCAGTCTCTATGTCCATGAGCCCATTGTAGCCGCAGGCGCCGATGGTTTTGCGTCAGGAGGATCCTGTATAAAGGAACTCTTGCACGCAGTCCACGGTGCAGTAGACGCCGACGAATTGATGAAGCACACAATGATACACCTGTAGCAGTGCACCAACGTTCTGCCAACTGTCCAGATGAAGCAAAACGGTCCGTCACCGCCATGCGGACCAGGTGTCTATCATCCCGTGCTGACGTCACCTTTCGGCGTCCACTCCCGGATTTCCGAGTTGTCTGGTTCTCTTGAACCCACTGCTTCCACACTCGCATCACTGTGCTGCTGTTACGCCCCATACGAGCTGCTATTGCACGATAAGAAAACCCTCCTTCACGAAGGCCGATCATTCGTCCCCGTTCAAACTCCGTAACTTGCTGAAATGTCGCCCTCTTTCGTCGTAGAGGCATAGTGACGTCTCATGTAACGTTTACCACTAGTAGATAGCCATACACGCCCCGCTACAGCCCTCTATTTATACGGATCCATCAGCAGTTCAGAGGGCGCTGCTCAGCCCACGCATGCGTGATGACTCTGAAATTCTAATCATTTGAATAGCATACCCTAATTTGCATTTCCTGAAAGTTTCAGCTCAATCACATGATTCCTTCATGGTGTTGCAATTTTTACAAACAGGAGTATACACCGAGTGTTCAAAAAATTAGAGACACCCCTTATTTGAAGGTAAACCAGTCCATTAGTGACGTAGAGTGATGTAACAAGCAGTTGAGAAAAAAAACTTCAAGCAAAAAGAACTGTTCTGGGCGAAAAAGGCTGGTGAACGAGAGAGGTGGAAGGCAAGTAGCACATAGTCTGCAACAGGAAGGCAACAACACAACAAATTACAGTGAATACAATGCAGGTGTATTACAAAGCATATCCCCATGCATAACA
>QLNU02015360.1:302280311-302299162 GCA_006491805.2 Dysdera silvatica | reverse complement strand
TAATGTTTCCCCAAGAAACAGCAATGACAATTCCAAGAGTTCTTTATAATCCTACCTAGGATGACATTCTTACAACTGTTCATGAATGAAAGTAACTAAACCAACTTTAACTGGTTCTAATTGACTAGCAACAACTTCGCCTTTTAAACCCGACTCATAAATACCTTTATGAAGCTGACTCCAAAAATTAAAAAACTCTGAAAGAGCGTGATGTTTGGCCCACTCAAAATGCCTATCAGTTTATTGAAAACACTTTCAATGAAGAGTTCAAATATGTGGTATCAGCAAGCTAAGCTCACAAGAGTTCAGTTTAGTTTATGCTCCAGTTTTCAAACCTGTATTACTATCTGTGGTGTCAAATGACAAACTGAATTCTTTTGGTCAAATTCCAATCCTGGATCAATTGCATTACTTTAGTTGCTTGCGCTATTCCAATTCCATGTGGGAGTTCTGCAGCATCCAGAAGTTTCATAGTACCCTCTTTAGACACAAGCACTGCTAGGCATTCAACAGTCTCTTTGTTGAGCAGGGCAGAGAGCAATTTCCCATCCCAGTGTACAGTTAGTGGTATATCTGGAGTAAATAAATTTTTTATTTCTGCTGCTATGGCCTCTCCATGATGTCTCCGGGCTTGTCTGATTGACTCTTTGTTTAGAGTAATTTTCTCAAGGTTTATACTCAATGATTGAGAAGTCACGGTTAAGGCATACGTAGCATTCCTGTCAATACGTAGCATTGCCTAAGTTTAACGCAGCTATTAACTCAGGAGTGATAATGTTGGAAGGACGGGAGGACATTTTAATTTTTTAACTGGTATAAAGAAATAAGTGTTTTGTCATTTGAATCACTATTTTCATCATTTCTGTCTAAACATAGGTTCAATGGTGATGATCTTGCATTCCGAACATAATTTCTCTTTAAATTTGAACACAAAGGAAAGCACCAGGGCTTTGTGCCACCGGTATAGGGACAGCAGAGCTCCTATTTTTCGTATTATTTTGCCATCTCTCCTTTTTTTTCCTATTTTTCCACTTACTCCTCCCTTTTACCCGTTGTCTGGGGTTGTGTTGAAAATGTCATTAAATCTGAAATCTTTGTAGGATATTATTACCCTTCTCAGGGATAACACAATTGCCAAATAATGGTCAACACACACAAAATCACCGGAATGAGTTTCTTGTGGGAGAATTTATTATACTTAATAATTTTCGACACCCACGTTTAAGCTCAAGCTAGAGCTTTTTTAGGTATAGGAGAAAAGCATACGCCGTCCATACCCTGGAGTCTAACTAGGGTCCCTCTGTTGAGCCCCTCAGAGCCTTGACCGCTAAACCAACAAGGACAGGAACAATACTGTCTTTCTCTGAATATTAGGATGTAAGGTATTATTACCTCCCACAGGGATAACACAATTGCCAAATAATGGTCAACACACAAAGCCACCTATACTTAAAAATAATGTTTCATCTAAAGCGAAATAGAAGGGCGCAATGCCCTGCCGAATCTATTAAGTGCCATGCCCTCTAACTTGTCCGCCCTTGTGCCCATATGTCCCACCCAACCCTCGGAAAATAACGCACCATCCTTCCCCGATGATGATTCAAATTCCCACGTTAGAATCCAAAACGCGTGATGAAATTTGTTGATTTATAAAAATTTTGTACTCCAACATTTCATTTCTGTAATAACACTGATGGTTTTGGCAAAATGAAATTGCTGACGAATATTTGTAAACAAAGCACTGTTGCCAGGTTTGCAGACTTTCAACCACGGACTACTGCGATAAACGTTAGCGGTTCCACCTATTTTTGAGATCAAATTTTTGTTAAAATCAATTTGTTTGTCTTTAAGCACTAAATTAAGCATGTTTTACATCCCTATTTTATTACTCTTACTTGTCATATAGTATAGGATAATGTTTAACTAAATTATAATTATATTAATTTAATTATTATTTTGTATGAAGTTGGGATTTTTAATCTTGCCACCTGGCAAGATTAAAAATCACACACACTTCCCCACCTTGCCTTTCATATATTCTTAACTCGGGAATCCAAAAAATGCTTACCTGCAAACGAAAACTAAGCAATTTAAAGAAAGCAACTATAGGAACTAAACAAATTAAGACGTTGTTTAAAGGAATTGGTATCAGTAAAGCTGACATAACCGCTGATGTTTATCATAAGTATCCATGTATTTAGAACCCCCAAAAAAGGCCTTTGTCAGGCCTTGCATACTGCCCTATTTTTTTTCTAGATGAAACACTACTAAAAAGCTGTAGCTTGAGCTTATACGTGGGTGTTGAAAATTATTAAGTACAATAAATTCCTCCATGAAAAATCACAAAAAAACTCGCCCCGGTGGCTTTGTGTGTTGACCATTATTTGGCAATTGTGTTATCCCTGAGAAGGGTAATAGTGTCTTACATTGTTATAAATGGAGAAAGGGAGCATTGTTTCTATCGTCGTTGGTTTAGCGGTTAAGGCTCTCCAGGCTCAATGGAGGGACCCTAGTTTCACTCTAGGATGGGGACGGTGTCTCTTTTTCTCCTATACTTAAAAATAACTCAAGCTTGAGCTTATACGTGGGTGTCACAAATGATTAAGTATCTGAAATCTTTTACGCTGATATTTTGTTGTACAAGTTTGTTTTATCACTAGAGCTCATTAGCAGCCATGTAAGTTTTCCAAAGTGTGGCTGGATTGTTTCCAAAACACATTTTATTTAAAAAAAATACCTGAAAAAATCATATGCTACAAAGTAATAAATGGGGTGGGGCTCAAGCCTCTAAAAGAGATTTCCACATGCAGTGATCAGTTGCCAGTCAGGGGGTAAATGGTAGCATAATGAAACAGCTGGCACCAGAATTCAATGCAGTAGTCAAAGAAGTGGACAAAGTGTGAGATTGTCATAAAAGGAAGTAGTAGGTGTGGTTCAATAATTTAAAAATTTTTTATTAAAATATTGAATTTTTTTTTTTCACATAGAAATGCTGATGTAGAAAGGGTTTTTTCATTGGATAATGATGTTGCATTGGAAAACAGGGGAAACTTTTACTCGACCATTGTTAGTATATAACATGCAAAAGACATTGAAAGATTTGAAGATGCCCTTTCATTCCAATTACAGGAAAATTATTAAAAGGTGATAGTCAACAAGCATATGTTGCTTCTAAGGAATCTGAAAAACGAATTGAAGAAGAGCAAAAAGTGAAAGGAGCATGTGAAGAAATAGAACCTAAATGCATCCGGGAAAAACAAAACAAAAAAACATAAATAAAATTCAAATTAACATACAAGTGTTGCAAAAGAAGTAGCTTTTGCAAACAACTGTTACCGAAGCGAATAGTAGGTTACAAACTGCTATAAAACAAAGATTTTTCCAATATGCACGTAAGTAATTTTAGATGAGGTAATATATAAAATACTAGGATTGACTCAAAAGGTGTCTGATGCACTGTTATTATATTGTTTCATGTTAGGTATTATGCAATTTTTAAAAAATATTTTCTGAAATAAGTCAACTTTATTTATTTTTAAATGTTGCAGTTATTTTTGCAGTTTGTATGTAGAAATTTTCCGCAAAGATTGTTCAGTTTTTATTTAATTATCTAAGAAAGACTGTGAAGATTAGTAATTAAAGTGGAAAAATTTAACATTGATCCTATGAAAATATTTTTGGTTCTAATAGATTTTATTTTTATAAGCAAAGTATTCTATTACCTGTGACCTGATTTGGGGTGGGGTGACTATACAAATGTATTACCTTAGCTGTATTATATATTTTTTATATAATGTTTCATTAAAAATAATAATTAATATAACTTCTATTATTAATCTTGCATTATAGCATATTTTTGAACTTTTTCCTTTTTGTTGTATTATACTTCCTATTTTTTTGAACAATCTTTCCTATTTTTGGCATAATCACTCCAATTTTTCCTTTTATTTCCCCCCCGAAAGATGGCTTCTATCCCTACCAGTAGATTTCAAGGTAAAAAAAAAAAAACGAGAAAGTTAATTTTACATAAAAATGTACAAAATAGGGGTGAGATCAATAAAAATGGAAGAAAATTTTTTTTCCATGTATTTGACTGGTACTATAACCTGAGTGTATATGTTTTTGGCTATGATCATGTAAGTGTTATATTAGTAAATGCACACAGTTCATACAATTTTTTTTTTTAGCTTGACCAACAGTAGCATACCATACCACCAGGTGTGTAATTCTTGGAAGAAAAATAAAGCACTGTGATTTAATACACTTCTGAAAATTAAAACTTTATAACTTATTATTTAGTAAACTTTTAGTTCATAATTTGTACTTCTAAAAGTTACGTTAACACTCTATAAAAATGAATTATGATTTTATAACTAATAGGTTAAAATTTTATGTAGGTAGGTTTAATATTTACAGTCTGTTGCTGATATCTAATGTATTTTTTTTTTTAAATTGTGAAATGACAGTTGACAGTTTTATATTTAAAAAATTTTTCATTTCATTCTTTTTTTTTTCTTTTTTTTCAATATAGACATCTTTTTGGTTAGTATATTAGTTTAAATATAGGTAAAAAATTGGCATCTGTAATGAAAGGCAAAATTGCTTTTGTTTATGAAAATATGTATGCACTGCATGTATTGATCTTTTCTGCTCTAAAATTTATATTGTTAACTAATTTGCATTGAATAAAACAAATTAGCGATTTTTTTCCATGACTTTCCTGCATCGTCTAAGCAGTATAAAATGATAGAATAAAATAGTTCATACATATTTAAAACCTATGAAAATGGGTGAAAACATAGTCCCATAATAAATTTGAATTCTCATTTTAAAATCTCATACCATAGCTGGTCATAGTTCCTTTTTCTAATTCATGACTTATAAACTGGTGTTCAAACCTGTTGGTTCTTTACAAATATCCTTTATTTTGTAGTAAAATGTATTAATAAAACTTCAAAATCTACTAAACTTTCATTTTTTTTTAAAGAAAACAAATTCTTAGAAAGAGCCGATATTTGAAATTATTTGCTAATGTGTATGTTTTTAGAAGTAATCGTGTATTTCACACAATTTTTTTCCATTTCTACCTTATACTGTCATTTCACCTGTATAATAAATGTACTGTACCTGAACTGAAAACTCATTTGTTAATTTTATTTTTAAATTGTGTTGATAAAGAAGTGTATTAGTTGTGAAATATGTTGTTGAATTGATACCTTTAAATTTTATAAGTTCATTATTGGAATTATTTTCTTAACGATAGGATAACTTAGTTTTATTATGTTTATTTTGTGAAGTTAAAATACATTAACAATTGAATGAGTGTTCAAAACACCTTTTGTTATTTTAGTACTTGTCATTCCTCATATAAGTGGTACTAGTGAACTATTTTTTATTTTGTTATTTTATGGATGATGTTCACTTTTTTAAGTAACTGTTAAACATGCAACTGTCCTATGTGCTTTTATTGATTTAAATAGTAGATAAATTATATATGCTTGCATAAGTTTTAAATTTTAAACTATTTTTTCTTCATGCATTGTGCTTATGCAGTTATACGCAATATCTTAGTATTTGAACTAGAAATATATTGCATATGTCAGAATTCGAATGATAAGTACTTAAATGTATGTTTATTCATTGTATCAAATATATTATTTAAATTGTCTGCATTTTGCGATTTACCTTGCAATTTAATAACTATATATATATTGTACGTTTATCACTTTTGCCTTTATTTGGATTCTGCTAGGGTATCCTCTAGCAATCATTGATGCAATTCTTTCAGTATAGAATATTTTTTAATAAGATTTTCAAGCTCTTATTTATATTGAATATAAACCAAGTTATATAAAGTGCCTTATCTCATCGTCTCTGATATCCCGTGGTTTGTTAGCCATAATAATCGGGGCGGGTGGGGAGAATTGTTTATTAGAAGTTCTAAAAAGACCAAAAACTAGAAACAAAGTTGTTGCAGTGTATAACGTGGTAGGTGTAAACATTGGGTGATATCAGTCTTTCACAAGTCCTTCAATTGCCAAGATATACATATTTTAATGGGCGCGTGGCAGCTTAAGTCATGTACTTAGTGTAATTTAAGTATTGCGTGTGGGTGGTAGTTATATATATATTTAAAAACGAAAATATTAACGTTCCTTTGTGTAAAATTTTGTAAGTGAAAATTATTCTCACACATCATTGTGTGCTTTAAGGTTATCGCGATTTTCTGCGATGTTGTATTTTATTGTAAATTAGGTCACATTCTTGAGTAAGTGGGAGGGTGGATTTATATATGCATATTTTCACTGCAACAACCCTCGCGGATTAATGCATGCATTTTGTTTTCATATGAGACATGAGTAACTGAAATTTTGTCCTGTGATGTATTAATTGCTTCTCAGTGTTCAGCGTATATGACTAATATGCTTTGTATGTGTCACACACATTTATAAATTTAGTGATTTTGCAAAAAATTTAAAGTATATACGACACTTCTGTTTATTGTAAGCTTTAAATATTTCATGGAAGACTTTTTCATGTTTTGTGAAAATTGTTTTGTAGAAGCTAAAGTTGAAGTTTCCAATATAAATTAAAAATTTTAAATGCGAAAACTGTATTGCAAGCAGCATTCTTTTCTATACTTTTAGACCTTTAATCTTCAAAAAATTAGGTGATTAAAAATTGCATAAAAGTAAACAATGTATGTAGAAGGAACGGAAAGTCATATGTATTGTAAATGATATGTATAAAGGGTTTATTACATAGCTCGAATTTATATTTGCTTGCAGCTTTGTTAATGAATATGTACAAAATTTACATCTTTGTAATTTTGGCGCATGGTGCAATTTTTTAAAAAAAACTAGGCTTCATAAATTTCTGAATTGCAGTCCCAAGGGTCAGATCTAAATAGAAAAAATGTGTTTTGCAGTGTAAGGAATATTTGTTAAGTGTAAAAGGAAAAATTTTTGTTCCTTTTAGGGAAAAAGGCTATTAATAGCCATTGTATTTTCTTTCTTTTTAGCTATTTTAATTTCAAGAATGGTTTTTGAGTAGAAACTCAAACATGAAAATTTGCAATTATTGTTTTAAACATGTTTTTTTAGACATGTTTTTTTTTCATATGAATTGTCAAAATTCATATGGAAAAAATAAATAAATGGTACCTTTCAATGGCATTTCATATTACTAAATATTTGCTTTGTTTAAAATCCGGTTTTAAACTATTATAGCATGTGACAACCCAATGTCTATAACCTCAGCATTTTAGTTCACTGGGTTGATGAGGAAGTTTACATGTCCTTTTATTGGGAATCTCTATACAGCGAAATTCCATGCTTAGAAGTCCCTTCCTTGTGGAATTCCCACATCTGGGAGTACTTCATCTAGAAAGATCCCCACTTGAATGACACGGATGAGCATTACCATTTTGGGGGTTTATTAAACATCATCTAAGATTCTGTTAGACGTTTTAAGATGTTGATGGCATGATTTCTCGAGCTGCAAGTTTACCATAAACCAAAGTTGTACACTTTCTGGAATTGTGGGAAACGTGCAACTTGCAAAACTGTGCCAGAACCTTACAAGATTTTCATTGAACCTCGAACTGTAAATGCGTGTGTAGGTGTTGTCTAGTGAAAAGATTTCACCAGCTGGATTTCTCTTACAAGGGAACCACTTTTGTGGAAGCTCGTACTTTGACACAAGACATATCACAAATGATAGTCCCTAAGTTCCTTATTAAAAATATGAAATCAGTTTTTTGTGAATAGCACATAAATCTTTTTATTAATATTTAAAGTCCAAAAATCACACTTTTTAGGTGAAGTTTGATATTTTTTTATTCGCACTGTATATGAAGATAATAATTTTTGAACTCAATTCAAATAAAGGGGGTGATTGCATTTAAGGAATAATATTATAAAATTACACGAAAGATCATTCAGAGCATTTTAAAAAATTATATAAAACTAAGCTTTTTAATACCAATATTTGGCGCATTTGGCTATGGTTTAGAAGAATTGGCGATATCGGCATGAAGTATAAATGTTTCATCAAAAAAAAATTTCAAACAAAATTGTTCTGAATAAAATCAAAATTGATGTAACACACCAAAACGAAATTTTAAAAATTCATTTTTTGGTGTATAACCAATTACATGCAAAACAACATCGGCCTGTGCTGCAATATCCTTGATGTAACTGTAATTGCACTCCTAATGAAACTATTCAATTAAAAAATATTCACAAATATATTGTTGCTTAATTGATAGGATTTTCAGTAATGATGAATGTAATTTACATCCTTTTTAAAATGCAGCCATTGTGAAGAACAATTACGTTTTGAACGTTTTTATGAAAAGTATCATCATCACAATTTATAAAAATAGTTCCGGAATCCGATATTTTGAGACATTTTTATAATTTTCTCATATTGAAAGTCTTTGACTTACGACATTGAAACTTTCAGTGTCAATTTTTTACGTGAGCCATGTCAACTCTGCAAAAAGTAGTAGACGTTCAATGTGATACAATGCTTGTTTACTTTTTAAAACAAATCATTTACGTATAAAATTTTTGAAATGCCAGCTGCATTAAAAATATTTTTGTGTTGTGAAAAGTTACATCAGATAGTTTGATGTTACGGCCATAAAATTTAGAATTTTTTCCTTTTTATTATGCCATTATATTTCCTAAAAGTAGTGTCAATGAAGATTACCATGTGTGTGTAATTGAATAATAAATGCTTTATGCCAATATCACCAATTCTTCTAAACCATAGACAAACATGCCAAATATTGGCATTAAAAAGCTTAGTTTTGTATAATTTTTTAAAATACTCTGAACTATCTTACGTATAATTTTATTCATTAAATGCAATCACTCTCCGTGTTCAAATTGAGTTCAAAAGTTATTATCTTCATATACAGTGCGAATAAAAAATATCACACTTTACTTAAAAAGTGTGATTTTTGAACTTTGAATATTAATAAAAAAATTTATATGCTATTCACAAAAAACTGATTTCATATTTTTAATGAGAAGCTTGGGAACTACCATTTTTAGAACTACCATACATTGATATTTCTTGTCTCAAAGTGAAAGCTTCCATAAAAGTGGTTCCCTTGTTAGATGAGGATTTTCCTGGAGGAAGATTCCCAACAACTGGATGTATAAATGTAGAACTCTCTTCTCACTTTGCCTTCATTTGATGAGAGCAGTTGTTTCCCAAACTGCCCTATATTTTTCTTTAATATCATTACACACTGGCCATTTTTACTTTAAGTATTCTTTTATATAAATATCACATAGTATAATGAGTTACTGACTGGATAGTTATTCCTTGGAAGTTTGAGATCATCTTAAGTGAATTTTAATATTAACCTTTATCTTCATGTAGTTTGCTGTCCTTAAAATTATTTGTATATTATGATTGTCCTTTGGTGCTCACACATCCACCGCCTTTTTTTTTTTTGTTATTTATTCAATTTGACTCAATCCTTGGTATATATAACGCTTGTACATAGTTATTTGCCTATTTATTTGTCAGATTGGCAAGTTTTTTGCCACATATTTTTCAGATACACATTTTTTTTTATAAAGGGACTATATTTTTTAGAAAGACTGTCTGGAAAAGGAATATTGTCTAAAAAATATTTAGTGATCAATTATATATTGGCTAAAAGTTAACTGGTTAATAATCATACCCTTGAGGAAATGCATGAGCAAAGAGTTGTACACACATCTATTCTTGACATAATAAAATATTGTTGGCATATAGTTAATTGGAAGCCTACTTCCATTAAGCTTGCCCTCATTGGATTTTACTGAAATACATAAAACAAAACTATAAGTATATGTAACGTATTTTCCTTAAGTTATAATTTGTTTGTAATATTTCTTTTTATGTTTTTAACGTTGCACTTAACTTATAGCTGAAATCACACATTTATAATTTTTATGTGATGGAGAAGTTTAATATTATCGAGCAGTTTATAGCTTGTGTGCCAAAACTCTTGTGTGTTCTTGTGCAAGTGGATATGATGTTATGGTACATATTTTAAATATCAGGGTTAAGTAAATTAGTCAGAGAATGAATATGTTTTAAGCCCTTGTAAATGAAGTTGTTTTTGTCTTATATCCATTTCTGTTATGTTAACTGGTTCATTGTGATATTTTTATGGATGAGTTCATAGTTCTTATATAAGTAGCTAGTGTTTGTATAATTATTCGAAAAGTTTGTTTGATTACGCGTTTCAAAATTATATTTTATGCACTGTACATATAAAACTCATAATTTTGTTATTTATTTTCAAATTCTTTAACTATATCATATCATTTTTCATAGGTTTTTGCAGAATGTAAAACTTGCAACATAAGCAGTGAATTTTTCTTCTCGTTTTTATTTAATTGACATGTAGAAAGTAATTTTTGAAAGTATATTGTTTGTTTGAAAGAAGCCTGTCAGAACTTTAAAAAAAAAAAACCACTTCTGTAGAAGAGTTTTAAATCTGTGCAAATGAAAATATAAAAATTTTGCGTAAGAAAGTCATGCAGTGGCAACATGGTCAATTACCATACGAATAATTGAAGGGTGTTTATTCCCCACAACAAATACCTAGGGCTTGGTAGGTTTTTCTACAGAGCTACAGTTAGGAATTCAATTCACTAGTCTAGGTTTTCCAACCTGGGGTGCCACAAAGTGTGACTTTTGTCCCGTATATAATTTTGCCATATGTAACTTCCATTCCTGTAATTAATGCATTTATATAAATCAATTTACTATCCATTGAAAATGTTAATTACCATTAACACTGATTTTACTTATGGTATCATTTGATTTCATAAAAAAATCTAAATTTTAAATTGCTTGTAATAAAAGTTTGCCACTTAATAAATTTTGTTGTAATAGAAGTGAGATTTTATTAGGCAGTGGGACTGTATTACTTCTGTAAGGGTACCAACACTAAGCAAATATTTCCAAGGGGTATGAGGTGGGGAAAAGGTTAGGATCTCTTGCACTAGGTCAAAGAGGTTCTGGTTTTTTGGAAAATTGTTGGTCCTGGCCCAGAAGAGATCTTAGCTGTCCTTGTATCAAAATACATAAACACTTAAAATTTATGTATTGAGGCTAGAGAATTGAAGTCAACAGTTGGTAGTACAGCTCATATTCTATTGTGCTTGTAAGTGTGGTCCTTCAGGGGTAATGCATTTACCTAATGCACCATTACCTTGAATTCAACTCCCAATGTTGTTAAAATAGAATGCTTATCTGCAAATTGCTCTCTGTAGTCCAGGGACTGGTTTTCTAGGTCTCAACAAGTGCAGATTCTGTAGAAATCTATACAGGGTTCCCATGCAAACTATAATTATTAAGGAATTTGAAATCGGCCCTGAAGGTCAGGGGAAAAATCATTTTTTATGGTCAAATGGGGAAAAGTCAAGGAAAAGCATCTTAACCTGTTTTGACTAGCTAAATCTCCCACGAATGTGAAACCATTTTTTTTCCACAGCAGAAGATTAGTTGAAAGTTGCTTGTAAGTGGTTGGAAGTTTGCTGGAAAAGTCAGGAAATTTTTTTCTCCAATGTGTATGAGAGCCCTGTTTGTAGGTCTCAGTGCAGTATTGCCTTTGCTGTCCTTGTGTCATAAAACAAAGAAACAAAAGCTTATAACTCTCATTTTAAAGATCGTCCTAATTTATTTTATAGTTGTATTTTCCTAAATAAGTAAATAACTTTGTAATGATAAATCATGCAACAAAATATGTAATTATAATCAAATGAGAAGCAATTTAAGAATTTGCTTACTTTATTTGATATTTGACTATACAATTTGTGTGGTTACACATTTTTTATAAAGGTCCTTTTATAACTTTTGTCATCACTGAGAGCTGACCTTGCTTTTTGACACTTGAAATACAATTTGGTATAAATCATATTTGATTTTAATGAACCAGAGGTTATTGGCCACCTTGGTGCCTACTGGGATGAGTTTGATTCACAAATTTGTTATGTGTAAATGCATTATGGTACAGAAGTCACATGTGAAGCAGTCTTATCTTGGATGACCATTCATACAATTGTGTGATGTAAAAAAAAAAAAAAAGTACAAACCAAACAACCCTTCTAGTTTTGCAGAACTAATGTCAATGCAGCAAATTTGAAATATAGGAATAACTAAATATCTAAAATTGTAGCATCCTTCCCCCACTGAAAAAATATGCATTCTATCATGATAACTGTATGAAGATGATGATGATGTAACAGCTTTGCTCATAATATTTTAAAATACCAATGAATAAAAAAGTAGTACTTGAGAAGACATAGAAACAAAGTTAAATTTACCCTTTCCTGGAAAAGGTTCACACCTCTTAATGTTTGATGTAAAATAACTTCAAAAATTCCTATTCATTTTTACTTGTGACATTCTTCTTTCAAACCAATATGTGTGTAAAAATAAGGATTATTGTTTAGCATTTAGTTTTATAAGTAATGGATTTTTTCTATTCTTTGTGTGTCTCATAGTGAACAGAGGCATACTCATGAGCAGTTGAATTAGAGATATCTGCCTAGTAGCGTAAAGCACCTCCTTTCGCCCTGATGACTATGGTAATGCACCATGGCATGGGCTGCATAAAACATCAGAAGTGTTTAGGAGCCATACTCATCCATGACTACTGCACATCTTCCCACAATGAACAAAGATCATTCACAGCAAGATACACGGTGCACACATCCCTCTCGACAACGTCCCAAATGTATTCAATGGCATTAAGGTTTTGTGACCTCAGGTGTTAGGTAAACATCTGTGCATGTCCATGGAGTGTTTATCTACCCATTTGGTCACAATTGAGGAGTGATGGGTCAGTTCATTGTCTTGCTGTAAGTACAGGTCTCCTGCAGGGTGCTGTAGGCACATAAATGGATGTACATAATCTGCGAGAAAATTCCTGCATCATTCGCCAGTGAGGGACGATGGCACGTGTACCAGTGGACTCATTTCACAAAAACCGTCCCCATATGAAGATACCATCACCACTGGCCTGAACTGTACTCTATTGACATGAGTGATCCATTGCTGCATATGCTTGGCGATGCACGCATACCCAGCCGTGGGCATGTACCAACATGCACCTTAACTCATCAGTCCAGGTGACCGTTTTCTATGCCATGAGGGTCCAATGGCAGTGCTCCCACACTCGCATTAATCATTATGCCTTATGATGTATGTATATATATATATGAACAGTGATACCCTAGTGGGATGGCGATTTTTGTACTGCATAACAAGAAGATGGTTCTGGATGGTACGGCTGCTCATAGGTCGTTGCCATGGCCTGATCATTACAAAGGTGTCCAAAACTCAGGCCCCAAAATACTATTTCATTTTTACACATTTTTTTATTTTTACCAAACCTTTCCCCTAAAAAATATAAATAAAATGAAAGTTATTATATGTGTATGATTTGCTGATTGTGCATTTATTATTTACCCATCCAACCTATGATGGGACAAATTCTGCAGTGTCCCTCTAAACTGGGCTCAGCTCTCTACTGAAGGCATTTCCAAATTTTCATGAAGACAGGGGCCCTAAATATGTGCCTGGCCTAGGGCCTCATAAAGGTATGATCGGCCCTGGTCATTGCGGTCCAGCATTGACTTGGCGAGTGATCTGCTGCAATGTGGATGGTTTGTCTGCTTTTACCATCTGAACTTGCCAACAGCTTCCCCTGTCATGGACACATTGTACACCTCAACAGACCCTGGTGGCAGTGGTTTTACCTGAATCCATGTACTCATAATACACTCTTGACATGGTGGCCCATTGAAATCCCAGTACCTGTATAACTTTGAAGATGGTATGCATATGTGTTTGGTCCCAATGATCTGGTTGTGATCAAATGCACTAAGATCTTATTTCTTCCCCATTTTGTTTTTGACTGTTACTTAGATGATCAGTATACAGTCTGATGACATCCCTATCATGCATGACGTGTCACTATTCCATTTGCCGGGACAACCACAGTGCCATATTGTCAACATGGCAGGTGTTTCTAATTCAACTGCTTATGAATGTATAACAAATGTACCATTTTGTTACTAAATTTAGTACTTTCTAAATGTTCAAACTTACATAAACCCATGCTTTCAAAGTGAAATTGGTGTCTCCATTTTCTGCTGTTCCTATTGTCATTTGATCAACAAAGTTATATTTTACTAGTTCATTATGTAAAACATTTCTTTGTATTATTGAGAATTCAATAAAGGTTCCATTCATATGGTGATTTCTTGACTTCTTTTCCATGATTATTTCTTTAAAAATGATAGGAATTAAAATCATTCTTTAAAAATATTTGTGAACTGTAAAGGAACAATATGAATAGAATTAATAACATAAATGCATGAATATATAAAACGTGCGTGCATATACTGAGAAAAATACGGAAGTATCTAGGAACAGTAGTGACTCGTCCATAAGAACTTTTAGCTCCCCCTGTAATTTATTTAAAATATAATTTTTATTAATTCATCACCTTTGTACTATTTCCTCAAATAAAAAATTGCTTTTATATATTAGAGCACAAGATAATTGGTTATAAGTTTAAAGAAGTGTCCATTTCATCACATTCAAATGCGAAAATCGTTGTCTTTGAAGTTACTGTATCAGCTTTAATGTGTTTCTGGCACAAAAGCCCCTAATGCGTGGGAGAAGACTAATTGCTCTGTCAATGGGGTGTTGCACGAAAATGTGCATTACTGATATCAGACATATTACTATTAATGCTTATTTTTTTAGTCTGAGGCAGTTCATTTACTTCGCTCATTTTTTTTGGAATCAACTATTTGACACCTCGAATTCGTCATGCATTTTTTATGCCAAAATGCACAATGATGAGCTAGAGCCTTCATGTGATTTGAAGAGGCTAATGTTCCATGCTTATAGTGATATTTAAAGTGTCTAAGGCCCTTTAAAAGGAATTCACATAGAAGTATGCTTTCAAAAATTTAAACTCATCAAAATGCTTTTACAAATGGCGATAAAATAATTTTGGTGCTTATTTTAATTATAATTATTATTCATTTATACCGTTATGCAGTCCTTTTTTTTTTTTTTAGTTATCCTATCACAAAATTTGATACCCATTCCCTGGCAAAGGCTACTTACAAACCAAGGCATTAAGCCCTGCTCCTTACAGTGAAAATACAGGTCTTCTACATAATTTGAAAGAATTTCCTTTTTACCTTAAGCCCAACCTACATCTACGAAGAAAACTGGAATTCCGATGTTATAAACTACGTTCTTTTACGAAAAGTAAGGGCTGCCAGAGTTAGCAGTGCTACTAGCTAATTTCAGGAGATGTTTTGAAAATTTTATTTATTCCGAAAGATGTAAATTTATTAGCAGTATTTGGCTTCGCATGTTTTAGAAGACAGAATCTAAATCTGTTAATTTGGAAAAAAGGTACTTAGAGCATATGTATGAGACTAATGTGAAATATTATGTACATGTTTAAAAATGTTTCAATGTGTACTTTATTTTTTGGGAAATCCATGATTATATTGAAGTTATTTATATATTGAAGTTATTTTTATTTTAATACCTTAGAAGCTAAGTCACATGGAGTTTTTTAGAATGTATTATTATTTTCATTAGATTATATTTTGAAGTAATCATATGATTGTGTTCTAAATTAGATTTTTTTAAATATTTTTTTAATGTACTTTATCCTCAAAGGTATTTTGTTCAGGGTATTATAATATGCACATATGCATATGTTTACATGTTTTTTACGATTATACTTATGATCATAAAAACAATGGACACATGTATAAGTAATACAGTAAAACTTCTTTAATGGATATCCTTAAATAGCAGACCCCTCTATTTAATGGACAATTTTCCAATTCCCAGTTCTAATGCTTGCTACCCTGTAATCCTCCCTATTAGCCAACACCTCTGAACTGTATCAACCTGCATTTTTGTTATCTATTTACTGAATTTTTAAAAAGTTTCTAAACATTTTATACAATTCTTGCATTACATAATTTAAGAATTATATTCTCAACAGAGAATAATGTACATTAAATATTATCAGTAAATGAAGGATAAGTAATTTTCACTAAATATACCAATAAATCTAGTAGAACTTCAATATACTGCTAGTATGTAAAGAGTTCATTCAAAAAAGTTTATATTACATGCTAAAAATGCACATATAATGCTATGAGAAAATGAAGTTTGCAAATTATTTTAAACACACTCTTGTCATCAATTATACACTTGGCGATGATGAGCTAGTGCTGTGTGTTACAGTACTCTATAAATAATAATTTTACACCTACGTATTGGCTTTCAACATCTCCCCACTTGAATGACAACAGATAAGCATTATCATTTTGGGATTTAGTGAACATCATCTAAGGTTCTGTTACATGTTTTAAGATGTTGATGGCATGGTTTCTTGAACTGCAAGTTTATCATGAACCAAGGGTTGTACACTTTCTGGAATTGTGGGAAACTTGCAACTTAAAGCCATAAAATCCTATGAACAGTTTAAATTTTATGAAGAAAGTTTTAAATTTTTTGTAGAAAAGACATAATTTGTTTTAACCTGACCATGAAGGCTTCAACAACTGAAAGTGAGTTAGAAATGAATGATGTAGACTTAAATTGCAATTAACACAAAAAGTATTGATTTGTTGCAAATATTAATGTGACTTTTCTATATCAGAAATTTTCAAGAAATTCAGCTATGTAATTCGTTTTCAAGGATTTTAGAAATACATGTGTATATTAAAACTTGAGGGAAATTAAATAGTGTAGTTTGGAATTTTTTTTTTATATTTAAATCGTACTTCAAGGATTAAAATTTGTTTAATGAGGAATTAAATTGTGTGTTGAATTTGCAGAAAATTGATTTTGTACTTATTTTTTACTAAGAGAAATAAGATCAAAAGCAGTGCAGTCAAAGCCGCTTATAATGAAGTGTGCCGCGAAAATGTTTGATATATCCCCATAATAGCTTTTTTTAGCCGAGGGTGAATACAATATTTATGCATAAAGGACTGTCCATAAAAGTCACACTTTCTGAGGTTACTTTCTGGACCCCCCACCCACTTGTCACGCTATTTTCCATTCCCTGATCATGGTCTGTCACACGTACAGCAACTCCTCTCCCCGGACCGTGACATCATTTATGAACATCCTCCTCTAATACAATCTATAACAAAAAAAAATCGACGCACCAAGAGTTGTCCGATTGCGATAAAAATTGGTGGATGTGAAGAACATACATAGAAAAAGAAACGATTAAAATTTCAGAATAATTGAATGATTTATTGCATGGGACTCAAGCCCCCCACCCCCCACAATAATTTGAAATAAATTGCAATTTTACATATACTGTAATGTATAAATGTACAAAATATGAGCTTGTATGTAAAATTGAAAAAAGAAAAAATGTAAAATTGAAAAAAAGAAGAAAAATGCAAAACTGAAAAAAATATAAGAAGAAATGCTTTAGCATAAGAGTCCTAACACATGAAATGTATTTACCTCGGAGATGTATCCCAAATCATCATCATCGTTCAAAGCTTGAATTTCTGCTTCTGATACGGATTCCCTATCCACCCATTGAAAATTTCTGACTGGGAGATGCTGCAGCATCGCCCATCCATTCAGGTTGTTCACGTCTAAGTACATGATGTACTTAGACGGTTTGCTTGGGTCATAGTCCGGGAGGTATTGGTTATTGGTCTTGCTGGAATGAAAAAAACTTAAAATAAAAAATAAATAAATATTCCTACATTTAAACTAATTCGCTAAATTCTATGGTTTAGGAAGATGACGTACCTATACCAGTTCAAGATCATCAATACTCCACCTCTTATACCTGCCTCGATGAATAAATGCATATTGAGATCCGTAAGCAACTAGTCGAACCCCTGCCATGCGTAGATAAGCTTGCCAAACTAGCCCAGATGCTGTAAATACATGGCAGGGGTTGATCTTATAGTAATCGAGGCAGAGGTGTCGGAAATTCTTGAACACGTTAGCTAGTTGGAGAGTTCTCTCCGAGTCTTTTTCCCCTATTTAAAAAAGAATGAAAAAAATTATAGGTAAATATGTGATTGCAAATCTATGGTGAATCTATGCTCATGCAGGCGCTTCTAGGAATATGAGATTATATATACGTGTACGTTGGCGATAACATGGGTTGAGGGACCGGGGATGGTCAGGTCTTCATCTTTAGGTCGAACACACTTTGACGAGGGAGCTAGAACCTATTAAAACACACACATACCCTCATAAGTCTCACGAATTTAAAAAAAAATAAAAACAATCAATAAATAAATCTCGATAAGGTGCTACACAACCTTCCTAAAACTATTGCGTAGAACATCCCTATGTACCGAAGGTCCCGGAACAGTCAGATGTTCCCCCTCTCTCTTCATAGGATGGGTAGCGGTAGAGCTGTGCACAGCTAAATCCTCTTGCGTGGATTGGGAAGGGACCACTGTCGTAGAAGGAGCCTGAGAAATAGAGAATTTCTGTTTTAGTACCTTTCCGAAGAATTTTAAAATAACATTTTTTGTTTTAGTATCTTTCCGAAGAACACTATATGGCATACAAGTTCTTTATTTACCACTAATGTAGTGCCGTGGAGCTTCATATGCTTATTTCTAATGTATTCCCGGTTAAACTTCCTCCCGCAGATGGAGCATGGGAAATAAGTCTTTCTATGAACCACCTTCTTATGGCTGTTGAGTCCCCACTTCCGAGTATAGGTCCTTCCATAGTCATCGCATTTGTCGGGGACACAGACCTTCACCCCACCGATGACCTGTGGTCCT